>CM023450.1:209967448-210328053 GCA_013339765.2 Haemaphysalis longicornis | reverse complement strand
CACTCCTCGCCACTCTCCGCTGACCACAACATCTTGTCCTCGGTGCCGCCAAGCGCGTTCGTGACTTCTGAACGAACGTTCAACCATGGTCGATGGGATCGTGGCCCACGCCTCGCACGCCCATCCCATCACGCCCATCCAGCCGACCGCTCGTTTTAAACGCGTGAGAGCCGCTTCTGCCATTGCTGTTATCAAGCACGCAAGTGGAACGATTTGACGATTTGTGTGAACGCCGATAGAAAAGCTTAGGCGCCTATGCTTCCTGCGTCCAAAAATCGTTGCTAAAAGTAGCTTTGGCGCCATCTTGATATGGCGATGGCGATGGGTGGGAAAAAATTTCCGCTGTTTCCCTAGTTTCGGTTTCGTATCCGATTCTAACGCGCATGCGATTTTTCGACCTATTTTTCCGGAAAGAAAGTGCGCGTTAGAAACGGGTAATTACGGTAATTAGAAGAGAACATGATGGGCCTTGGGAACTGCAGACTGCGCAAAATATTTCATGGTTCTGTCTGGCGAGTGGCAAAATATCTTCAGACGCAAGGTAGGGTACCGAAATGGAAAACTAGAAATCGCATTTTTGAGGCCCCGGAACCGGTTCGGAACGGTTCCTTCGATTCGTTCCGGTTCGGATTCAGTTCCAAAATGGCGGAAAAAATACGGTTCCGGTTCAGTTCCAGTTCCGGGCGAAAATTCGGGTTCGGTTCCGGTTTTCGGTTCGGTTCCGGTTCCGGTTCGACACCCTGATCAATTTATTCCCGCTATAAATTTCGCTTTTGTGGGCGACGAAGTGAATGCTTTGCAAACATGTTCCTGCCTCCCTTCTTTGATTGCCTGTAATATGAAGGTTTTATGATGACCCAGGCAATAGAAAACGTATAGGTTCTTATAAACAAACTTGTTAACACAGCCATTATGCCCGAAAACACAGCAACAGAAGCCAGTGCTTAGCAGAAATTGTGGAGCGAAATGGAGCCCATTGAGACGCCCTGGACAAATTATCACAAGAGAAAAAATGAAGCTGTCTGCTATGCGTAGAACGATCGGGCAATTTGACAACTGAACCTATCTACAGGTTTTCCCGTTCAATTTATTTCAATCGCCATATAACTAAATCCAGGCTCCATACAACTTAATCCAGGCGCCAGCCAATTTTTTCCAAGTGCCATCCAATTTAATCCAAACGCCGTTTAATTTAATCCAGGTGCCAGCGAATCAAATCCAAGTGCCAACCAATTCAAACCGGTCTCCAGCAAAATTAATCCAGCTGTCGGAAGGTTGTTCAAGAGTGTTCTGGGCGAAATTAGGCGCAGCTTTGTGCAATTTGTTGCGCCTGGTGTGGTGAAAACGTGGTGTTTCTTGATCCATTATTTGCAAAATATCTTTTGCCCAATTGCTTAGTGGACGTTTACTAACACGCGTAGACCAGAAGAGCGGTCTTGTTTGATCCGTTCGTTGCATGGGCTGATGGTCTGCGAGATCATCAGAAGTATCGTCTTCTCGCGTATTGTTACGCCAGCAGAGTTTCTAGCGTAGTATTGCGCGAGCAGTCGATACATCAGACGCAAACAGGTGATAGTTCCGACTGGAGCAGCAGAAAAGCATTCATTGATTGAAAATCAGAATGCGAAGGGCATTTTGATAGTGTGTTTGTGTCAAAGGAACTTCTGAAACCATGGTTACGCGGGGAGCAGGCGGTATACTTGCGACTTGAGCTATCGGCGGCGCTCTCGCAGACGATTAGCTCGCAGCACGCGGCACCAATGGATCAAAAAATACCGCTGTCTTGGTCTGCGCGTGTAAGTAATTGTCACTTAAGCTGCGCACATAAGATATTTTGCACATAATGGATCAAGAAACACCATGTTTTCTCCAGAACCCGCCTAACACAGTCCGCAAAGCTGCGCCTAATTTCGCCCGGAACACTCCTGAACAACGGTCGGAGAGCTGGATTAAATTGGTTGGCGACCGGATTGAATTTGTTGGCACTTGGATTTAAATTCACTGGTACTTGGACTAAATTAGATGGCGTTAGGGTTAAATTAGAGGGCACTTGGATTGAATTGGCTGGCGCCCGGATTAAATCGTATGGCGATTTGGTTGAATTGAGTGGGAAAACCTGTAGCAGCGTTGGCAAAAGGAGGGCTACGGGCTTTCTCGCTCACGGTCGACGCCTGCGATGACACTGACCATGAAAAATAAAACAGGTTTAAAAACTGCATTTGTTCAAAAAGTGCGTTACTACGCCCTTTTAATGATCCGAATCGAGGTCAATAATAGAAGAAAATATTGAAGACAAAAGAAACAAAAATACAAAACAAAATTCAAAAATGCAGTAACCAAATCCAAATATATATAACGCTTTCATACCACAAAGACCCAAAACATAGGGAGTCACGCGCGAAAGCGCGTGAAATGCCACCAACGGTACAACATACAGCAATGGAGTAAAAAATGCATAGTTGGCGAGGTTCATAATTTTATTGATTTATTAGTGTAGATGAGCGTAATTGATCGAAAATATTTTAAGTAACCACGTCGACCACAAACAAACATATAAAATGCTAATAAGGGACTACAAAAATCAAAATTGTCTGTTTTGTTCAGCGCTTTGTACAAGACGGATAAAAAAGTTAACAATTACAAGAAAAAAAAAACGATCCGAAGCACGAATATCAACCGAGAAAAAGAATGCCTGGCATCCAGCCCTGTGAAAGAGGTGTCCATCGAAGCGTTTGTAAACCCCTACACAGGCTGCATTCGGGAGGGTACGGAATGTTCCTCGTCGTCTCGGTGGCCTTTTCACTCACGCCCGGCTTCTCTGGCGGCAAAGCTTGACGGATGTGCTGGCCCTCGAATGACATCAACCCTCCTTTTCGCGAACAGCTGCAAACCTTGTCTTTACCAGGAACACATAGTGGGGTCCCATTGCTCGCAGGCGCAATATTATCCATCGTGCGGTTTCAAAATTTGTTTCGTGGTTTTTTAAACGAATACTAAACTCTATGCTGTACACGTGATTGCAAAGAAAGATTGCACTGGGCTACTCTGGCAGCAAATGCTGGGTCCTGCCCAGCCTGAAGCGGGCGAGAGCTGCTCGATCCTGCCTTAATTGTTTTGTTTACGACACGACCTTTTACGGCCAACGAGAGGCTAACAGCTTCGCTGTACAGGTACCAACCATTAAAAGCCCCTCATTCAGCCAAAGAAAAATCATAATGGGCATGATTAACACATTTATTTGTAAAATTGTATGAAGGAAGTAACGGATTTTCAAAAACAAAAAATAAGGAACTGAATTTTTGAACATTATTTAGCAAATAAAACCCTGTACAACGCCGTGTGTGAAATCCTTGACGCACCAAATGCCCGACGGGCGACCAACCCCAACCCAACACGTTTTGTGTGGTGGCGGCGCGTGGACGAGTGCGTTTGCATGGGTTTAGCTATGTGCCCGTTCGCGTGGTGCCATCTCGGTCTCCGTGGCGAGGCACGCGGTTCCGGCCTGACAGTAAGACGGTATTTATACGGTGAAAGGGAGCACCGGTGGTTGGCTGGGACTATGGCGGGATCCTGCCGCTAGCTGCATGTGAAACGAGATTGGAACGGAGGGAGTTTTGGTGAACCGAGCCAATAGCAGCACCGGCGACGACACGACTCAGCCAATGCAAACTTCGCTTGAAAACAGAAAGCGTGTAACGCCCAGCATTGCAGCCTTGACGTAAGTCGGTAGTGCAGCGAACATGTCAAATGTTATCTCTCGACCTTCAGGGTAATGACATTGATAATGATGTTTTATTCTCATTACGGACATTTTTAGGCCAAATGCATACGTCATCTGCACTTTACCAGCTAACCTGGAATTCATTTTGCCGGTATCGTGGTAACCCGAAATCTTGCGCGCAAAAGCTTTAAAAAGCAACATCACGCGACATCAAATACGTAAATGCTAGCTTCAAAAGTTCAGTGAACTACTGATTTTATTTTAATGCATGCAAATAAAGTTGAATTCAGGTGTATCACGATAGGGAAAATGTGTTCACATCCTTCGCTCCCCTCCCCTCCCCAGCCCGCGGCCCTTCCGGAGGCTTTCACTGCCAACACCACGCACAAACGTGTTCCGGTTTCCTGGCCTTGAAACGCCCTTCAAACGCTTGTTCTGAGCTAACGGCGAGGGCAAAACAAGCAAATCGCCTCACCAATTTGGAGGAAAGCGACAACAGTATTCACGCACAGCTAAGCAACATCATTTGGCCTAGTTTCGTGAACCATTCAATGCCCCTTTATGGGTTTGTGAAAAAAACGTGCGCGTACAATAGTTTTCTTCCTGAATAACCAGATTGGTTATTGCTATTCAGCTGCAACGCAACTTTTCTCTGTCGCGGTGGCGGCCTGGGCTAAATGTCATCGAACGATCTTACAGGTTCAACTTCCAGCCATGGTTATCGGTCACTCCCTCCTCTTCGCCCTGCTCTCTCTTTCATTCCCTAAACACCCCTCCCAAAGTGCCGAGTACCAATCGGGGACTGGATAACCTCTATGCCCTCCCGTTTATTTTTCTCTTCTCTCTCTCTCTCCCGGGTTTCTTACTCCACGTTACAAAACACGCGGATCTCCGGCGTGAGTTCACATTTCACGCACTCACGTCGTGAGCTCAGCTTGCGTGAACTCACTTTGGTTTCACGCCTATTAGAAGAATAACGCCTCGGCTGGAAATACGAATCAACCCACGATACTTACTAGTGCAGAGTTTTCCCCCGAGCATTCGGGATGGGTAGTTTCCTGTCGCACCAGACGGTGGAGCTTTCGTAAGTAAAGAAGCCACGATCATTACGAGCTAATGAGCGTAGCTCCCCTGGCCTTGAAAGAAAACGCGCACATGTTTCCTTTAGGATATAAGGTCTCCGATACCAACCAGAGAAACGTAAGAGATGAGCTCCGCCCTTACCCCCAGCCCCCTCGCTCACACACGGGAAAAGGAGAAGAAACGAATGCAGCTCCTTCACACGTGGAATGTCACCTGGAGTGGTCTCCTGGGCTCATTGATCCGGGCATACTTAGCTGTCCACGCATACGTGGGGGCGCTTCTCTAGAACGAGAGCAGCTTAAACGCTTGAACCGTCAGTTGTTCAGCCTTGTCGCGCCGCTGCCACTTTTCAAGCGAAACTTTTTATGGCTTGGCGAAAGAAAGATCCGGCGACCCCGTGTATGCAGAAAACTTCGCTGCCACCCCATGCGCATGCCCGAAAAATTCAGGTTGGACAGGAAAAGGGGAGAGAGACTGGCTGGGTGTACAGATCACGTCACCACATTCTCGCATCTACCGACGCAAGTAGATGGGAACAGGACATTCGGGGAAGCTAAAAAAGTCTCTTCGCAGCAGACCGCGCGCGCAGCGAGCTACTGCATAAAACATAGCGCAAGCTACAATGCCGGACCGATTACTAGCTTCGAAAATGGCACGCACCGCCCACACATTACGTCGAATATTCATTCGACGTAATAGGCCCCCGTCATAAATAAAACACCGGTCGTGCGTTCTTCCACAATGGTTAGCCATTTGTAGGGGCTGTCCAGGCGCTTTTTTTATACTGGAAATGTTGTAGGTTAGGCTCTCACAAAAACTGCGTGCATGGACAGCGTGTGTAGGCAAAAGTCGCTTGGGCAAAGTGCAACCTCGCAGCAAAGTCAACTTTCTTGTGAATTCCCCACGGCTTTAAATGTACGTAACCTGAAAAACCTGTTCTGTAATCAGCCGATACGACAACTTTATTATTAAACCGAATTTCATTTAAATGTTAAGATTAGCTCGCAAGTTGTAAACGTTACAGAATTCCCAGGTGCTCTAGTTACAAGTCCATGAACGAATAGCTTAAGGCTACATTAAACGGTGGTAACTCTTTCTGTATCAAACAAATTACATTATTTTATCTATCTTTCTTCGTTACGTTGTTAAATCACAGTGAACTTGTAAATATTGTGGAATTCCCGTCTCGTGTCATTGCAAGGGCCTGTATACGGAAAGGCACCTGACAGACCTGCTTTTTTGTTCTGCTGCCCAAGTTTCGTTTCGTTCACTTGACTCTCTAGACGTATGAGCCATCGAAAATTGCAAGCAAACATGTTTTTTGCGTGCGCTTCTTCAACTTCGCGCAGTTCCGCTGGTCATCCTTTTTTCATTGAGTAGAAGTGCACTAAATGTTTGACTAGGGAGCTCGCTAGCCGGACCCGGTTCAGGTGCCCCATCTCAAGTTGGCACGTGGGGCACTTGCATTTTCTTCCCGTACCTCTTTGGGTGCCACTGATCTCCAAGAGCGTGAATAACTGGCAAAGCAAGAACTTTACTCTATTATGGTTAAATGAAGATACGTGGCACTAGTAAATACCAAAGCATCAAAAATAACAGAAATAAAAATAAAATATAAAAATACATAAGCAATACAACGTACCAACGTGTTAACAACAGAATTCTCCATACAAAGACACAACAACCAGAAAACCACCCAGAAAGACATGAGCAAGAAACAGTAGCAGAAATTCAGAGAATTGTCTACTAATGCGTACCCTTTTTTAAGGTGCTTTACCCCAGCGTGAATTCTTTACAGCCGCATTTAACTGTTTTTCTAAATTCTGGCTGACCAATTATTATTCAATTACGCTAATATAACGATCACAGGTAGTACGTCTGCCAAAACTGCATTTCTGTGGAAATGCAGGGCGCTACACCGCTCGCCACATTCCGTGATTTCTTTATATCTTTCGTATTTTTCGGATTGTATTTCAAAATTCTGTTTGACCAATTATCTCCTTTAATGCAATTATAACGACTTATAGGTGAAACTTCCGCGATATCTAGATTTTTGTGGAAATGCAGGGGGAGCACGCTATTTCCAATATATTTTTTATACTTTTCTTTTTTTCTGGCTGGTAAAAATTCTGTCACGCTAGTTTAACGAATATAGACGAAACTTCCGCGAAATCTGTGCTTTTTGTGGAATTGCAGGGGGTTACACGGTCCTGGCTGTAGGGGCAGTCGGCAAAGAATAATACGCACTGAAACAATAAACTGGTAATAATGCCATAACTGTGCAAGCACCCGCACTTGGCCAGAAGCGCATAATTGATGAATTTATCACACAGTCGTTACAATTTGCACGCTTTTCGCCAACGCGATAAAAATCAAAAGTAAACGAAGCACGTAGCAACGGGTACGCATTGGGAGCTCTGCACAATATTTTCTTTATTCCGAAGTTGTGGCCAGCCTTACCATTGTTAAAGAACAGGAGTCCTTGATTATTGAAACGGTGCAGGCTACAAATAGGCAAATCGGCCGCGAGCGGTTCTGGAAGCGTATAGAGAAGATTCGTCATTCAACAATATTTGACTATAAGAATTCAGGTTATGGTGTTTAACGCGCCGAAGCGACACCGGGCGCGCCGAAGTGGAGGCCTCCGGATTAACTTTGACCACGTGCGAAACAATAATGCGCGGCGATATCTCGATACACCAGTGCTTTCTCTTTTCGCCTACATCTGAAAAGCCGTTATCATGGCCCGGATTAAACCAGCGTCGTGCAAGAAGCACAAAACCTATTTGAGTAATGATCGTTCGTCGGAAAAAATTTGTAGTTCGCCATGAACTACAACGAAATACAAACGCCGAATAAGCACTCGGCGAAGTGACGTGTACATTTCACTGTCGACAAATGGAATGCACGGTACTTTCTCTAAAGGAAATCATCACGAATAGCTCTTCGTTCCAGAAACGCATTAATAACGTTCCCGATCAAACGGAAAGAGTGGAGTTTCGTGATCACGTGCTTACCCCTTTTATTTATCAAAGAAGAGTGCCGGGCGCGGAAAGACACAATAAAACGAGTTCTACGGCATAAATCACGTCAATAGGCAATAGCTGCACACGATATCCATTTTGTATTATTGTCGCTAACCATGCATTGCGTTTGTTTATTTATGTTTTGCTTTTACCGCGCGACATCGCCGGTTTGTGCGAAGTGAAGGTCGTGTTCCATTCTCTATTTCTTTGCCGTACGTATTATCTCCTTTGGCAGCGAGAGCGTTTAGAACTAACGTCAGCTGCCTAGAATAATCTTAGATTAATAATAAGTCGTTCAAACTTAATTGGCGGTCACTTCCAGCCGAGCTCATGGGGAGTAATTTATAGCGCAAGTGTTAACTTTCTTTGCATGGCTTTAAAAAGCGATTTCGCGCAGTGAATCCTGTCGTCGCCGGAGAAAAATCCTCGTCAGATATGAATTTACAATCACCAGCAGGGATTTCTTCTTCCATAAAACACTGTCCCGGAAGTTTGGCCTTAGTGAAATAAATAAGACAACACCGACTACAAGCTTCTACACAAATCAAGGAAGACATGTCATGTATATTCCGTATCATCTGACAGTACTGACGCCAGCGCATGGTTCCGTGGCCGTCGTAACCCGTTTTGCGACGCGTAACACGGCATCGATCAGTTCCAGCTCAGTGCCTAGCCACCCAAAAATGCATGCCAGTGCAGCAAAAGTGGTGAAAATGTAAAGCGATCAGCCACGTCCCGTGCAACACTGTGGACAGCGCTTAGTGAAGACGTTGTTGCCTCGCACGTGTTCGTACGCACGGCACAATTTGTCAGTGTAGAGTAATTTATTTTATTCAACGCCTTAACAACCGTTTCGGTCGTGGTGAAACCGGCGTGCACAGCCCCGTAAAAGTTCCGAAGAATACAATCAAAAAGGTACCCATTGCTTCAGTCCCTGAAACATAGCTTCCCAAAGCTATGAGGTTTACAGCGGTTTTGCCGTCGGAAGAACGCCTTCTTTTCGCTAAGAAACAGCGGGATTGTATGCCCCTCCTGACTGATATGAGCACCTCAGTGACTGGTAAAGTCGCGTGAAGTAGAGACGCACACTGATGTCGCACGCAGATAGGTAATATGGTTAAACTATTGCAGCAAGCGTTCATCGCAATAAAAGACAATGGGCCGGATAAGGTGGCAAAATAAAAAGTGGTAATCTAAAAAGTCACATATTCAATTTGGTTTTTGAAGCTGGCATATTTTCTAACGAGGTGAAGGTGAAAAAAATCGCTAGCCAATTCTTCTGTATTCACTCACGAGGCCTAACCTTTTGTTCCTACCCTTCCTGTACCTGAATTCACTCAAACGCCTTCTATCACCATCTGGGCGGATGGTGCTGCGAAGTTAATAATCCACCCTAAAGGTCTGTTGCACCAGATCCTGACAACATGTCCGCGAAGGCGCTCAAAGGTACGATCGCTGCCTTCAGTCGTATATTGTTTATTATGTTTAACCAAATCCTTTCTATTGGCATCCTTCCATCTGATTGGAAAATAAGTAACGTAACACCGATATTTTGGGCAAGCAGTCGCTCCGATCCCCTAACTACCATCCCACCTAACTGACCTGCATAGCGTGTAAGTTACTGGAACATATTCTATACTCTTACATCTCGTGCTTCTTCTACCACAAACAACATGTATTCCGCCACGGGCTGCCATGCGATACCCAGCTCTTCGAATTTACTACTCACCTTCACCTGAACCTTGACTCTTCTTTCCAAACTTATGTCATCTTTCTAAACTGATGTCACCGCGGTTCCCAACGAATGCTTCTATACAAACTTAAGTGCATTCGTCTCCATTCGCTAACTTCTGCCTGGATTGAACCTTTTCTAACCAGCCACAGTCAATTCACTGTCTTTTCTGGCCATGCCCCATACCCTGTAAAGTGATATCCAACGTGCTACAGTGATCAGTTTTCGGACCACATCTGTTTTTATTATATATCTACGATATTCCATCGGAAATTTCTTCATCTACCCACCTCGTTTGCGACGATTGCGTAATTTATCGCAGAATAAGTAGTAGCAAGACCAAATTCTGCTGCAAAATTATTTAAAAACGGTAGAAAAGTGGTTCTCCCTTTGGCTAATGACACTCAACGTATCCAAATATAAATTCATGCGCGTTACACGTAAACGTTCCTATCTGAATTACACATACACCCCTTTCATACATAAAACCTCCCTTTCATTAGTGGAATCTGGGAATTTTGTTAGCCACAAACCAACCCTGGTCAGCACACATACTAAACCTTGTTGCCGGAGGATCTCAAGCGCTCAGTACATTACAAAAAGACTGTCATTATCGCCCACATAAATCCGTAAAATGGCATGCACCTAAGCTAGAATACATATCTGCTGTTTGGAACCCCCATTGTTACCTAACCAATGCCATAGAAGCAGTCCCAAATCGCGCACCCCGCTTCATCACATTTAATTATGATAGGCATACTAGCGTCACTGAAAATAAAATGTCCATCCTCCTCCCCTCCATGGCAAATAGATGTGAAAATTGAAGGGTTGCTTCTTCCACAAACCTTATTATCACTTCCATCGCCTTCGCACTTGCCTCCTGCTCACACAATCCCGTTACTCACGATTCTATGAGTGTCCAACGATTGTATGGTTCATCTAACGCATCCAATATGTCATTCCTATCTCGTGCCCTTGAGCAATGGAACAAGCTACCAGATTATACTGTCTGTGAATGCAATCCGGCTGAATTCAAAGAATTACTGTTAGCTCGCGTCCGACTTGGATTTCAAATCCTCTCCAGGGCTTGCCACATGCAGCCATTTTTGTTTTCTTATTGATTTTGTTGTCGCATAAATTTTCTAATAAAGCACATGTATTTCTTCTTGTGCCACTATATACTACGACGATTATATCCACCCCCCCACACACATATGTAATACACTAATGGGTCCCTCAAGGGGTGAATAAATGATGATGATGAAAAAGCGACGCTTTCGCGGAATAAAGTAAAAAGAAACACCGGACGCTTGGGCGAAGTACAGCTCAGCAGGAAAAGAATACGCGACAACAATTTGTAACGCAAAATACGTGTTTTTTCCAAAACACCATCCCGATGAAAGCGATAGCACACAAAACGTCTGGAAAATTATGAACCCTTACTTCACTTGTACCATCAAACGTACTAATGAATCATGTAACGTATTTACAGGTAAGCATTGAGCCGCTGTTTTTGGGATGTCATTTTTGTCGGTAATTACAAATAAAATCGAGGGTACCTCTCCTCCTGCCCCAGAACTCTTGACATGTAGTATTCATTGACTCCTTTTTGCAGAGATTCCGTTTGCATTGACTCCTTTTTTCATCTGTTACACAAATCACGGCCGTGTTCTCACCAGTGTTAGGTCAAATGAAAGTAATTTAAATGTATACAACAACACTTCACCGCCCCATTTCCGTGTGGGATTTATGCGCAGTCGCTGGTTCGCTTCCACATGACGGGTTCAGGCAAGGCCGTTGCCATCTACAAATCAGGTGATATAAACCGTGCACTGAACGAATGGCAAATTTTTTTCAGAAGCATCCTGCGCTAATTCATCGAACATGTCATTTACTCTCAGATTGTAAACGTTCTACACTATCAACGTGTGTCACACCGGCCGGCATGGTTTTCTGAAGGAATTCCCTTGCGAAACACAACAATATTCACGACCTCCGTGGAAACCTTGAAAACAAGTTTAAAATTGACGCAAACTTTCTAGATTGTGCACGAACATTCGAAACTGTCCCCCGCAAACCTACGGGTAATGTTGTTGCGTCCAGGGGAGTTTTACTCAGGCAAGAGCGGAGGCAGGGGAACGTCAAGCACCGTTCAGCATGACGCGAGCAGAGATCGGGCTTCTTCTTTCACGTTGCTGAGAGCGCAGCTCCCGCATCCTCGTCCTTTTCTTCAGCTAAGTTGTCGAAGCCAACGTTGCAGAATTGCTTTACCTTTACAATTCTCCCGTCCCAGACGAAGCCCTCTGGGCAAGTCACTCTGTGGTACTGGAGTAGTAGCGTTTAAGACGCGCCGCATGTACAACTTGGGTCTTCTTTGACGGTCGACCATTTGTTGGATAGGCGTGACAGTAAGTAATGAACTTTGCCAACATGTTCCACAACGACAAAGGGAGCGCCGTAATGGGCGAGAAGTTTTAGATGCGGAGTATCTCTTGCTCGGGGGGATGTCACTTGTCTGTGCCCTGTCCGCAGCACCTCTGATGAGGATTGCGGCAGGATGCCCCTAGGGATTGGCCAACCAAAAAATTCATGCGAGATAACTTCGCGTTCAACCACCGTCGTCATCTTCCCGTAGGGGAACCGCTGAAAAAGAAGGAGAAGGCAAAGTCGCGAAGAGGAGGGCGTGTACTTTGCTCCCAGCTGGTGCCTCAACGTCAACAACCTTTACCTATCCACCGCTCACATGCGAAGCATCACTTGCTCGAGGGCATGTCCATTGTCCGTGCCCGTCCGCAGCGCCTCTAATGATGATTGTGGCAGGATGCCCCTAGGGATGGGCCAACCAAATATTCCATCACGAGATAGCTTCGCGTTCAACCACCGTCGTCATCTCCGGTAGGGGAATTGGTTAAGAAGGTGGAGAAGAATACAAGCGGCGAAGAGGAGGGTGTGTACGTTGCTAATCCATCACGACATAGCTTCAAGTTCAACCACCGTCGTCATCATCCCGTAGGGGAACCGCTGAAGAAGAAGAAGAAGACAAGAGCTGCGAAGAGGAGGGCGTGTACGTTGCTTTGGCCAAGATGTCGTCCTAGCTTTTGTGGTCGGAGGCTAAGTACATAGGGAGCATATTGGACAGTGTTTGGTTCGTAAGCTCGGTGAGACCATTCGTTTGAGGATGGTACGGGGTAGAGTGGCGGAACTGTATTTGACAGACGGGAAGGAGCTCTTCAATGACGTCCGTTGTAAACTGACGGCCACGGTCACTTATGATGACGCGGGGGGTCCATGGTGAAGTAGTATAGGGTGGAGCAGCGACAGGGACACTGTCGCAGCAGTAGCAGATGGTAGCGCGGCGGTCTCAGACTAACGTGAAAGGTTGTCGACACACACGATAATACAACGATTACAATTCGATGAGCGCGGAAATAGTTCTAGTAAATTGATGCCGGCCTTTTACAAAGGGGTAGTTCGCGGTTTCTGAGGATGAAGCGTTCCTGCCAGAGCAGCAGTGGGTAGCTTGTGCCGCTGACATTGCACACCAGTTGCACAATAATTTTCTGTGGTTTTGCGCATATTTGCCAAGTAAAAACGTTGTTTGGCTTGGTGGAGTGTACGGGTGAATCCCATATGTCCAGACGTAGGATCGTCCTGCATAAAATTTAGAATGCGTTTTCGCAGGCTTTGCGGTACGACAAGCAGAACGCTGCAACCAAGTGAAGAGTAGTTCTTTTTGTACAGTAGCCCATCGTGAACGCAGAAGCGGCTGTCGCGCCTGTCGGCACAGGCGCAGTTCATTAATGGCTGCAGAATCATGTTACGGCACTTTTCCATCTTGAAGGTGGAGAGATCGGGGAATGGTGTTGAGAAAGAAGCAAGACAGTCGTTGAAACTGTGGTCGTCACAGGTGGTTGTGTCTAGTGGCAGACGAGGAAGGCAGTCCACGTCTGCATGCTGACGGCCGCTCTTGTACGACACGGTGAAGGTATACTCTAGCAGACGGAGGGCCCAACATGCAGGGCGTCGCTAGGATCACGGAGGTTGACGAGCCAGCATAGCGAATGATGATCAGTTACGATGCTAAACGGGTGTCCATAGAGATAGGAGCGAAATCTCGGCATGGCGAAGACGACAACGAGACACTCCTGTTCTGTCACTGTGTAGTGCCTTCCTGACTTACTCACTGCCAGACTGGCGTAGGCAAAAACATGTTCATTAGGACCATGGCGTTCAATTAGCACGACCAATATTCCTACATCGCTGACGTCGGTATGAACCTTTGTACGAGCCAAGTGGTCAAAGTGTTGATGTACGGGCTCAGACGTCAAAAGGAGCTTAAGCTGGCGCAAGGCGGCGTAACATTCAGAAGTCCACGAGAATGGGACATTGTTCTGTGGTAGTGATGTCAAAGGATACGCTGTGTCGCAAATTCCGGTATGAACCGGTGATAGCTGCGTGCTCTGCAGCCATCCCCTGCCGACAATGATGCTACTTGCGGTTAGCATTTGTCTGAGAGTGCGGTTGCACGAAAGAGTACTTTTCGGAGCTTGGAGGGACGTACTACTGAATGTTGAAGAAATTCGCGCTCCCAAACTATGCAGTGCGTCGATTTTACCTCTGACTACATCCCCCCAGCTACTCCGCACAAGCAGCGGCAAAAAGAAAGCGTCCGCTGCCGGAACAACACCCCTACATACAAAGAAAGTAGGCTAGTTTCTCAAATGTAATAAATTAGCGGCGTGTACGCTGTTTCTTCGTCATAAGTAACGTTGCACCACTGGGGTAAGTTCACGCACCAAGGAGAGGAGGCGAATCGATGTTCTCAAACTGACTGCCGTGTTACTGAGCTGCGCGTGCGCCCTAATGAACTTAGGACGCCCGAAATCTCGCAGCTGTTTAAACACTGCAACAAATTACGCGTTAAGATTGCGTTGTGTGAGCTCACACGTTGAGCTCACACAAACAACGTTGTTTTACATGCATGCCGGAGGTGCCTGCGTTCCATCTGGCTTCGGACAGTGGTTAGCGAAGTCACTTGAAGCCTAGGTGGCTGCGAACCTTAGTTAAGAGTTCTACCGCCAGATTTCGTATTATTGAAAGGTCCACGCGCGGCGCCAGGGCGACACCAACCCTATTTTGCAGATTTTCGGGCGGCTGTGTCCACGCCTAAAAGTGTATATTACACCGTCTTCTGACACCGCCTTTATTGGCCTGTCATGTGGTAAGAACCCATACCCTAAGGGGGATTGGCCCGAGAGGAAGAAGATGGAAGAAAAGACAAAGAGAAAGAAGAATCCGAGTACGAGATGGCGAGAAGGATTTAGAAGGGGCCAATGAAGAACATACACAGAGTGATTAGGAGGAGGAGAAGGTTATCTGACCAGCAAATGGGAGCCTGACACGATAGAATGGGAGGCGAAGAGGAGGGACGACAAATTTGGAGTGGACAGAGTGGAACGAGGTCTTGGAGGAACGGTGGCAAGTTCGGGCCGTGCCCCACAACGCACCAGCGGCATCGCACTGTCTGGCAGTGGGCAGCTCGGAACCACCGACTACCAGCAGCTTCGCTCTGCTGGCCTCCTGCTGACCGGCGGCATCGCACCGCCGGCGACCCGTCGAGCCGTGCCCCACGACGCACCAGCGGCATCGCACCGTCTGGCAGCGGGCAGCTCGGGACCACCGATTAACAGCAGCTTCGCACTGCTGACCGCCTGCTGAGCCGCGCTGCTGAGCGAAGCCGTGGCATCGCACCACGGTCATCACGACCACTGAGGACCAGCACGGGCCATCGCGACGTGCTGCGACGTTTGGCAACGCGGAAGCCTACCCCCTGGACCACGTCATCGGCATCGCACCTGGTTCATCGTGGTGCCGGCGGTAGGATGTTTGGATTTGGAATTGACAGTTAATGGGTTATAGTGACTATCGTGACTAGATTTTTGGGATAGTATAAGGTTGTGCTTGTATTTTTGTGTATAGTGTGATATGCTTGTGAGTTGGTTATGATTGCGTTCGTTTGAGTTTTGGTGTTGTAAATATATTGTGTGGAAATCCAATGCTTCAAACCGAGCCTCATTTCTCTTCCGCGTGAGACACGTGACAACATTTGGCGAGCCTGCCAGGATCAACCCTTTGGGCCCCAAACCACACGTCTCACCCGGTGGAGAGATGAATCTCGAGAAGATAATAAGTTTGGCAGGTACATTAGGTATGACCAAGGAGGAGGCACTCAGCTTGTACGAGCGGGAAAATACGAGGTTACGAGAGATAGTACAAGAAGATGAGAGGAAAGCCGCACGGGTTAAGGAGATTTTGGAACTTAAGAGACGCCTAGCAGAGACTCAGCGAAACAGTGTGGTAGAACACGATTGGTCGTCTAGTGGAGGTGAACCGTCGGGGTCAACAAAAATCTGTCTTCGCAAGCTAATGGCGCCATTTGATGAAAAAAGGGATGATTTAGACGCATACCTACAGCGCCTTGAACGGATAGCGACGGGTCAAGGTTGGGACAGGAGTGAGTGGGCCACAGCCCTTAGCCTTTCCTTAGTGGGAGAAGCGCTGAGTGTTTTCGGACGGATGCCAGCTTCTCGACTCAATGGACTATGAGAAGGTGAAGAAGACGCTCCTGCAGAGATTTCGACTGACAGCCGAAGGGTTTCGTGAGAGGTTTAGAGCCTGCAGACCAGAAGACTCAGAAACAGGAAAACAATTTATTTCGAGACTGACCAATTACTTTGAGCGGTGGATAGAAATGTCGGACACAGATAAGAGCTATGAAGGGGTCAGAGAACGAATTGTCGCCGAACAGTTTTTGTCCTGCTGCAATACCAAGCTAGCAATCTTCTTGAAGGAGAGGAAACTGAATTCTCTGGACGAGCTTGCGGATCATGCCGACCAATTCTTAGAAGCGCAGGGTCTCAGGAACCTAAGCAAAGAAAAAGAAAACGGGTCAGGACAAGAGACCGATTCACAATATAAAAATCAAGCCGCAGGTCCTAGAACCGAGATGAAATGTTTCCTGTGCGGTCGAGTAGGACATCGTGCGGCGGATTGCCGAACTGGCCATAACCGTAACGAGTCGACGGCTATGGTGTGTCATATATGTCATAGGCGGGGACATCGGGCGGACGAGTGCAGGTCCCAGCCCCGAGGCAAGGCGGCATGTGTTGTCAAGCCAAGACCAGCGTTCTATGAGGCACCAGTGATTCCCGGTGCGCAGCGAATGAAAACACAGGTGGGTGGAGAACCTAGTATGCCAGTCGTCTACGGAGAAATTGACGGCCAGCTCATCAGCGTTTTACGAGATAGCGGCACGAACACTGCTATCATCAGGAGTAGTTTAGTGAAGCCCGAATACCTCACTGGCATGTCTTCTTCGGTTGTCCTGGTTGACAGCACTGTGAGAGAGCTACCAGAAGCAAGAGTCAAGGTCTCGACTCCATAGTTCTCCGGGATGATCCTAGCATTATGCCTGGATGAGCCTTTGTATGACCTCATTCTAGAAAACGTCTCGGGAGTGCGGAAGGTCGACGACCCAGACCTCACCTGGCAGGGCTCATTAACATCACCAGATGTGCCAGAACACCTCACAGACAGCGCTTCCCGAAAAGATGCGAAGTCTACATGCGTCCCAGGGGAAGATGGAGCTGTTCAGGTTAAGAGAATTTGATCAGCTGTAATTACGAGAACACAGACAGCAGCGAAGAAGCACGTGACTCCACTCAAAGTTCCGGCAGTGCAGAAGCTAGACATAGAGCCTGCTGAGGTCGCGGATCTTCAGAGGAAAGACCCGTGCCTAAAGAAGTTATACGAGAAGTTGGGAGAAGCCTCAAAACATAAGCAAGGCCGGACATCTTTCGTATTCGAGGTGCTTGGAGGTATCCTTTATAGAAGATGTGTGTTCAGCTCTGGTCGAGATGCCCTACAGTTATTCGTTCCGAAGGATCTTCGAAGTGTGGTGTTGAGCTTGGGCCATGATGCCATCATGGCTGGGCACCAAGGAGTTAAGAGTACCTTGTCCAGAATCACGGAAGAGTTCTTTTGGCCCGGCATACACAGTGAAGTTCGGCGCTATGTTAAATCCTGCGATGTATGCCAGAGAACCATGCCTAAAGGACGTGTTGGCAAGGCTCCACTAGGAAATATGCCACTATTGAGTTGCCTTTCCAAAGAGTGGCCATAGATATTATTGGTCCAATAAGCCCACCTTCGAGCAAAGGAAACCGCTACATTCTAACGCTTGTCGACATGGCGACTCGATACCCTGAAGCGGTTGCTTTAAAGGCGATCGATGCCATACAAGTGGCAGAGGCTCTCCTGGAAATGTTTTCACGTTATGGGGTACCAAAGGAGATTTTGAGTGATCGTGCATCAAGCTTTACATCACAGCTCATGAGTGAGATTAACCGGTTGATGTCTGTTCGGCAGCTGTTGACAACACCTTACCACCCCATGGCGAATGGACTCGTGGAGCGTTTCAATGAACTTTGAAAGCGATGGTGAGAAAGATGTGTCAGGAGAGACCCAAAGATTGGGATAGGTATCTGCCGGCGCTTTTGTTTGCTTATCGAGAAGTGTCGCAGGCCAGTTTGGGATTTTCACCATTGGAGCTGCTCTACGGGAGACCGGTGAGAGGACCACTTGCGATTCTCAGGGAGCTTTGGGCTAATGAGAGAATCGACAAAGGATTGAAGACTACTTACACGTATGTCTTGGAGTTGCGGGAAAAACTAGAGGAAACCTGTCGACTAGCCCGTGAAACTCTCGAACAAGCAAAAGAAATCCACAAGAAGGCTTATGATCAAACCGCAAAGAATCTGCCACTACGACCCGGAGAAAAAGCACTCATTTTGTTGCCATGTGACAGCAACAAGTTAATCATGCAGTGGAAAGGACCGTTCCCAGTGACCAGGAGGAAAAACGAAGTCGATTATGAATTTATAGTGAATGGGCAGAAGAAGGTTTCCCCCATAAACATGCTAAAACAATATGAGGACAGAAGACCAGAAAGACCACCAGAGATTGCATGCATGGTGCTCACCGAGTAAGCAGGATCTGTTGTGGAGGTGCCTACCTTTAATGCTGAGAGACGTTTAGGAGTGAAGGATGTCATTATTAATCCAGGTGTGGGGAAGAAGGAGACGTCTGAGTTGAAAGGTCTGCTTCAGAAATACCAAAAGTTATTTTCCGACCACGCAGGGAGAACGAACGTTGTCGAATGCCAACTGCGAGTGACATCAGATAAGCCAGTTCACATACGACAGTACCCCCTTCCACTGGTTGTCAAAGATGCCGTTGAAGAGGAGGTAGGCTATAAGCTCCGACAGGGCATAATTGAGAGATCCACCTCAGCCTACAATGCCCCACTTGTACCAGTGAAAAAACCCGACGGCACTCTTAGAGTCTGTGTTGATTTTAGGGGCCTTAACAAGATTTTTGTGTCAGACTCAGAACCGATCCCCCGAGTTGATGTGGTGTTCGCAAAGGTGGCTGGAAAAAGGTATTTTTCAAAGCTTGACTTGACGAAGGGGTACTTGCAGATCCCGATGGAGGAATCTTCGAAAGAGAAGACGGCATTTTCATGTTCTCAAGGATTGTTTCAGTTCAGGTTTATGCCATTTGGGCTGAAAACAGCGGCTGCCACCTTCACGAAGCTAATGCGAAGAGTGCTGAATAGGTTGAGAAACGTGGAACACTATATTCATGATATTCTGATCGCCACTGATACGTGGGAGGAACATTCGGATACGTTGGAGGAGTTGTTCCGGAGAATGCAACAGGCAGGAATGACAATCAAGCAATCCAAATGTGAGTTTGGCTACAGTGATATCGCGTTCTTGGGACATAAACTTGGCATGGGGCAAGTAGCAACCAAAGAAGATATTTTGGAGAAGATTCAAGCCGCAAGACCACCCAAGACTAAAAAGGAAGTCCAGTCATTCTTGGGATTAACAGGATTTTACAGAGAGTTCATTCCTCATTATGCTGAAGTCTCCAATTCGCTAGTAGAACTCACTAAGAAGAGTACAAGCAATGCAGTGAAGTGGACGTCCGAGCACGACGAGGCATTTACAACACTCAAATAGCATATGGCGGCGCCTCCGGTTTTGCTAGCTCCGAATTTGCAAGAAGAATTTGTTCTGAGGACAGATGCCTCTAATGTAGCCCTAGGTGCCGTGTTGCTTCAGGAGAAAAAAATTCCCCGCATTTCCCCGAGGGGAAGAATGTGAAAGTGCGAATGCACGAGTTGAATTTGCGTGATTCGGTAATGTTCGCGAAAGAGAGATCACACACACAACACACACAACACAAAGAAAGAAGATGCATTTATTCACAGCACCTATTTGTGTTGTCGTTGTACTTGATTGCTAGAGCGGATCTCAGCTTTGAAATTTCGTGTCAGTACTCCTTTAAAGCGGGTGCATTAGCCCTTCTCACGCCCTATTCCTGGCCAATCCCCCACGTGGGTATGTGCCATGTCAGGGGCCAGGCAGCGCGCGCCCATCTCCCCCCGTTGCCAAGGAAGCCGAGGAGCGCGCGCACCCGCAGCTGTTGCTATGCGGACGGCGGCGGACGCTTCAGGCTCGCTTAAGAAGTGCATTCGCACTTAAAAGTTTTAAGTGCGAATGCACTTAACGGGGTGAAACGGGGTGTAATAAACTGTTTTAAGTTAAAACAGTTTATTACACCCCGTTTCATATGCCAGCAAAGACTCAATAATGCTGAAAAAAATTATTCTACAGTAGAAAAAGAATGTTTGGTGCTCGTTTGGGGAATCAAGAAGTTTCACATTTATTTGTATGGGAAGCACTTCAAGGTTCAGACGGATCATCAACCCTTAGAACATCTAAGCAAAGCCAAATTGACAAACAACAGGATGATGAGGTGGAGTTTGGTGCTTCAGGAGTATTCGTTTCATGTGGAATACATAAAAGGAAGGGAGAATGTAGGAGCAGATTGCATGAGTAGATTAGTGTAAGAGGATGAGGAAGTATTGTCTCTTAGTGTTACGTGTTGTGATTGAGTGTAGGATTTGTAGCTAGTTTTTGTGAAGATTGAACTTGGTGTGTGATGGATATTAGGTAGTTTAGTAGGACTGAGGTAGTAGGTTAATAGGACTGAGGTTGTTCTGACGTACGGACTGCGGACTTTGTTTCCATGAACAGGCGTGGTGTGTAGCAGTTTTTTTTTAACAAAAAAAAACTCTTCAATTTCGGGGGGTAATGTCATGTGGTAAGAACCCATACCCGAAGGGGGATTGGCCAGAGAGGAAGATGATGGAAGAAAAGACAAAGAGAAAGAAGAATCAGAGTACGAGATGGCGAGAAGAATTTGGAAGGGGCCAATGAAGAACATACACAGAGTGATTAGGAGGAGGGGTAGGTTATCTGACCAGCAAATGGGAGCCTGACACGATAGAATGCGAGGCGAAGAGGAGGACGACAAATTTGAAGTGGACAGAGTGGAACGAGGTCTTGGAGGAACGGTGGCAAGTTCGGGCTGTGCCCCACAACGCACCAGCGGCATCGCACCGTTTGGCAGCGGGCAGCTCGGACCACAGATTACCAGCAGCTTCGCTCTGCTGGCCTCCTGCTGACCAGCGGCTCGCAACCGCCGGCGACCCGTCGAGCCGCTCCCCACAACGCACCAGCGGCATTGCACCGTCTGGCAGCGGGAAGCTCGGGACCACCGATTAACAGCAGCTTCGCACTGCTGACCGCCTGCTGAGCCGCGCTGCTGAGCGAAGCCGTGGCATCGCACCACGGTCATCACGACCACTGAGGATCAGCACGGGCCATCGCAACGTGCTGCGACGTTTGGCAACGCGGAAGCCTACCCCCTGGACCACGTTATCGGCATCGCACCTGATTCATCGTGGTGCCGGCGGTAGGATGTTTGGATTTGGAATAGACAGTTAACGGGTTATAGTGAATATCTGACTAGTTTTCTGGGATAGTATGAGGTTGTGCTTGTATTTTTGTGTACAGTGTGATATGCTTGTGAGTTGATTATGATTGCGTTCATTTGAGGTTTTGGTGTTGCAAATATATTGTGTGGAAATCCAATGCTTCAAACCGAGCCTCATTTTTCTTCCGCGTGAGACGCGTGACATGGCCCAACACAAGCTTTTGGCGATCTCCGAATCAGCACTTCTTCGAATTCACGACTAAACCAGCCTTTGCCAAGCAGTCCAAGACACTAACCAAGCGCCTGTTGTGCTCGTAGAAGGCTCGGCCAAAATTACAACATCGTAGATGTAGCCAATACAGATTTCCTACTTGAGGCAGCGCAAAATGCTGCCCTTAAAACATTCGAATGTGGTTGGAGCATTTCAGAGTTCAAAGGGCATTACGTTGAATTTAAACAATCCGTCAGCCGTTAAGAAAACAGTTTTTTCGTTATCCTTGGGGTCCATGGGAATGCACCAATATCCTGATCTCAAGTGGACGGAGGAAACACAGGAAGCTGAATGAAGACAATGTCGTCGTCAATGGGGGGTCACGGGTAGACATATGTCTTAGTTACAGCACTGAGGTCGTAGTCGACGCAAAATCGCCATGACCCGTCCTTTTTCTTGACGACTATGACAGGCGCTGCCCACGGACTGCATGATTCCCGAATTACGCCATTTCTCAGCATTTCCTGGACTTGGTCCTGATTAGGTGTCGCTTTGGTGGGGAAACGTGCCAAGGCTCCTGCCGAATTGGTCCTACTCCACCAGTATGGATTGAATGGTGAGTGCGATTTGGCGGAATTGGAAAGCACCGTTGTTTGTGAGAAAAGTCGAAAACACTTGCATGGACAGAAGATCGGTTAAGGCACAGCGTTCATCTGGTTGAAGTGACTCGCTAATCATTTGGAGGAGTTTACTGGCAAGTATTAAAGGATGCGTTCAGCTCTTCGTTC
This sequence comes from Haemaphysalis longicornis, assembly GCA_013339765.2. NCBI lineage: Eukaryota > Metazoa > Arthropoda > Arachnida > Ixodida > Ixodidae > Haemaphysalis > Haemaphysalis longicornis. Next base: position 210,305,585 of record CM023450.1, on the reverse strand, counting down.
CAAACTGCTATTGAAGAGGACGCATACGGAATCTTGCGCGCAAGTTTAAGACCTCGTGGCAACACTACGGGCTCACAAAAGTAGTTTACAGTCTAACACGTAGAGTGACCATTGACAACGGAAACGACCGCGCGAGGAACGAGGATGTTTTTCTTGACACAATCTGGGGAAATGGGCTCCAGTAAAGCATCAAATTCACCAAGTGGGGCTCTGGAGCCTCATACTGGGACAAATAGGGCCCATGGTGCGGGAATGACGGTGTCCTCCATCACACTAAATGTGTCCAATGCGGTCTGCTGGCCAGCCGAGTCTTCAAAAAGTGCAGATAAACCAGCGCCGTCTATAAAAATGTCTCCACTTCTAGTCAACCGTAGCACCACACTGCTTCAAAAAGTCGTTTCCCAAGATGACGTCATGTATAGTCCATGGGAGCACAGTAAACTCCGTTCTGAATAAATGGCCGCCGCAGGAGAAATTCTCTGCGCATACTCCAAGAGGGTGCAGCGACTCACCACCCACGCCGCGAAATGTAACCACCTTGTCCCGCGTAAGCATCACCTTACGTCCAATTCTGTTTTTAAAATCAACGCTCATGACAGGCAATGTTGCACCTGTATCTACTAAAGCCATTGTTCCATCATTAACCACAATTTCTACTCTGGTTTTGAGCATGAGGACGAGCGAAGGTAAATCCGTTGAAGGCAGTCCGGTGAGAGGCATGTTAGACGTGGTTTCCCCAGCGACCTCACCTCCATTGGATGTGCCATCTAGTTTTCCGGCGGCGGCAACCTGCGCCGAGGCGAAGGTGATTGTTTCAACAACGTGAGGGTTCGAGATAGTTGGTACTCCATAGTGCAAATATAAAGCGCAACAAATTTAGACAGAAGACGAACGGCACGCTTTAAATTTGCACGTAGGTGAATGTCGTTGGTGGATGGTGGGCGGAGGAAATTTTCGGTCAGAAGCGGGTGGAATATGGCGTATGGGCGGCTGTCCTCCAGGAACAGAGCTTCTTGGCCAGTGTTAATTGTTGCGTGAATCGCCAGCCTCCGAGCGGTAGAACGTGCGTGGTGGTTCATACCTTGTCGCCTGGCGTAGGCGACGGCAGTAGCGGGAGATGTGGCCGGTAATGCCACAGAAGTAGCAAACCGGGCCCTCGTGGTCAGTGAGGTATGCATCATCCGCGCCACAGAAACGTGGGACATATTGGAAGTGTTGGGAACGACGACAGATGTACTCGGGAGGACTATATGCCGTGGACTCGCGGCTAGCACCCCGCCTAGGACTTCCAATCCGGTAGGCAAAGTTTTGGTCATTGATAACAGCGCTGGAGGGCTGAAAAGCATTCCTTTGCACTTCTTCTATCAAGGAGTGTTCGAGCTTATGGCCGCGGTCGGCATTCTCCCGATATTGTTGGTGTCGCAACAGTTCTTCGCGCACGATAAGGCGGATGGTGTCGGCCAAGCGAGATGGTGGGCTGCCGTCTACACTGGCGCCGGTAGTAACGTTAGCCAAGCAACAAAATTTTGGCGTAATGCAGTGGACTTTGAATGCATCGAATGTGCGGCATTGCTCAATAACGCCCGCAGCCGACTCCACTTCTCTTTCCTAACAGAAAAAAATAGACGTCTTCTGCGATTCCTTTTAAGATGTGGCCTACCTTGTCTTCCTCCGACATTTGCGGGTTGGTGATTTGGCAGAGCTTCAGTGTTTCCTCAATGTTGGTGGTGCTTGTTGCACCAGGAATGTGTGCCCGGTAAAGCAGCGTCTGTTCGACTCTTTTCTGCTTTTGCGGCGGGGTCGCCTAAGTGACCGGAGATTTCTCCGACGAAGCGGTCTCAAGTTGTGAGCTTCTCGTCGAGATTTTCGAACCAGGTGAGCAGCTGTTTCATCCAAGGAAAGCACTGACATTGGCGAGCTGAGCAGGGGCATCCCAGCGATTGTATCGGCTTACCAACGTGCAGTGGATGAGCCATTCTTCAACGTCTTCATCAACGTACCCATTGACTTTTCGTGGTTCTCGTTGGGGATACCATCTGGCCATTGGCGGTGAGTGGGGAAGACGGCTGTCCGCAGGTGGATACATGGTATGGGGCGCTGGTTGTTGGCCTGCAACTCGTCGGCTTCGGCGCACGTGTTGGAGTTCCGCCGTCGCTACGTACCCCGCACCGTCCACCAAACTGTTGCGTCCAGGAGGGATTTATTCAGGCAAGAGCGCGGTCTCCCAAGGCAGGGAAAAGTCAAGCACCGTTGAGCACTACGCGATCAGAGATCTGGCGTCTTCGTTATCTTTGCAGAGAGCCCAGCTCCCGCATCTTCTTCCTTTTTTTCAGCTAAGCCAAACCGACTTGGCCAAGCCAACGTTGCATAATTGGTTTACCGTTACAATAGTATCCGAATGCCATTAGACACAAATGTACAAATTTTTGTGGAAACTGTTCTATTTAACCGCTCTCAATTCTTCCGTGTGAATGTCAATCTTCCGGGCGTCTAAAAGTTGCATCAAGTGCACCTCAAGGTTGACTTCCTGGTTCCATTTTATTTCCAATGAACATGAAGACTTACCCCTCGACGTATCCTCCCAGGCCGCACGTTTGTATATGACTGCGTAGCCTATGGAAGAGTAACCTACGCTCAACAAAGCTATATAAAGCCAGACATTACAGAAAGGATCGTTCTGTATAATGACTTCTTTTCTTAACTCAAACCACTGCAAACGTGTTTTAATTTCCCGCCATAGAAACACTTTTCTTTTTTCATATAATATTGCCAACGTCCCTATACAGTCACAATCGCCATTTACATGTTTAGGCAACACATTGCCTTGCGAGGTTACTTAGGAGGCGCAGGTTACTAACGTCCCCTCACTCGCAAACATAACAGTGGGCTGTCTAAAGCGTCAGGTATGTTATGCACCCCAGCGAGTAAATTGGCTCGCGCACAAATGCGTCGCCGTTTCAAAGCTCGAATATGCATTCCCAGTATGGAACCTACACACAAATACTCCATAACTGATCCCGAGAACATCCAAAATCGTGCGGCCCGATTCATTCACTCACTGTACTCGCACGACGTTAGCGTTTCGTCCTTTAAAACACAATGTATTGACTTACGTGAACAATGGACAGTACTGACTGTTTCCTGCAAATTACAGAGAACTAATATTTTATTCTCTGGTGGCTATACTAAGGGGGCTCGGAAGAGGCCCGCGCTAACAGTTGTGGAAGAGTGCACCTCGAGGAAAAGTCGATGGCGTGAACACTGAGTAAAGTACGATAAGTTAGGTGTAGTGGGTGTAATCTTTATGGAACGAGAAAAAGGCGATAATTTTGGGTGAATAATGAATACGAATGCCATCGCGCCCCAAAACTTCGGTAATTAAGGAATAGTAAGCATCCATTGCCTGAATGTAATCAATTGGAAACCCGAACTCGAAAGTGATTTGCTTTTACACTTTGCTGACATGGCAGTTCTGACTGACACTTGGCCGCATGAACAAATATATATATCGCGTCGTTCCGGCCAGATACAGTGTAATACAAAAAACCTAAGGCAGTGAAGGCGGGGGTGTTCGTGTGCTTTTCGAAAAATCTTTCTTATACTGAGCATTCCTGACTTGCCAGACGTTCAATGCGTCTTCTGCAAAGTCTGCCCCGACAAATTTAAATACGTGAAAGCAGTTATGCATAGGCCACCGATTGCGGTCGTTAGAATATTTAAAGGCGTACCTTTATTTATTGTGAGACCTAGGGATCAAACTATTTTGATTAACAACCACGAAAATCGAAAATTCGCCGGGGAAAAATGTTATCGGGAAGCCCAGGAAAGCAGCGGGTCGAGGTCGATGAGAGTGGCGTTCGTACTGCAGTGGACCTAAGTAGACTGTTGATGACTGTAATGATGAAAAGATATGCTGATATAGGAGCTTTCTACATATTCGTTTTGTGGCATACTCACACGAGGAGATACACTTTTTGGAATTAGCGGCTCCGTAGAAACACAGCAGAAATATAGTTTCTTGCACCTTTATTCGTGTAATATTGGGCAGGCCGAAAGTTTCTTGCATTTCAGGGTGAAATCTTCTCAGAAGTGGCATATGCACCCCCAGATAGCGTTGCAGCGTCCGGCCGGGTAGTTCTTCTGTTTGCAGGCGTCGTAGCATACTGACTGGCTTTGACAACCATACGGGACAACTGAAGGAAAAACGAACGGTTTAAAACTTGTCCGACGAGCCCTCTCTGACGTATGCAGACTCACGCATACGAATGCACAAACGTAGGCTCACACAACAACAATACAAAAGAGGTGGTAAAAACCTTTGGTTTATTTTTTCAAATGTACCAACACCGCAAACTGTGCAACCGCCTCACACCAGCGCAATACCGAAGGTTCGCCCGAGCAAAACGAGCACTTCATCAAACTATTTCATTTTAATTTTCCGCAGCTGCTCGTATGAACGTTGTAATGTCTCATTGTTTCAGGTGGAAAAGGGCAGACAGCTCACGCCGCACTTTCATTGGCCACAGATACCGGGACACACGACGTCAAAATGAGGGAGATTATACTTTGACGGAATGCTTTTAGGCTTACAATTGGTATATTCATTTTGCATTATGCCTCGTACCAAACTACTGGAAGTAAAACACATATCGGTTAGCACAACGCAGAAGCACACTTTAGGCCCTCAAGATTGCTTTAATGCCCAAGAGAGGATGGAAACGCTACTGGAGGCTCGAGCCGCTCCAATGTCTTCGGCCGCTTAAAATGCTTGTCAGCCCAAAAGACGAAACCAAAGTTGATGACGCCGTAAGCACCCTCTGCCCAACACAATTTCGAATTTTTGCAGCAGAGCTAGTACCGGCTTGGTTCTGACCAAAACTTTGAAAAGTTGCACCGAAAAGCTAGCTTTCTGATGAAATCGCTACAGCTCTCAATATTGGTACGTGTCTTTACAAACGAACACTGAAATTGACCGCTAAGACGCCTGTACCAGTGCGGCAAATTCATTTCCTTGTCTTTATTAACTTGTTCTGCAGAAAGTTGTAAACGTTAGAGAATTACCGGCTGCTGTGAATACCTGGCTATGCACGGTAGGAGTGTTGTAGAAACACGTCCGTAATTCTTGTTGAATCAATGTTAATGCGAATGAAATAATATGAACACCTGTCCATCGGACAGAGGTAAAATAACGCCTTCAAATCTACATTTAGATTTTAGGTAGTTCATGTCCCTTATTATCATCACCAGCTATATCGTTCACTGCACGGCTAAGGCCTCTCCCATTGAACTCCGCCTTCTCCTATGTTGGGCGTGCCTAGTCCATTGTTTCGCATCGCATTTTCCTATGGTTCACTCCATCAAGTTAACGGCCTTCCTCTACTTTTAGTGCCGTCTTTTGATATATATTATATTACCCCTGTGGTCTATCTGTTGATGATTCATCTCAATAGATGGCCAGCCAAAGTTTATTTCTTTTCCTTGCGCTGGACTACGATATCTTTTTCGAGTTTGCTCCGTCATTCACGGCGGTCGTTTGCGGTCACTAATGTGTTAGTTCATTCCTTATTCGCTCCATGGCCCGCCAGGCTGACCGTATACTTTCCTTTGTAGTTGTTTCTTCAGGCGCCAGGTTCGCGCTCAATACGTAATTACCGGCAGCACGCCTTGGTTGTATACAGTTCTTCGTAGGGAATAATAGAGCTTAGTGGTCATTATTTGTGAGCTCTTGCCGTATGCCGAACAGCCTTTCTTATTCTCCGCCAGATTTCTTTACCGTGGTTGGAACCTGGTCTGACCACCGCGTCAATATAGTTTTATTCTTCTACTTGTTCGAAAGTTCCGTTGCCTCTGCTGAAAAGGGTGCATTCATCATGTTTATTTATAATTACCTGTATTTATTCATGTTTACGTTTAGCCCCACGGTGAAGCCTTAAGTTGTTATTCTTAAATCAATTTTCGCGGTTGTTGCGCAGATTCAGTGAGCAAGACTGTGTTGTATGCAAACGTCAAAGGCTAAAATATTCTTCATTAAACCGCAACCCTGCTTTTCAAGCAAAGCTTTCTACCTCTACCTACTAACGGTTCTTTCGTGGCGTGCGGGACAAGAAACTCCCAATGGGGCTGGGGATTAGGAGGGCGCTTTTCACTTACGGAGCAGAGTGTAGACCACGCGGCCATAGGGCGCAGCGTTCCCGGCACGCCGGTAACTGTTCGCACCAGCGGGCGCTTCGGCGTGACGGCTTGATCATCTGCTTTAGTGACGGTTGTTTTGGGGTTTGTTTTGGCGATGCTTCGCGTCCATTGCGCGTTTTCTTCGCAAGGATTGATTACCTTTTTCGACAGCACCTGGCCGGTAACCCGGACCCGACGGAACTAAGTGGGCGTACGGCAAAGATACGTTAAAGATTGGCTTGCAGGGCGGGAAAACAAAATGTAGAGACCACATATAAGCATCTGGCGCTAGAGAAACGCTACCTTTTGAGCACTGCTTGCCACGAATGAGACTCCATTTTCTAAACTGGTGAATACAAATTTGGTTGTGTTTTAAGAGGCATTACAAAATGCGAAAGGAGCACCTGGATCTGATAAATGGCAATTGTAAATGTTCCCTCAGTTTTCTCGCAATTCTCAACATTACTAAGGTAACTAGTTTAAATCGGTATAAATGGGAATAACTAAGCTCTCATGCAAAATTGTTTCGGTGTCTGCGCTTACGTCGCATGGTGGCGTAGCACCGAGCTAGCAAATCAGGATGGCTACGTTCCACTGTCTCACCCTTCGAAAGACGCTCCTCTCAGTTTTCTTTCCGCCGACGCACGGCCGGCTTGTAACGGCGCGTCCGCCGCTCTAGCCCGGCCGTACTTGACGCTGCTGCTTTCGGGACACCGCCCCCGCGAATTCCAGGTAACGGCTGGCAGAATCTCTGGTTCCACTCTTTGTATAGCCACGTGTGGGAATTTAAGTGACGTCGCTTGGGTAATTGTTGTAGGTGTCGTTTTAAAACCTTTGCTTTCCAACCACCTTCACAGCTTGGATTGAGCCAATTTTTTTCCCAGCCAGGCTTCCTGATTACCCCCTGCAGAAATGCTGTGAACAATTTTGCAGCGACGTTATCGTCCTGTCACACTCCCTTCCAGATTGGAAAACGTTTCGCTTTTTACATGAAGGATTATCGTATACCCGTACATCGCTGAAGTTCATATTGTAGAATTATCCTGTGATCTCAACACACGGGGCTCTACGGGGGGAAAGGAACAGCCACATGCTTGCCCAGATGAATAAAACTTCAGACTTTTCAATTTTCATTAGGTTGAATTGAAGATCAATAACAATCGATCAAAAATGATAGTGCATGTAAAAAAAATTCTGTGTTGTGCCGTACAGCGCTCGGACTTCGCCCCTAGAACAGAGCCACATGCAGCTCAGGTGGTCAAACTTATGCCACCTGCACAAAGTGGAATCGTACTGAATTCTTTCCTTTCTGATAAGAGTCTATAAATGGTAGGTATGCCGTTTACACAGAAGCATTTCATTCGATCTACACCGAGTGTATAGTTCAAGACGACGTGCAGTTGCCTGTTACAACGTTTGCCCCAATGTTTTGGTGTATTATCGGTTGGTTCTGCTAAGAAGCACGTGCACTATTAAATACAAATAGGGTGGGAGGTTGTCCGGAACACTGTGAAGTTGCGATAATTTTCAAAAGAAAATGGTAAAATCAGAGACAATTCACACGTGACTAGTTTTTGCTTCACTCACTCTCTCTTTGTATAGCATGGTGAATGACTCGCTAAGAAATATTGAGAAATCAGCAGATAAACTCGACGGCGGCTGAAAGCACTGCAGTGCATTCGTAGAATGTTATGTTCAATGGTGACGTCAACGAACCAATTGGTACTGTTCTGTACCTCCAAAAACACCATTTCGTGTAAATTCCCTTGCCTTAAGAAAAACAAGTCAGGGTGGCTTTTAATTTCAGCGCGAAGAAAACCGAGCAAGGATTTTACGACAAGTCCCTTATAGCGTTTGCGTAATTTTGATAGAATCATTCATGTGCAAAAGACCGGCTTATTCGGGAGCTATTCGTCACACAGCGGACAAGTTTTGTGTTTACCAGACGAAGGCTTCTCCTTCTAACGCGCACGACTGCATGTGCCTCCGTGCCAATGCAGAGGGACACTCGTTATTTATCATCATCATCAGTGCACGAGCTCCTGCAAAACCTTTCACGCGTAACGTAATGTCGCGGGCAGTTGATGCCAGCACTCCCGTACAAAATTGCTAGGGTATCCTTACTTGACCTAAGGGCTAAAGTCTGGCGATGCTCATCAAAAACTACTTTAGTACTGTATGAAGTAGGTGTCACTTTTTCTCATTTGTGCCTGTGTTTATTGCGTGAATCACTCCGACAGAGGAGACCGGCGACTGCACGCAACCGCTGTCGTTTCATCACCGTCGAAGTGGGAATGTCGCACACCTGTTCCAGCACGGGTGGTCACGTTCCCCTATCATACGACATGACATCCGCACCGCACGCACTGGGCGAAGTGCTGTTGCGGCGCTGTAGTAGGCTCGTAGTCTGGAGACGGGTTCAATTCCCATACCAACTCAAATGTGTTTTTGCTCTGTGCAGCTGCGGGCATTTTCTGCAGCGTACAGCACGTACAACGGGGTTTCTTTGTGAAATGGGGAACCTAAAGCTTGCGCCTTAATGCATGGGATATATAGCTATGCGCCTGTGGAAATCCTTCCGCGCGAAACTGCAACCTATGATTCTGTTGACGAGAATTTCGGTCTCACCAGGCTTTCTTGCTTACAGGGTGGAACATCACTAATTGATCAGGTAAGAGTTCTGATACTTGTAATGCAAGAAACGTGCTATCGGCCGGTAGGAACATTTTTTCTTGCTTTATATGGGTCATAAGCACTGCACACGATATCAATCGAGCGTTGCTATGCCAGGAAGAGAATACTTCAGAAGCCTAAAACACAAATCACGAAGAATACGTACTAAAGGAGACGCCGACCACAAGAGAAAATAAAACAATGACGTTTCGGCCCCCCCGAACGGGAGCCTTGTCCACACTAAAGCAGAGAAAGAAAGCTAAGAGTTTATGTAGGCTGAAGCACGGCAGCTAAACACATTGCGTAGGCGGGGGGAAGGTTGCCGTCTGTGCGGTTTAGATTGTTTCTGTACGTCTGTATCACTATAGATTCAAGATACAGCCTAGAGGCGAAGTCCCTCTCGGTGGCGACAACATGTGCCTTGCCCCAGTCTCATGGTTAGACGATTGTGCGTGTTCCGCGAGGGCATTAGGGGCGCTTTTATTTTGTTTAAATAATTTCAAAGCTTTTTTAACCGACTTTCGAAATTTCCAGATTCCCCTGTGTATACACTATCGCAGTTGGCGCACGGCACTTCATACACAACACTGGGAAATCGTTCTTTTGGTAATCTATCTTTCACTTTCACAAGAGCGTCCTTTAGCTTCTGGGTAGGAACGTGGGCAACGTGTACGTTGTACGTGCGCAGCCCTCGGGCCAAAGTTTCACTAACTCCCGGCACGTACGGTATGCTGCATCTTCTTGAGCATCTTTGCGATGCTGCAGAGGCGCGATCCAACTTGTGCTCCACCGAAGTCACAAAGAAACCCGGGTACCCGCTTGCAGGCAAGTCGCGAAGTACACGTTGGACGCCAGCCGAGTGGTCAGCAGCAGTGGAGCAGATACCGCGGGAACGTTGCAACAAAGCAGCTACCACGGACCTCTTCTGCGCTGCAGGCTGTACCGACTTGAAGTTTAAGTATCGCCCTGCGTGCGTGCTTTTTCTAAGCACATCAAAAGATAGTGTAGAAGCATCGCATTTAATTAGAACGTCCAGGAAGGGCAACGTCGCGTTGTTTTCTTTTTTCAGTGAAAAATGAACCGATGTTTCGATGCAGTTTAGCTGATGCTGCAAACGAGCCCAAATCTTTCTCAATGATGCAAAAGCAGTCGTCGACGTAGCGACGGAAAATTTTCGGGGTTGGAGTGAAGGACGAAAGTGGTCGTGGTTCTACAGACTCCATTGTAAAATTGGTGCCTATTACCGAAATTGAGACCTCATGACTGCACCGTGAACGTGTCTGTAGAAAACACCCTTAAACACAAAGTGCGTGTTCAACAAACCGAAAAATAATAGCCTCACAAGGTGCGGCACGTCAATGGGCGCTCTTTTCGGGAGGGTGGGGTCAGAATCCAGAGCGTCTTTGCATACTTGCACTGCCAAATCAATTGGCACATTCGTAAAGAGTGACACCACATCGAATGGCACCATGATTGCACCTTCGTCCAGCGGGAGGTCGCTTTTTCTATGAAATGGCTTTAAATGTGGACGTGAGCGTGACTCTGGCCGACCAGAGGAGACAAAACGATGTAGCCGGAAGGCCTCTAGAGGGGGGGCGGGTTAAATCCAAGATGGTTCGCAACGGAGTACCGGGTTAGTGAATTTGGGGAACGCCGTAAAGAGCCGGTGCCCATCCGTTGTGGCATTAGAGCTTGTAGTAAACTGGCTTATGTTGGACTGGGATGACCCGGAAGACGTCACCAAGCAGCTTCTAAAGATCCCTTTGTAGTTTTGAGGTCGGGTCTTTGTCAAGGTGAGTATACGTGTCCCTGTCAGAAAGCATCGTGTTCACTTTATCGTCGTAGTCGCTCCTGTTCATTATGACAGTCGCGTTTCCTTTATCTGCTGGTAGCACAGCGATGTCCGTATTATCACGGAGACGCTTGGTGGCATTGCGATGATCAGAAGTAAGCGGAGATTCCTGAGCACGGGGGCGCAGTTTGGAAAGAACACCTATTCCCCGGGTGCGGGCTTCGTCACGGCAGAATGGTTCCACACGGGTGACTGCCCTTTCCACCGCACAAAGCACTTTCTTAACATCTGATGAGAAGCCAACATCAACGTTGAGGCCCAAGCGCAAGGCGTCCAGTTCCGCACGGTTTGGGCTGTGGCTGGAAAGATTATGGACCATGGCATTCGCACTTGCAGGGCGGGTGCTCCTTTCATGACGAGCCATTGGAATATGAAGACTCGCTATGACGCGACTACACACTTGCCTTGTAGTTGGCGTGTAGCTGCACGCTTGAGAAATCTGCGCCACATTGATGCTCTAGACGGCGGCGTGCACACAATGGCTCATCCTTTAGGGACCTAATCTTCTCTCGCAGTCAATGATCCTTTCTTGTAGAAGGCAACGTTCCGCTTTTTCGACAGCACAAAATCCAGCCTTTGTGGGAACCAGCCTAGGCAGGCGTAGAGAACGGGGAATTGCTCACGGGCTTTGCAGGTCAAGTTGAAATCGAGGTGTCGTTGGAAGGACGAACAGGCTGCAGGTCAAAGAGACGTACCGGCGAACTTCTGTAACGAAAGACTGGCCCTACGCCCGGTGCAGGTACATGAAATCGAGGCTTCGACCGACCCCCGTATGGTCGGGAATGACATTAAAATACATAATAAATAAGACGCCGACCACACAAGAAAATAAAACAGTGACGTTTCAGCCCCCTAACGGGAGCCTTGTTTAGAAGCAGGAGAAAAAAAGCTAAGAGTTTATGTAGGCTGAAGCACGTGACATAAACACCTTGCGTAGGCGGGAGGAAGGTTGCTGTCTGTGTATTTCAGAGTGTTTCTGTTCGTCTGTATCACTATAGATTCAAGAAGCAGCCTAGAGGCGAACTCCCCCTCGGTGCGACAACACGTACATTTCCCCAGTCTATCTCATGGTTAGACGATTGTGCGTGTTCCGCGAAGGCATTGGTGGACGGGTTTTCTTTCTTTACATGATTACAAAGCTCTTTTAACCGTCTTTAGAAATTTCCAGATTCCCCTATGTATACTCCATCGCAGTTCGCGCACGGCACTTCATACAAAACACCGGGAAATCATTCTTTTCGTAATCTATAGTTTCACAGTCACAAGAGCGTCCTTTAGCTTCTCGGTAGAAACGTGGGCAACGTGCAAGTCATACGTCGGCGGGACTCGGCCCAATGTCTCACTCACTTCAGGTGCATACGTTATGCTGCATATTTTTGAGCACCTTAGCGAGGCTGCAGAGTAGCGATTATGTATTCCCGAGCATACGGGCGTCCCGTCGAAGCCGCGATTTCAGATCACGAAGAACTCTAGCTAACACGCGAAGTTTTCACGCAGTCGTGGCTTATTGGTACCACACGGAAATGACACTTAATTTTGCCCACGCCTAGTACGACGTTATATAGAGAAAATGCCATCTAAATAAAAATTCAGTGGCGTGTTATATATAAAGTTATTCTTCACCATCTACCAGAGAGAAAAAAAAACATTCATGACCACGCTGACGTCATGAGTTCGAATGAAAAGAAAATTCTTTATTAACGGCTGGAACTTGGTAACATACATAGACAACGCTTAGGATCATTTACGGCGGCAGTTAATTGATTGTAGTGTTTAACGCGCCGACGCGACGGCAGATGATGAGGCGCGCCGTAGTGGAGGGCTCCGGATTAAGTTGACCACCTGGGGATCTTTAACGTGCGCCGAAATCTCACACCACGGGCGTTTTTGCTTTTCGCCTCCATCGAAAAAGCGGCCGCCGCTGTCGGGAATCGAACCTGCGATCTCGTGCTCAACAGCGCAACGCCTTAGCCACTTAGCCACCACGGTGGGTACGCCGGCACTATGCTAGGATACAAAGACCACACTTGAAAACAGCGCAAATTCTTCTAATGTTACCTTTTATCAAACTGAAAGATTGCGTAAGTGTACAAATAATCCCAACAGTGAACCGCTGAGAATAGCAGTCAAGCGAAGGCTATTTTCACAACAACCCTGACCCTGAGAAAGAAGAGCGTCGCAACAGTGGCCAATAAGAAATTTCCTTCTTCACCAATAAACGCTTGGTTGGCTTAAGCTTGTTTCCGTTAGACGAGCTGTGCTAGGAGATAGCCTCTGCCACGACGATCAATGCTCATGGGCAGCTTTCCCGCTCATGGCAAGACCTTTCAACAGTCATTACTCTGTAGTTATTTAGCGAAACGTGGACTTTTTTTGCGCCGCTAATATCCTTTCCAGTCCCAGGAATGCTGAAATACAAAAAAACGTTTCTAACACACTTTTACTCGGTTCATTACCCATAGAGATAAGCGCAAAAAATTCCAAAATTTGATGGTACCCATTTGGGTACTCTGGGATTCAGTGCGTGTGGAATGCAAAGACAACTATTTATAAAAATTCTACAATGCTTCAAAAATGCACCAAAAATGCTACAACACACTTTTATTCGCTTCATTATCCATAAACTAAACGCAAAAAATTAGAATAGCAAGAAAGCAAACGACAGCAATGAAATTTGATGGTACCAATTTGGGTACTCTGGGATTTGCTTACCCTGTGGACGGATTCCAGCGCTCCCGCCATTGAAAGCCATTTTTGCCGCCTAGCTCTTCAGAAATGCCTGGACACATCGCGCCACCTTGGGGGGCTTAGTGACAGCAAGGCATGCTTTTTGCGGGGAAACAACTTTTGACGCGTGAATGTTGATTGGGGGAAAGCTTTTGCCTTTATGGTTGTGGTACCCATTTGGGTACCGAGGGACTGAGGCAGGATATTAGTGGTGAAAACTTGATTGGTGCACAGTTTGAAGTCTTGCACATTGCGCGACTAAGTTCCAGACCCCCGAAAATATCCCTTACAAATGCATGGGGAGTAAGATTCGACAGCCAATTAAACAAAAAAATATTCAGAATCCTGGAAAGTTCGTGTAGAGGTTTCATAGGCATATTGACTTCTTGCTTTATGCCAAATATCCATTTCCTCAAATGGGTTTGCTAGGTTCCTGAAAGGTGGGAATTTCGAGCGAGAAAGCTGGGCATGTATAACAACCCACTCTATCTGACACAAAAAGCACGAATAATGAACAAACAGGCGAACACGTAACTCTGTAACAAAAGTGGAAATGGGGCTTACAGACGTAATAGCATAGAAAAATTTTCTTTTCTCCTCACGGCTCTAGTGGTCGGGCTCGTACAGCTGTGTCTGCTACAATGGCAGGGCGAGCATTAGTAAAATGTACCTTTCCTCCGATTGCTAAAACAAGCAAAAAAGCAGGCTCATTCCACCGAATGCAAAGTTAGGTGGTATAGCGGCGCGAGGAATGCGAGCGATTGGGTTTTCCCCCCGCTGCTTTTTTTATTGTTAACATTCTTCCGCCCTCAGCCAAAGCAGGTTTGTCGCGACGACGGGGGGAGGGACAATCAAAGTACACAAGTCCACAAAAACACACAAATACTCAAAAATACACAAAATTACGCGAATCATGCCTCGGTTGAGACGGGCCATCTCTGCGCTCCTTCCAGCCACGATTGGCGTCGATTGCTTCGTGCTGCGGCCAGAGCACGAGACCTACGCTAGCCAATTATTCAGCGTTTTGGACGCTTCACAAACTCAGTAAATGGCTACTGCGTGCCGATGATTGTACCGCAGACGGGCAAGCGCAGTGATAAGAAGGATATGAAGCAGACGAGGAGGCGGGCAACGAAATCCGAACCGAGAGAGATTCGACGTTAAGGTGAATATTTAGCCACAGCCACAACCACTGTATCGTTTCTGGGGTGAATCTCAAAACCGCGTGCCCAGCGTCTGTTTGGTAGTCGCCAGAGGTAGTCGCCATTTGCGCGACTACCTCTTCTTTACTTAGACAAAACACTTGTTTGGTGACTTTAATACTGTTTCGGTTAGGGAAGGCATACTTGGCAATGATTTGTATATTTCGGGATTGCGAAATCAGGGCTACTGAGATTCTTCAATCCCTAGTTAGTCACCGCACATGAATACCGGCCACAAAACTAAACCCTTGGGAGGAGAAAAGAAGATTGCCACTGCGGCATGCAACAAAAATGGCAACGCGCGCTCCTCTTGAAAGGCAAGATAGTCGGAGCTGGCCAGGCTCTGGTAACAAAATATCAGTAAGCAAGTCAAACGGCAAGGTTGGCGACCCCCTTGAGTGCTGGTGGCTTGGGTGGAACAGGTGCCAGCGACATTCGTCATACAGTTTGATAACAGGTTACTAGTAATGAAGAAGCCTTGTGCAACGGCCGCCGGAAAAAAGACGCAACCAGGGACATAGTTGGGTAACTTAAGGTGCTTCTGGAACTAAAAGAGAAAACAATTCGAAGGTCGCTGACGTCTTCTGAGAATGCCTCGTGAAACATGCACAGTATCCTTAAAATTGAGATCCCAATAGGTGCGCAGCGTCATCGTCATAGGTGCGCCATCATCATCATCATCATATTTACGCCACTGCAGGGCAAAGGCCTCACCCATGGATCTCCAATTATCCCGGTCCAGTGCTAACTGCGACCAATTTATCCCCGCAAACTTCTTGATCTTATCTGCCCGTCTAACTGTCTGTCGTCCCCTGCCACGCTTGCCTTCTCTAGGGACCCAGTCTGTTACCCTTAATAGAGAATTTTAGCTGACCGTTTTCGACGGTCCGCTCCGGTATCGGCGGCTCGCTCAGCACAACCGGTGCCAATGGCGTTCGCGGCCAAGCGAGCCACGCACTTGCAATAGCGCTCCAGCTTGCTGTCGGAGCGGAGCGGATCGAGAAACAACGTCAGCCAAAATTCGCTGATGAGCAGCGGTTATCTTGCCTTCGCATTACATGCCCTGCCCACGTCTATTTCTTCTTCCTAATTTCTACTGATATGTCCTTAACACGCGTTTGTTCCCTGACCCACTCCGCTCTCATCCTGTCCCTTAATGTTACACCCATCATCTTCCGTTCCATTTACCGCTGAGGCTTCCTCAATTTAAGGTGAACCCTTTTAGTGAGCCTCAAAGTTTCTGCCCGTAGGTGAGTACCGGTAAGATGCAGCTGTCAAACCCTTTGTTCTGCAGGGACAATGGTAGGGCTGCCATTCACTTACCATAGAATGCCTGCCTAATGCACTCCACCACATTCTTATCGTTTTAATTCTCTCCCTCATGGTTGGTATCCGGGGTCACTACTTGGCCTAAGTAGCGACTCCCCAGTTACACTGCCTCGCCACCTATCTCAAACTACTGTGCTCTCCCGAGGTTGTTAGGCATTACTTTAGTTTTCTGCATATTAATTTACAATGGTACCTGGGTCTAGTGGACAGAAGAGAACTGGGAGTGGAATTTCTAATAAATTAAAGCATAGCTGCCCAGCATAGACGAATGCTATAGCGTTAACAAAAGGGTAGCCGGTCTTGTAATTAGGCTTAATAAGAGGTACAAACTGAAGGTGGGTACAAGGCTACGCGCACTGAACCTGGCCAATATATAATGCCTTATGTAATGTTGGCTTTACTGTCAATTGGAAGGCTACGCTAGGGTATCACAGCAGCACGACTGCACTCAAGCTGCCACTCGGGTGGAGAGGCAGAATATATATATTTCTGGATCAGAGAAAGAAAATTGGCTCCAATCAACTCTGTGAGAGTGATTGGAAAGCAAAGTTTAAACGCCACCCAAACCAGTTGCCCATCCGACGTCAGTTGAATTCACACACGTTGACGAGTGTGGACTGATGGGCGAGTTGGTATTTCGACATTCTTGTATTACAGGAGCACTACAAACAGGACACAGGGAAGGACGCAGACACAGCGCTGACTAACAACTGAGGGGTTTATTGGGAAAGTGAACATATATACGATGCAATCAAACACAAAACCAATATCAAGTGTGAACAAAGTATGTACTCTCATCTCATTGACGGTTGGCCAGAAATTTTAGTTCTTTTTCTGATAGGGCTACAGAAGGCATGCTGATGCACTTGTCACTCTGCCGATGAATTTCGAAGGCCTCGATGATTTCTCGGGTGATCTTATGATTTCCTTTTCCTATCAGCTTGCACTTATCGTACTGTGGTTTGCACCCGCACTGCTTACAGTGGGCGGCTAGGAGCCCTTCCGCATGCAAGGAGGAAGTAGTATACTCATTGCCCTTGGACTGCAAGAGGAGCTACATAGGACAAACGGGAAGATGTATCAACGACCGGCTTCGGGAGCATCACAACAAAGTAGAAAAGCTTGTCGCGGAAGGGCACCTAGCCGCCCACTGTAAGCAGTGCGGGTGCAAACCACAGTACGATAAGTGCAGGCTGATAGGAAAAGGAAATCATAAGATCACCCGAGAAATCATCGAGGCCTCCGAAATTCATCGGCAGAGTGACAAGTGCATCAGCATGCCTTCTGTAGCCCTATCAGAAAAAGAACTAAAATTTCTGGCCAACCGTCAATGAGATGAGAGTACATACTGTCTACGTTCACACTTCCGCATATTGGATTTGTGTTTCGGAGTGCATCGTATATATGCTTCACTTTCCCAATAAACCCCTGGGCAGTTGGGTAGTCAGCGCTGTTACGCGTCCTTCCCTGTGTCCTGTATTGTAGTGCGCTGTTAATACAAAAGTTTTGTCACGCTGACTGCGTTGTTCGTACTTAAACAGTGAAACCAGAGATTCATGCCACTGCGTTACCTGGAATTCGCGGCAGCGGCTGCCTGAACGCAGAGCGTCGGCCACGGCCGGGCTGGAGCGGCGGATGCCGCCGCTGTAGCCAAGTCATGTGTCAGTAAGCTCAAAAGGAGAGGAGAGCCTTTCCAGGGGCGATACAGTGGAACCTAGGCATCCTGACGTGCTAGCTGGGGCTACACGCCGCTCGACACAAGCGCAGACAACGCAACTATTCGGTAAGTGAGCTTAGCATTCCCATTTATGCCGAATAAAACGAGTTAATTTAGTAAGTTTGACAATTGCAGAAAACCTGAAGGAACTATTATAAACCGGTATTTATGAGAATCAGTTGGTTCTTCCACCTTTTTTAACACCTTTTAAAACACAACAGAATTGGTACTCATCAATTTAGAAAAAAGGAGCCCCATTCGTGGCAAGCAGTGCGGAAACGTAGCATTTCTCTAGTGGGCATATTTCTGTATGTGGTATCTACACTTTGTTTTCCCGCCCTGCAAAGCAATCCTTAACGTATCTTGCCGTACGACCACTTAGTTCTGTCAGGGTCCGGGTTCACCCAGGAGGTGCTTTCGAACAAGTTAATCACGTCGTGCAAAGGAAACGCGCAATGGAACGCGAAGCTGTGCCACAAGAGGCCCAAAACTACCGTCGCCAAAGCAGACGACAAACCCGTAGCACCGATGGGCCCGCCGGTGAGCAGGCACCTCTGCGCGGGGAACGCTGGGCAAATTCGCCGCGCCATCTAGAGTGTGCTACGTAAGTTAAACCCTCCGTCTCCCTCTCCCTGTCACCGCCCTCCGCCGCGTTTGGAGTTTATTGTCCCGCATGCCGCGAAAAAAATCGTTGTTAACTTGTAGAGGTAGAAGGCGTTGCTTTAAAAATAACCTTCTTGAACAGGGTAACTTCGCACAAAAGCCACCAACGTAATTAGGCCATGCGCGTTGTCTTCAATGGAGCTGCACTTGACGTAAGACCCCGCGGTTTCCTCAAGCAGATCTTCATAAGGGGACACTCAAATGAAAATCAAGTTACTTAAGATTGATAGATTAACTCACCGAGAACACCAATATACTCCATACGTGCCTTTTTAAACAAGGTAGAAAATCGCGAAAATGTGATACTGAGGCTACGGGCCATTGGCTGTGCCACGCAACTTGCACAGGAAACGCAGAGAGAAGGGGACTTATATGCGACCAGACTAAGACTATTATCATTATTCGCCAGAAGAAGGATGTCCAAGTGGTCAAGCAGGGGCGCGACGCTCGGAGTGGCGTTCAAGATACAGATGAGTTATGTGCACACGCTGGCGTTCCAACGGGATAAGTTTCTGACCACCGGCAGGGATCCGCAGATGGTGGACAATGTGGAATTTGAGGCGGCAACAGCCGCGGCTACATTCTGGGCGGCGACGGCGGCGGTGGCTCTAGGGTGTTTTACACCCATTCGCGCAGCTGCTGATTCGCGGGAATCATCTTATAACGGCGCTACGTCCGCTGTCAGCCGACTGCGCAACTTGTAAAAGAAACAGGGGTGGTGGCGGGGGGATAACCATTGTGATAGCCCTTGTGAAAGAGGGGTCGGCAGAGAGGGGGATGAGCCCCGGAGCGGCGCCGTCTATATCGGCTTAACGTAATGAAAACTGCGAGGGGGGGGGGGGGGGGGGGAGGGGGTGACACATATCCGCCGCGAGATCGACATGTAGGTGGCGACAGCGTCGCACGGCTAGTGTGGATGCTCCGCTGAGCGGCCGGGAGAATGCGCGCTTCGTGCCTTTCTGGGCCGCTTCGTGCCTTTCTCGGCGCCGTATGTGCGCACGAAAGGCGCAAACAAGAGTGGTATGCTGTAGTTCCGTTCCTCAACGTTCAATGCATAGCCATGGAAGCGGCTATAAGTTTTTATTATTACGCCAAAAAAGCGGCGACCCATTGAGAAGCTGCGAACGGCCGCAATAATGACATTGAGCTTGTACGCTGTGGCTCGTAGCAAGCTCGATATTTCCAGACTATGTAATTGGGCCTTCAATAACGTCATAAATATAAACAAATCCGGAAGCCTCGATCTCCAGGAAGTCAATTTACAACCGTAGTTTTCAATTGCTTTCACTGGTAGCAATGACGAATTCTTGCATTTGTGGGATGCCCTAAAAGGTAGCACTACCTAACTGCCCTGACAATTTTGTAGGAGCTTACAATATTTTGTGTCTGTTCGAAAGGTAACATAAAAGTACTGATCGTTATACAGCGCACAGATATAAATGCAACCGTTCTAAACGTATTTTGAGTGCAGCTTTAATTAAGTAAACTTTTAGCGTCTCTGAATGTAGGTTTGATGAATAACGGTGTCCGATCACTTATTTAGGCCTTCGTGGCAAGTGGAATTGCGAAATAAATCGCTAACGCCGCAGTACAAGCAACATCTTATGTTTAGCTACTCGTGCAGAGTGTAACCAAGCTTCTGGGACCTCACAGTGAGCACAGATATCCTGTTACGGGCTGCACAATTGACCATTTGCATTCTTTTTAAAGTGTAACAGGCGCCTAGAACAGCGAGATATGTCGCTTACGAACTATAAAGATGGCAAATGAAGTTGCCCTGTTGCAGATGTAGTAAAACGTTCCCTTTTTATTTCTCGTTACGAAACAGCGGAACGGGTTCCCGGTAACTACTTTGTCTGGTAAACTGAACCTCGCTTTTGTCTTGGTATTTAATTCTTGAGGATTGGCTAAAAAAGGGCACGGATAAAAGTTTTCTGGGCATTTCGTTTTTTTTTTTGGAGGGGAGAGGGCAGGGGGGTCTGTCAACGTTCCAAGCACAGCGAGAAGAGGACGCGTGCAACGCGAAAAACCAAACGTTAGTTATTAGTATTACTTGCAATTGAAAGTACGCTATTAGACGCGTTTCGTAGCCGTGAAACAGCAGTACTTCGTCGAGTATTTTCAAAAGTGTTTCCCCCTTTTGACCCGAGATTGTCCAGGAATTGTGGCTTGCCTCTTTTAAAATTGTATTGAAAGGGAGCATTGTCGGAAAAATAAAAAAAAGTTCCGCGAGTCAGCGCACACACCGTACGTCCACACATGTGAACACCAACGTGCATTTTTCCTCCTTCTTTAAACTTAGGTCCACTTCAAAAGGTTAAGACGTGACCATATTAGGCATTTGGTTATGCTGAGTTAAAGACATTTCTGGACAAGGTGAATCATGTTGATTGATTGATTGATTGTGGGGTTTAACGCGCCGACGTAACGCAGGCGATGAGGCGCGTCGTAGTGGAGGGCTCCGGATTAATTTCGACCACCTGGGGATCTTTAACGTGCGCCGAAATCTCGTACACACGGGCGTTTTTGCTTTTCGCATCCATCAGAAAAGCGGCCGCCGCGGCCGGGAATCGAACCCGCGACCTCGTGCTCAGCAGCGCAACGCCTTAGCCACTGAGCCACCGCGGCGGGTTAAGGTGAATCATGTCGGGATTTGAAAAAGGGATATATGAAAATGACACAAGCAGTGCCTCAGGACATACCTCACAACTGGTTAATTTTACCCAGCGATCTCCCCGAAATACTCTTCCGCATCCGCAGAAACGTATTTTAAATAATACGTAAAATTAGCAATACAGTATAAGCAACAAATGTCAAAAAAATCTCGAAACGGCCGGTGATTAGTGCGTCTCTACAGGGAGTGCACAAGCAGAGGTAACTATGTCATTGCTTACTGCCAAACAAGCACACATATTGATTGTTTTATCGTGTCCAGCACGAGTCTTGCGCCGCGCGCAACGTGAACGAGCAGACGACGCGAGAACGCCATCCAGACTAGGAGCGGTTCGTCCCGCCACCGCCAGGGGCGGACTGTGTTCGATCTCGGGGCGAATACTGGTTCGCAGTAAAAAGTCCTCCGTACACTTGAGGGCAGGCTGAAGATACCTTATGTTATTCCGCAGGGAGCATTAACGGAAGGTACAACATTTTTTTTTCTCTGGCAGCCAAGTTGAGTTGCACTCGTTTGGAGCAGACGTGTCTAAGGGTGTCGGCTATGCGTCACTCTCACTGTTCGGCAATAACGCTCCTGGCAATGAAGATAAGGTGAAAGTAATTCAAGAGGAGGAAAAATACAGCACAACTCTAAATGCCCCATTCTGTTTTATGTCAGCCGGTTAAATGTGGTCATGTCCTTCACATAACGGCCATAAGTGCATTCCGATGTTTGAGCAACAAGATGTTTCACACAGCTCGGCAGTAAGCCAGAGTGCGAAACAATGGAAGCCTCGCTTTTCACAAAACCAGTCACAAGTGCATCTCCAGTGAAGCACCTAGCTCGTCCACGTTGTAGGTAGACGAGCTAAACGCGAACATATTTTGCAAACATTGGGCCGCTTTATGAAAGAAATTTCGTTAGGAAGTGGCGGTTTGCTTTTTCGGATCGATAATTGTGCCGTATTGACATTTTCTTCTTTAACCCTCTTGGAGTCAAGTGTTAGACGGAAGTTTGTCTGCTGAGGTTGTGAGTTCATGAAAAAAATCGGCTGATATTCAAAGAATTGTACACCAATGCCCAGCATTCTTATGCCACTTGTCATAAGTGTGAGTTCTTTACAAACCAATTTTCTTTGTTTTTCTGAATGCTATCCGACTAATCATCTCCATTTACGCTATTATAAAGACTACAGGTGGAACGTTCGCGAAATCTTTATTATTGTGAAAATGCACAGCGTTATACGGTTCGTCATTTTCTCGACTTTTGTTGCATTTTTCTTATTTTTAGTGCGTCAAAATTTAGCTCAACGAATTATACCCGTTTACGTTATTCTTGGGAATTCGAATGAGTATTCATTTAATAACAACACTTTTAGCTATTCTTCTTTTCCACGCAGCATTCGGGAATGGAATGCATGAAGCCCTGTTATCACTCAACAACCAACCATTGAAAAATGTTTGGAACTTGCTGAAAAAAGTGTGCTAGGTTGTGTATCTTGATGGATGGTGTTCATGCTTACCTCGTATGTAGTTGATGTGCGTCATTACTGTGTGAATTGCCTGAATACCATGAAATCTATGTAATGTGATGCTTGTATGCATCTTGGTGTGGGCATTGTTTGAGTATGCATACCTGTTTTTTTTTACTGTATTATGGTGAATATGCCTACTGTGAATTTACCATGTAGTACTGCAATAATCCTGGTGCTTTGCCTGCGCCAGTTGGGCATCTCTTTTCTGTAGCTTTGAATGTATATTCTCACTCCTGTAAAAATCCCCCTTTGGGATTGACAGTATTGTTTAAACAAACAAACAAACAAAAAACAACAAACAAACAACAAACAAACAAGAAACTAAATAAATAAATAAATAAATAAATAAATAAATAAAATAACGGTTACAGGTTGAAGGTTGTCGAAATCTGCATTATTGGGGAAGCACGGCGCTATACCGTTCGCCATTTTCCGTGTTTTTTTATATCTTCCCTTTTTTTTAGTTCTTAAAAACTTCGTGTTTCCCATTTATCCCCATTTACGCTATTATAACGATTACCGGTGGAACTTTCAAGGAATCCGCATTATTGTGAAAATGCAGGGTGTTACGCAGTTCACAATTTTACGTATTTTTGCATATTTTCTCATTCTTTTTTGTTTTTGAAAACTTCGCCCGACCTACGTATGGTTATTTACGCTATCACAAACGATTACAGGGGAAATTTGCGCAAAATCTGCGTTATTGTGGAAATGCAGAAGGCTATATGGTGCGCCATTTCCGTAATTTTTTCATAGTTTTTTTTTTCATTTTTAAAATGTATTGTTCGTCCAATTATCTTCAGTTACTCTATTATAATGTTTGGCGGTGGAACTTCCGCAAAATATGTATTGTTGTCGGAATGCGGGGCGTTACACGCTACTGGCTGTGGGGGTACTCGGCAAAGAATGCTACGCATGAAAAATTGCGGCCATTCAAGTGCACAATTTTGCATTTCTGCTCTTACACAGAAGCTTTGCTTACAAAGGATAGACACCGTCGATGTTCGTATGCTCTCAAGATGTGTCATAGTATTTGAGCGCAGATACCGCGCAAGTTCCCTCGGTCCTGTAGATCGTATCCGGTACCGTTTGTATCACTAGCACTTCCACGATAACCTGGTTGTGGTGTTTTTAATACGAAAGTGTTTTATGCCGGGACACACAAAGGTTTCACTTACGCCATATTCGTCACGGAAATGACGCCAGTACAACGAACACAGGAGGAACGGCCGAAAAACAATTTATTGACGCGGATGGTGTTGCCTTCTATAAGATGTGAAGGGAAGTAGTGCATCATGACTCCAACGAGCGACGGCACTTGGCGCCTCAAAACTGTTTCATTACGCGCCCTAAAAGGCTACGATACCCAGGGATGAATGCGGTGAACGTGATTGACTAATTGCTAAGAGAAGTGCCAGAGGCCAGCGAGAAGCGAAATGCGTTCACGAGTTCACGGTCCAAGCTAGGAACGCTCCCTCTCGCGTTCGCAACGCAACCGTCTGCCTCGTCGCAACGCAACCGTCTGCCGTACACGACACGAAAGCGGAGCGAAGTGTTCGAACCTTTTCCGAAGTGACCCGCCAGCAGCACTTCGTTTGCCAAGCACAACCACAAGACAGCCGTTCGACCGACAATTCATTCTGCTTTCGCTGTAGATTTCGCTGCAAATTTCACTTCCGTGTCTTACCGATTCCTATGACAGACGAAGCAGCCACAATTTTTTTGCGCAACGATCACGACACTGCCACCACCAATTCTGTCACTAAACAAACGACCCTTCGGAAGCACTACGGCGCGCTTTTTCACGCGTGCACAAGTGTGCTACGGCTGCCTTGTTCATAAGGCTCACGTGAGTGCGCTCTTCGTTAGGAGCGCCCGGCGTCGGCCACTTGACCTTCAGAACGCTCCGCCCAGCGTTTGTGCGTGATCTGAGCGTGCTGTGATCCTTGCCAGTTCACGTACTTTTACCGCCTGAAGTGGGTAGCACAGACGCCGAGTTCGCACCACCGGCGCGGATTTCGCGAAATATGTTCAACGGGTTCTCGCGCGTGCTAACGCGGTCCACTTTGGGAGATACGTAAACCCTGCGGACCTTATAAACTCTCCTGGCCTTCCAGTGATGACGAACTTTCAGCGGCAAGTTCGGATATCTAAGGGAGGTGTCACAGCCGGGTCTCGGCGAAAGCAGAGCTGATGCCAGTTCGGTTGTTTCTTTAGCCTTGCAGCACTAGTACAGGGTGCTCCATTTCTCGGTACTTTGCCGTTTTTGTCGCCGCGTAATAAGCTGGTGATTTCTCAATCTTGGATGTCATCGTCGCTTTGTTGGGCGGGATCAGGCTTGCGAACCTTTGACACAACAAGCAGGTTTCTTGAACATGTAGCGCAATAGTTGGAGATAATGTGTTATTTTTTAGTGTGCCCAGTTTCCGAAGACGCAGGAGTTACGTGGAGCACGCACGAGCAGAAAGTGTAGAGCATTGGTAGCAGCCTGATTTGACGTGGCTAATTGCGTTTAACAAGCATCAGCACCGAGCGAAGCTGCCGCTCCGTCTCTTGGTCGTGCGAACACCGATGGAACAGTGCTCCAGGGTGCGTGTCCGCTCAGTGTCGTCAGACACCTTCTTCAGCCAGTTGTAGCTTCCGTGCGAATTGACTGCTCTCGACTGCCCACATAGCAACACCTTGGAATTTATTTCTTCCGCTCATCAAGCGAATGAAAGCGTTCAAATCATCGCACTACCCCTGTGGGTGTATGCTTGCACTGAGATGCTTTGAGTAAGGACCCCTAAATTAAGGACATTTTAAAATTGAATTCAGGACACCGCCTTTGCTATCGCTCCATTGGTTTCGTTACGTTAAGTGGACCGCTGCGGCCGTTTTGCCCACCGATTTACTAGATTTTATATTCTCACCCATCGTCCTAGTCAGTGGCTAAGGCTTTCTGATGCTGAGCCCAAGGACGCGGGTTCGATTGCTGGCCGCAGCGGCTGCTTTTCGGATTGAGGCAAAAAGCCAAAATGCCCATGGTTCCAATTTTGGAGCACGCCAAAGATCCTGACGTGTTTAAAATAATTACGGAGCCCTCCACTACGGTGCACATTCATCGCCTGCGTAAGCGTCATTGCGTTAAAGCCCATCAATCAATCACTCAATCGGATATATTTCATCGATTTACACCAGCCAGAGCAGCGGCTGTCCTCTTAATGAAGGAGGATACGGAAATTGTGCCGCTTAGAACACCAAATTAGCATGCAGTTTTTGGAAGCATACTATAAACCATATGAATAATCAGCTGGACATTTGGTAGAAAACTTACCATAGTGTGACGGTTCTGCAACCACTTCAATTGGCACCATTCCATTCTGGATGTACACTGAAAGGAAGCGTTCAGGTATAATACTTAATATGCGTTTAACTATAATAGTACTTAAACCAAGATGAGCAAGGCGTCTTGAGGCAACATATCTTAATTGGAGTGAACGTGTGCCCCGGAGAAAGAACTTAAGAAATCACTAAGCGTCGAAGAAGCGTTAACAGGGTCAAACGTGCACAGATGGCATTCAGGGAAACGTACGCAGGGGGCGTTGGCCTTGAGATGATTCATCTCAGCAATGGTCTTTGTGGAAGCATCGAAATAGGTCCACAACACCAGGATAAAAGTGCACCCTTTGTCAAACTTTTGTGGGCCAATCCAAAGCCTTCTCGACCACAAAGAATTCAAAGAATCGGCTTTACCTTTGAATGTTCGAATGTGAAAAAATATTTTAATGCAGTAAGAAAGAAAGGTGTTTTCTCTAGATTTCCTGCATAAGAAATTCAGCCTCGCTCGGGGGGTGAGCTTGTACATTGAATATTTTGCAGCCTGAGGGTTTCCGGCTTGGCCTAAAATTTTCTTTCAAATATTGTACATTATTGTGGTATGACGGCAGCAGGGTGAAACTCTCTATATACCAAACTAGATAGCCTCTGCGGCATGCAAAAAAGGTAGAGGAAACACGCGCGGTGCTTAGAACAGTGATAATGCAGCCTGGCGTGGTCAGACGATGAAAGGAAAACACCTGCGTTAACAAAGCAGGAGGCGTGGTTCGGGACGTTACACGCTGTAAGGATGCATAAAATGGTTGGTCCAATGGTATTAGGACCGTTTCGTCGTTTGTAACAGGAAGAGTTGAACAAACCACGTTGACAACTTCGGCCGCACGCGTAGTCGTGATGTGCAGATGTCACCATCAGTGAAAAGCTCGTTCAAGAGTTGGCCAACACACCGTTGACTTCCGCAGAGTCCGAAATACCATCGCAGGAGATTCTCGCTAATTCCACATCCTATAATTAGAGTCAAAACGCAGATAAGCGCACCTGGGAGATAATTGGCGTCTTGTAAGAAGTTGTATGCCATTCAGTATCCTGCTGCTGGTCTGACATACAATCTCAAACAAGTTCTCGCGCCTCTTCCTTACGTTGCAGGTAGCCTTGGACATCGGCATTTCAAGTATCGTCTTGTACACATGTCAGCAGTGCGCCATGCATTACTGTTGCCGGCATTCCATACAGAAGCCCGAACGGTGTCACCTCTGTTGAAATCGAGTCGTTTTCAAGCTTAGGCGAGCAGCCATGTCTTCCGCAATGAGTAGCGAGGTTGCTCCCCTGGAACGTCTGGAGCGAATTAGCATGCTCACGTAGGCGATCGTGAACGCATCGCCCCGTCTGCCCTACGTAGGACTTGCCGCCGGACAGTGGGACATTCTACATCACAGAGAGACTGCATTCCGTGTAGGGGCAATTTATGCTTGACGCTGAAGCGTCCCAAGCAACGGTCATTGCTGTTGACCTTTGTTGTTGGCGCGTTGATCATCAGTTGTTGACGCGTCTTCGATCACGTGTCCAGTAGCAGAAGTATCTGGTTCTTGATCACTGCCCTCCATATACATGTTGTAACATTGTCGATTTCCTCTCAGGACGTGACACTTCCATTGCCACACAATACTGTTCGTACTCCCTACGTTCGTACTCCTACGAGACCAGGTGTTGCAGCTGCCGTCTTTATCTCGCAAAACCTTTCGCCGTAGATTTTGCTTTGGTAGATGATGGCCGTCTCGATCGTCTCAAACGTCCGGTCTACTCAACGCTTGCATGCTTTTCAGAGGCACTTACAACTGGTCAGTCCAGGCCTCGTTGCTAATGATCTCTTACAGCACCGTGTGTAACCGTTTATCGTTTGTTCATGGCTGGTCCCTTTGTAGAACAGCTCATTGTTCATTTCTTCCGTCTGCGCCTACGGTGGAGGAGAGTGGGAGGGGGGAGGGGACATTTAATAGTGCGTTCTGGAGGGCGTCGCAGTGCTTTGCAGCGCCGTTTGTATTTCTTTCAGCGCCTTGCGGAGCTCCATTTTTTCGTTGCGAAGAGCCACCATAGGCGTCACTTTCTTCTCGTTTCTTCGACCGTTGTCTACTGGTCAACTTCTCACCGCTCTTCGCGGCTGCTACCTGGGCTCTGTCGCGCCAGCTCACGCACTCGCGCGACGGTGGCCGCCCCGCTTCGTGGCGCTGGCAGTCCTGCTCTTGTTGCGCAGTACACTTTCCCTTTAAGGTGACCTTCCCCTCAACTCCATTCTTTCTCTGGACAGTGTACTGTTCATCTTGTTGCTTGTCGCCTTAAGGGTCGAAAATCTAGGTTCGAAAATCTGCTGCTCCCTTTCTTCCTCAGCTGCAATGCACCGCCCCTATTGCCTCCGTAGTACCACGTACGGCGTCTTAAACAACGTTCTGCCCGTTCTGTTGCCGCCCACATGATAAAATCAAATCAAATCTTTTTATTTCCAGAATGAATTCTGGACGGTCTCATGACTAAAAGCTGTGAATCAGCTTGACGAAGGAGAGGGAACCGTTCTATTACATGAACCCCTTCAAAAAAAGTTCCTGCGTTTTTGCAGCCGCCTCTTTCCATAGCTTCGAATTCCCGTGCAAGCCGGGTGAACTTCCCAAGCGTTGTAGTTCCACGCTAGGGCCGAGCGCCAGGCCGGGGAGTCACTTTTACCTATTTTACCGGTAGGCGCCCGGCGCCACCAAGGAACACGAATTCACATGGTGCCTTCCCACAGCCCACGATGGACGCTCAGCGCGCAACCGCCGGTGGCAGGACATGCCGCCAGACTCTTTCACCCCCGGCAATGCGCAACGCGGCATGATGGCCGGGGGCGCCGCCAGATGGAGAAGGGTCAGGGGCCCCTCGATAGGGTAAAGGCAGCTTTCCAGACGTAAAATACCCGTTCAAGGGTCCGCACTCGACCAGGGACACCTGTACCCTTAAAGAAACTGTGGGTGTCCCGGCGGTAACAGGAATCGAACCCAGTACGTCCCACATACGAGGCGAGTGCTGTACCTCTGAGCCATCACCCGCACACCCGCACAGCTTGCACCTGGGCGTCCGTCGCTGCATTTGGCCTTATCGCAGCGCGGCCACCTTCGCTGGTTGGGGTTGAGACACACATCCCTTCAGTAGCCTACGCGGGTCGCTTTGTTTGCATACATTGATTTTGTTGCTGTACAGAGAGCATTTTAGTAGCACCGACTCGTACCGGACGTAGTTTGGCCCCCCTTGTGCCGTCGACGACAGCCGCGACGACCGTTGTTGTACCAATTCCTTTGGCACCACGCGCGCCAAAGGGTTGTTGCGCTGAAGTAACCCCTTCTCCAGTGCCAACCACACGATTCCCACAGCCGGATAGCTATAGTAGATTTTTGATAATGAAATCTGTTGACACCTCGAGCCCTGTTGCCAAGAGGTCTGTCTTTCTTATTTTCCAATTATTTGAGGGCATTGTTGGTTAATGCTACAAAATCAAAGAACTTAAAACCGGAGAGGTCTTGTAGAAGCCAACAACAAGCAAACAAGCCACAAATCTCTGGACTCACACTCGCATCTCAGATCTGGACATCAGCCTCACACCCAAACGAAGCCTTAATGGCTCCCAGGGTGTGATCTGTGAGCCAGGTCTGATGCATGAAACTGAAACCGATCTGTTAGAAGGGTATAAAGACCAAGGGGTGACAGCAGTGACTCGTATCATGATTCCTCGTGATGACAAGAAAATTCCAACAAACATGTAACATTGACTTTCGACCCTCCACAGTTCCTGAATAAGTAATGGAGGCCTTATTCATTGCCACTCAGACAATGCATGTCCACCAGAGCTGGTTGTTGTAAATGCCATTGGTTCGGTGTTGGCTCTTACGCCAGCCATTGTCGACTAACATGCCCGAAATGGGCTCAACATGTTCATCCCTCAGACAACTGTCCTTAAACATTTCATCTGAGCAACTGCCAGGGAGCACAGGCTGCATACTCCACAAAGTACGAAACATTTCAGCTTTAAAAAAAAGATAACGAACATCAAGGTCACAGGAAAACATCACCTTCCCAGAGGCGGAGAAGAGGTTCGCCTCTTTCCCTCTGGGAGGTGCGCAGACCCAGGTCGCAAGGGGGCGGGTCGGGGCGTGTCTCAGCAGGGACTCAGTAATGCGAGTCAGAATATGTCCAGCTTCCGCCCCAATGGGCTGCATCTGGCGGGCCATCCCATCCCCACACCCCTTGCTGTGGCCACGCCCGGCTGTGTTATCTGCGTTCCAAGCAAAGCGCGTCTTGCATTCTTTATTTTTATGCCGCACGGGCTATCACATTCAGATAAGCAGACTGTTTCGCCCTACGTCGCTAGCCCAGAACAATCTTGTTGTGATATACATTGTTCTGGATGTGAATCGACGGTTTATAAGAACACTTGCACCGGAAGATAAAAGCCCGCCAGAGCAGACGCCGCGGCATTCGGTTCGACGACACTCGCCTGAGCAAGTCACTTGTTTGACCGCTGCTTCGCGCCGCCTCTGTATTCTTTTGAGTTGTTAGAGGAGCACTAGTTCGCTCCAATAAACTTGTTTCTTCTGCAAGACAACTGCGTCGTCCTTGGCTTCGTGACAATATACACTCCTGTAGCTCTCACTCTAAGCAATGGCAAGAGAAAAAACACCCCATTGAAAGTGTAGATGCCCTCTTAAAAATATTGGTGATGTGTACGAGATACTGCCCTCCAATCAGCCAATTGTCATGTTTCTATAAGACACACATTTACATTCCAGACGTACAAATTTCTTGAATGCTTGCATCGTTTTTAGGAAGGACAAGGATGCTGGTGGTACATCGCCTGGGGGTGTAACCATCAGTGCCCAAAAGTCCTTGGTGCGTCATAGTATCGAATTACAGACCGTCCTTGAGGCTGTTGCCATCATTACCATAATTTTCTATAGGCTCCTAACACTATGCTCCCTGTACATCCCTGCTGACTTCGAACTCTCGAGCTCAGATTTCCAGGGCCTTGCACATCAGCTACCCGCATAATTTACTCTTTTAGGCAACCTCAACGCGCATAATGCACTTGGAGCTCTTCTCACACGGATTCCCGAGATCGCCTTATCAAAAAACATTTAACATCTTCGGGAGCATGCCTATTCAATAACGCACATACCATTATATAGGACACAAAACTCATACACAGCTCGACTTCGCAAATCCCATTTCAGTAACCTTTCCATCTCTTGACTGGGATGTTGGCACTAACCCATATGGTAGTGAGAACTTCCCAACCACATTAACGCACATAGGTAACGGCCCAAACACTTCACCTTCCCCTGAAAGGTTCATTGAAGCTAGAGCAAATTGGAGTACATTTAAAAAAAACAGGCAAAATACACCACCCATCCCTAACACAAATACACTTTGAAGAATCCGCCCCATTCCTCGCGGCACGCATTCTTGACGCCTCCAAAAGGTTTATTCCCCAGGCCTGCGGAGCCCTGTGCAACGCAAGGAGGCCAAGGTTCAATGACGACTAGTTGGCCGCAAGAGGCCCAGAATAAGGCGTGGGGTATTCTTCGTCGGTACGCAACGTCTAATAGCTTCATCTCGTTTAAACAGGCAAAGGCTTTTCGAAAGCATGTGCATCGAGAAAAGAAAAAGGACAGTTGGCGCGGCCGCCTTACATCCGTTAACTCACACACAGGCACACACAAGGTATGGACAAAAGTATCCCAACTTAAAGACAACAGACACACAGCCTGCCGTCGGGTTAGCACAGCGGGACACACTCGAAGACCAAGCTAACAAACGTGCACAACTCTTCCAACAAGCGTCCAGTTTTGTAAATTACACAAACACCTCCCGAAACATACAACCTTTTGCGAAAAGAAGTTCCTACACGACCACAACAAACCACAGACTTCTTGCAACTCTTTTTTTCACTACATGAGCTGGGGGCTGCTCTGAGCAAGTGTAAGCCCTCAGCTCCAGGCCTAGAAAACATCACGTATACAAGGATACAACACCTACATGCAGACACCCTTTTAACACTCCTCCACCAATGCAACAAGATATGGCTTTCAGGGCACATTCCAGGTTAATGGAGGGAGGCCTAGAGTAGGGGATTTCTTGAAAGAGGGAAAGGACCTGCCCTCTCCGAAAGTTACTGTGCCGTTGCCTTGACTAGCTGCCTGTGCAAGCTTCTCGAGAACATGATAAACAGGAGGCTCGTGTACTTTCTTGAGTACAATGGTCTTCTGGAGAGCTGCCCGCCTGGTCTCAGGGTACGGCAATCCGCGAGCGACAAACTAGTCATCGTTGAGTCTTACATAAAGGATACTTTCATTCATAAACAGTTCTATGCAACGGTATTTTCAGACCTTGAGGGGCGTGAGACACCGCTTGAGGTTACGGGTTCCTCAGTGGCGTCACGTCATTCGGTGTCCCGGGGAACACGTTAAACACCCTGCTTAGTTACTTGTCAGGCAGAACGTTTCGCGTTAGAGTCGGTACTGCACTCGCAAAGGTTCACGTGCAAGAAAACGGCGTGCCACAAGGTTAAGCTGCACTCCTTTCACAGTCAAGATGAATGCCCTTGGGAGGCATTGCCGCCTTCAACATCTTATTCCAAGTATGTAGATGACGTCCAGATATCTTTTAAATCAGTCAATTCGTCCAGCTTGGTATCAAGAACTTGCAAGCTGGGCCGATAAAAGTTTTTTAAAACTTAATACAGGAAAGAGCTCTTACGTGGTCTTCCGAAGAAGCGTGGTATCCATCCGGATGCAGACTTTATGCTTAAGGGCGCTAGGATTCCTGTGAGCAAGGAGCACAAGGAGTCCTGTTTGACAACAAAGTGGCATTCATTCTTCACATCAAGCAACTTAAGCACAAATGCCTTAAAACAATGATTATCGTGAAGGTCTACTCGCATTGCTACTACGGGAAAGACAAACAAATACTTCTCCGTGTTTTTACCTGTTTTGGTGGCTCACTGTTGGACTATGGGAGTGTCATCTATGGGTCCGCCTATAAAATCGCATTGAAAATGCTGGACCCAGCGCTGAACCTCAGGCTGCGGCTTGCATCGTGAGCTTTCCTGACGTGCCCCATCTAAATTCTATATGCAGAGTGCGATAAGTGGAGCTTTGAACACCAGCGCACTTTAAGGTATTGGCTCCATGCCGCTAAGGTGACCGCCATATAAATAACCCGTGTAATTGTAGCGTTAGCGACATTTCATCGGGTCATTTTTACGCCGCTCTTCCATCTTTACATGATCCATTCTTATTGACAGTGAGAGCCGTTAGGGAGGCTAGGAATTTCATATTGCTGACTTAGTCGCGCCTTGGGACAGGTCCGCAATCTCTTGTGACATTTCTTAAACAAGGCTTGGGAGTGGGTTAGTTGGTGTTTTAACATCTTGAAGTGCAGAGGTTGAATGAATATGAATGAATATCCTGAGCCCTCTGCGCCAGTACCTCTGCGATCTGCACCAGTTCGTCAACTGCGCAAAGGGCATTGTATACAAGATCGCCCTCTCCTGTGGTAGGTCGAACGTGGGGCAATCAGGCCGTTGTTTCAAAGACAGATTACGGAAACATCCCGATCCTTGCGCGCAACTGGCGGTAAATGGAAATTTGGCCACGCATCTTAAGAGTCGATATAAGAGTGTTACGCCCGATTTTGAGCGGGCAACAATCTTGTTCCGCTCCAAAGACAAGATTACCCGCGAAATCTTTGGAGAATTTGCAATGTTGTCAGGCGTGGAGGGAGATTTCTTTCGAAGCGTCAATAGGTTTTCTAAGTTAGGAATAGATCTCATGTCACGTATCGCTACTTATTGTTATTTTTTCGTGTGTGTTTTACATGTACATCAGATATACCCGCCCCCCTTCCCATGATAATAAACAGTTAATAGTTTGCGCCTTCAACTCATCTGTTTCAGGGTAATTCCCCGCCTTCTACGTTTTCGTGTCAGGCAGTGCACCGCCGCACTCCAAGATGTCTTTTAGGTTTATTGACACAAAACGCGCTGAGAGAGATAATAATGCAATATTTTTTACAGCTGAAAGACAAATAGCCGTCCACCGCCTTTTACACTGATTCGTGTTATGCTGCGTGGTGTGCTGAACGTGAACCCCATTTTTCCAGTGCGACGACATTAAACATAAACAGTAGTATACACATCAGAAGTGTAAGGCATTTTAATTGCAGTAAAGCACATCATACAAAGAATAACATAACACTCAATAATCTTTACAGACTCTTTGAGTGTAGTCAGAGCCTTACAATCCTTGAAACAAACAAAAACTGTTTTAATTGGTTAATTCGGTTAATAATGTCTACCTACAACTATAAACTAAAAGTAGTTGTTTGCTAGGTTCCGGGACACAGCGGCATTTCTGAAAACGAAATTGCTGACCAGAACGCTGCTGAAGCCGCTCTCTGCTGCACCGTCGATGTACACTATGTCCCCTTCCTCGACCTGAAACCATTAGTACGAAGGTGCCTCCGTAAATCTTGGCAGGAAATATGGGACATATAGACAACAACCTACACACTGTAAGGCCACGTTTAGGCGAATGAATAACAGACAGACAAGACAGACGCACGGAGTAGTGTTAGCTAGACTGCGGATAGGCCAGAGGTGCGTGACGCACTTATACCTGCTCAATGGGTCGTCAAGATCTCTTTGTAGCATTTGTGGAGAGTGCTTATCCGTGGTTCGCATACTAATTACATTTAGGGTACTTGACGCAACACGACACAGACACTTTCCAAAAATCTACCGACGGCAGATGCCACTCCATCCATCATTATTTTTATTGACGAACCTATGTTCTCGGTCAAATGCGTTTTAAAGTATCTGTCAGAGGCGAAGTTTTTACAACTGGTCCTGTACCGTTCATACTCTTAGCCTGGCTTCATAATCCAGTCATGTTACTTTTGTTTACTCCACTTCACCGTTCGATTTAGCTTTTACAGCTCATTTTTGTGACTGTTTGATTCATCCCACTACTCTTAAAATAGCATTGTTTTGGCGCTCTTTGGCCGTTGCTGGCCTTGCGCCAATAAACAAACAACTAATTAACAAACGCAACGCTTCGCTGTACGTGCGCTTGACTGTAAAAATCGACGCCCAAGTAACCACCTCCCTCAGGAATATTTCTCACACCGATGAATAGTAGCGGAGTCAGGGAACATCAAAACGTCGCATTTTCGCCTACACCGCGATTTCTCAGTAGCGTAAAAATTTTAGCTTGTTGGTACATAACTTTCAAACATGTAGCGCAGAAGACAAGAGACACAGACACAGATCTCTCCTTTGTTTCGTCCACCTCGTCCCACTAGGCGAGATTGCCTGCCCATGAGGCCTCGATTCTCCGGACTGTCTGCTGAGAACATCTGGTTGCGGCGTCGTCTGCTACGGCGATATTTGAGCCGCAGCCTCGAACTGAGACGGGGCCAGTCTGACATTCTGCGGTTCCGTTCAGGCCGCTTTTTATAATTTGCCTATGAATCCGGCACTCCGGTAACGGCTGAAAAATCTGATGGGATGAATCGGGTGGGACGTTTACGCTTCCACACCAAGCTGAACGAACATGCGCAAGTGAACTATCCTGTCATCGCGCGTTCGTGGTGACAGGGTAGTTCACTGGGTACATATGCAAGTCATGGTATGTTTTGGTACATGTGCAAGTCTAAAATATATTAGCGAATTACTAAAGAATAACCTCAAAATTTATTAGCGTGAACTCGCAGATACGTTCCGAACGGACGTTGGTTCTGCTCGTGCACGCCAATGTCATTGCCTGCTCCTTCACGCCAATGACAAGCTTGGTTGGGAGCGCGCACACAGGCAATTGTAGTGTGCCATTCTGTTATTCCAATATGTGTTAAACATTTATAACCATATCCAAAATCAGTCGAAAGGTTGCACGGTTCCGTAAAGGAACTGTTTTTAGAGTGCGTGGTGCATTGCGTTTCCTCCTCAATGCTTCCCCTCCTTACTTTCTTTGAAGCTTCCACGCGGCCTTGTGCTTATCAACGACGACACAAGTACAGCTTAACCGCTACTACGAGCGGTTTCGGAAGAGTAGTGTGAGCGTTGAGGTCGTGCGAGCTTGCCTTTTTGTTCGACTATGCGTAATTAATAAACAAAACAATTATTTCTCCCTCGCGTTTCCTCCTGATGGCCTGAAGACCCTTTTCTCTCTATAATGGCAGTTTGTTCATTTTATACGTGCCCAGTGGTGCCAATTGCTATCAAAGATGGACAAAAACCATCGAAATCAAAACGACAGCCATCCAGCAAAGACTCGACGAGCTCGAAGAAACATCTAAATCTTTTCCCTTGTTTTAAAAGCAGCTATCGCAAACGGAACAATCACTAGCAGTCCTAACCAGCCACATCGATAATCTAACATCCCGTGTAGACGAACTTTATTCCGTCGTAACAACTTAATATTTCATGCAATTCCAGACGCTAAAGAAACTTGGGAATAGAGAGAGGCAAGACTAACACCAGTCTTATATACCGTCATGGGTTCTTTTCAACCCGACGCAATAGAGCGTGGGCACCGTTTAGGGTCAGACTCACTGAACAAACCTCGCCCTGTCATTGCTAAGTTTACTAGTTTCAAACATAAACAAAATGCACTGTCCCTACGCAGTCAAGACAAACTTAACGACAACACTGTAAATGAAAATTTCTCAATTCCCGTCGTATTGCACGACGGGCAACTCAGCAAGTCAGCCTGGATCCCCTTCTTTCCAACTCAGCTACAAAAGAATATTTATAGACAAGAAAAGTTACATCTACAACGCTAACAATGACACTGTACAGCAACTTGAAACTCGAAACGAGCGCTTCAACCGTACTACCAATGCCGTCTCTCCGGCCTTATCGTAGTATAATGAGGGGAGTGGTAGTCTTTGTTCTTCGTTTTCTTTACCTAAAATTTCCATTCTTTTCAATGTAAGAAGTGTGTGATGAAGGACCCTGCAAGCACCTCGTGCTAGACCTTCATACGGAGCGACGACATCGGATTCAGAACGCCGAGGAGAGATATTTTAGTGACGCAGAACGAGTGCGACAACAACCACAAACTAGCTACACGGGGTATAAGCTACACGTTGACGTTAAACGCGTACACAGTCACGGGAGACGGAAATAGTGTTCGCCGATAGCCAACACCATCAAAGGAGGGGTCATTCGAAGACCGGCGTGAGTTGCACTATCCAGCCATCTCGGTGACGTGAGCTGAACGGACTCACGGAGAGCGCTTGTGCTTGCTGTGGCGCCTCGGGCCTACGCCGCGAGCAGTGCCCGCTGGCCCGTGGACGTTGGGCGGGGGTCGCTTGACGACGTGCGCCGTGGGGCACTTTCCGGGTGGCACATGCCCCACGTGAGGCCTCGGGTGCTGGGCGCGGACTCCGGTCTCCGCTAGGGCCTACGCCGCGAACGCTCTGGAGACCACGGACGGTCTCCAGAGCCTTGGCTTCCCGGACACCTCGAAAGGAGCCATCAGAATGGGCCCGGGGCTCGGGAAAGGAGAAGCTCTGGCCGTCAGAATCCAGGAGCCCGGCACACCACAAACAAAACCCGCCTTGATGAGATTCCAGCACCCAGAAAACCCGAGCGCACGCCGTCTTCTTCTTGCTCTCCCTCCGTAGAGGGCCATACCTTGTCCGTCTACGCCTGGTCAACCACACACAACCACATTCCAGCAGAGTACACAACCACAAAGTGTACTTAACAAACAGGAGTCCTTGTCATCGGCGATTAAAACGTGTTCCGCCTACATCATTGCACTAATAGAAACATGGTTTTCCACGCATGTACGCGACAATAAAATTTTTTGCAATGCCTCTCACGTTTACATCTATTGCTGCAACCGTACTAAGCAATGACGCGGAGGCGTACTTTTAGCCATATCAAAGCATATTCTATTCATGTGCGTACATATTAAAAGTCATTTATAAATAATTTGGGCCTATGCGAAGCTTCAACAGCAAAATATAGTCTTTCGTGTTTGCCATCAATCTCCTTCTTCCTCAATTACGTTTGTGAATGAGCTACGTGACCCAATCAACTCAATTTCTACACATTTTCCTTCCTGGTGCCTCTTTCTACTCCATGATCTTAAGTTTAAACATGCAACCACCTTACTTATCACCATTTTGTGCTGAAAGAAGTAGTTTTTTTATTTGTGCTCGGTATTTTCTTCAAGCCAAATGATAACACATCCGACTAGAACAATAAATAACACCGCAAGTAATTTAGACCTTATCTTACCGAAGCGCCCTCATTTTGCTTCATGTGTCACTTATTCCCCTGGATTGAGTGATCGTTTGTTGTCGACGTCTTACATTTACGGAATCCCTTGAAAAAAATTGGCCGCGCATCTGCTCTTTTCATTGCAAGTATCGACAAAAGACGATAGTCGTTTTCGACATTGGCCAAGTAAATGCCTTCCTTGGCTTTCCCGCTCACGTCTCCTGCTGTTCCTCTTCCGCCGCGCACCTATTAAGGTAAACACTCTAAAGTTTCCTCAAGCCGATTTAAATTTACCGCCTTCCACTCCTCCAAGCCGGGTGCCTCAATGGCAGTGCTGCCGTACGGCGGAGACGCGCGTGAATCGAGGCACCCTACTTCAACGCTTAAATAAACTACGTTGCCATACTCCAAGTGCGTTCCAAACAGGTCGTGCACCCTGTCTAGTGGAACCTTTTTTAATTGTTGCCGCTTATTTTCTTAAAATGCCGCCAGAAGCTATAGTGGCGCGGGCGACAGCAGGCGACGGTGGAGTAAATGTTTTTCTGCTGTGGATGTAGAATTTCATCTCGAAGAAACAAGCATCTGTAATTTTTTTTATAAAAGAACACTGCAAATCTAACTTACGTCCTAATTGGTTGTCTTATGTTTTCTTAAAGCCTTGCTCTTGTTCAACAATGTTGACCAGTATGAACATTACACCGGACTTAGATGTTTAGCTTTGACTGCGAATACATACGACTATTGCGCAGACCTTGTAACACTCTGGGCGGAGGCTCAATCGAGTCACAGACAGACAGGCTGACAGACTGTCCAAAATGTCTGGGTTTGAGTTGCCCACGAAAGAATATCGTCTTTAAAAGCAACAGAAAAATATATTCGTGACTACAAGAATGCTGACTTTGAAGCTATTAACAACGAACTGTGAGCCTTTACGACTCATTCTTGCTGCGATTTGATGACCGATTTATTCAATATAATTGAGATTCCTTCTCAATTACAATTCGCCAGTTAATGTATAAATACATTCCGAATCATGTAGCTACATCTTATCCCCACGCCCCATGGTACAACTCGTATATCAAGCGCTTGTCTAACTGTGAGAAGCACTTTTACGATTACCGAAAATTTCGCACTAGATCCCGCTGCCATAAATACCGCGTCGCTTCTGAAGCTTATGTTCATGCAGTAAAAATGCCAAAAAACATTTCTTATCGACAGTACTACCGTCTATGCTAAAGACTACCATTAGAAATTTTGCCGCGTCATAAATCCACCCGCTCATGACGACATTGGCCTCAAGGACGCCTGTAACAATCCTGTGCCTTTTAATATGTGCCCATCTATCTTAAATGACACCTTTGTAAAAAACTACTCTAACACTACTGTCGATAAGCTTCCGGCCATCCAACATTTCTAATATATTGTCGTGTCTCAAGTGATTGTCGATTTTCTTGGCATTTCCAAATTATTTGACGGTTTACACAATCATGAATCCCCTTGTTTTGATTTGACCCGATCTTTGTCGGCGTAAGTTGTCGTTGAAAGTTCCAGCAAACATGACGAAGTTATGGAGGTAAACAATACAAGTGTGTCATTTAAGAATTGCTAAAGCTTTGATCATGACGCGCAGAAATTTAGCTTGCGCCGTACACAACCAAGCGGACTCACTTTGAATTCGTATGAACCGTCCGGTGTTTACTATTGACCTTTCACAATTCCCTTTTTCATCAGCGCCTCATATTCTGTCAAACAATACAAGGTGTTGTGTATAAATTCTGTTTGTAAATTTTATAACGTTTGCCGTCTTGTAAAATATATTCTGATGGGCTGCGACTTGTTTAAGAAAAAGCTGAAAATTTTATATCTCGATTGCTTTGTTGCTGTCGGGTGTAACCTATGTGTGGTAAGTAAACTTGTTTTCCTCTTTCTTCTACTAAAGCATTTGACTTTATTGTGCTTTGTAGGTTCGTTTGGGTTTAATGTACTTTGCAGATGTGTCAGTGCTTATTACTCGCGGTTTCCGTTCACTGCCGGGCGCTGCCGCTCAAGCCCAAATCGGCTTTGGCAGGCCTGGCTCCCGGTATTTCTTCAGTTTTTAGCCAACAAAGCATTACTATTAATATAGTTACTATTACTCTAAATAATATATTTTATAGTATTGATATTGTTGTTATTATAATTACTATACCAATAATAATATAATAATACCATTATTATTATTATTCAGTACGGCCGGAACCGTCCACCTTTCAGACGACGATGGCAACCCTATTGAACAGGTTGCGAATGGTTTTGCAGATAAATTCAGCTCTGACTTCTTAGAAGGCGATGTTGACCGTCGGTCCAACTCCTCTTCTGCGTCGTCTAATTTCTGTGTTCCCAGAATTACTGAAAGGACGTTCGTAAAGCCCTCAAGCGCCTCGAACCAACATTTTCCTGCGGCCCTGACGGCATTCTACCTACAATATTCAAAACTTTTTGGGAGATTCTGACTCCCATACTCATGGCCATATTCAATAACTCAATTCAATCTGCTACTTTTCCAGGAGCCTGGGAGATAGCATGCATGGTTCCTGTCTCTAAAACTGGTGACAAAGCTAATGACAGTAACTACCGCCCTATTCGCGTCAAAGAGCGGCGTCTAAACTTTTTGAGACTGTTTTGCAGGATGTTTTGTTATCGAGTGTTAAAGAAATAATACTTTCTGGACAGCACGGGTTCGTGTCTGGTCGTTCAACAACCACTAACCTTGTTTCTGTTATGCAACCAGCGTCAGTAGCGGTTCATTCTAGGGGGCAGCTCGATACTGTGTACTTCAACCTAAGCAAGGCTTTTGATGTCGTCAGTCAACGCTTCTAAATTGTAATTTCTCTCTCTTGAACATAGATAAGTTATTTCTTGAGGAGTGTTGCAAGCTGGGCTAGATGGAATTGAGACATTCTTGGATAAAACCAGCGCGAATTCAGACGAAGACAGAAGGAAGTAACCACAAGGACAGCCGCTGGTCTAACAACTGAATTTTCAATATCAGAAAGGGTGAATATAAGTACTGAACACAAACAATAAAGTAATAACAAGACATGCGCATGAGTAAAACAAGTAGCAAAGGTCACGTTGATACCACAAGTAGAATGTGGCGCATGTTACAATTAAAGGAGCCATGAAGAGAAAACCAAAAGTTGTTTTATTCGAAGATTAGGTGTTTCATAGTACCCCAAAGCGCTTTCCCGGAAGCAAATGATGCTTTATTCACTGATAAATAAGGCAATTTAAGCCAAAATTTTAAATCTCCCGCTAAAATTGCACATTTCGTCACATGAACAATGGCGTCATACGAGCCGGTCCATGAAACAGATACTTAGTATGTCGACTCCATATAGCACCCACACGCGGGAGTCGACCGAGACGGCGACCATTTTAAAAATACTAGTAAAACCTAGCTAGTGCACCCGCAGCCCTAGTCATGGAATCGCCTGATCCGGAGAACAAAACTCTCGCCGAGGAGCTCGGGCTTGCATTTACAACCTCACACCACAAAAAACGCTCAATGCTTCTAAGTGCACGAGCGGCAAAGAGTTGTGGGATACGCGGTGGACGGAAAGCGACCATTCCGCGATAGCCACAACAGACGAACGCCCAGCCGTCGGCACCGCTGCCTCGTCAGCCCCGTCGCGACGGACGAATATAGACTGGTACGTATGTGCCGTATTTTGATTACGGTTAATAATAGTTCAATTTCAGTAGCAGTATCACTTATGCCAGTTGGCCGGTGTCGCGTAAGGAAAGCCGTTCGCGCGAGCTCTCTGCTTCGACCAGAAAGATACGAGCGTCAATGCGCGGTTTGCGGCATTTTTTTCCCCAAGGTCAGAGCGATTTGACGAAGTCGGCAACGAGCGCCAGCATGTTCCAGGAGTGAGCTAACGTAAGGGTCCCTGCCGTAACTGAACAAACTGAAGTTTTCAGTGGTTGTAAACTGGAAACGAGCTCGTAACGACAGCAGCAAACCAACACCATTCGAAACTTACGCGACGACTGGCACTATCTCGTCGCTTCTTTGCTGTTCCTTACTCCCCTCGTTTCTATTTTTACCTTTGCTGGTTGGCGATATGACGGCCAACCTCCTGTGAAGGGATACGATACGAAGCAAGGTCGCGGCTGTGCGTGCTGGAACGTTCGTTGGCCCGAAGAGCCTCGAACCCGAAAATTCGTCTGCGCGACGGCGAGATGTCGAGCTCGGCCGGCGCGCTAGTTTCGTACGCATTGGCGCACACGCTTGCGAGTTCGTTCGGACCTTCAACCGTTTACTCCACCGTTCTTTGTCATAAAAAGAATGTGCAGTATGTTTCACGGGCATTTAGCTCGCTATGCAAGCTGTAAGCCCCGCCTAACATGCGTTTGCTTTTGCCGGCCTCCGCCAATCGCAGAGCTTAGCCCATGTGACGGCATAGGTTCTGTTGCGGGAAATGAGCTGGTGGGTCGCATGACCATTCCCGTTTTTCCTAATTATGTAGCTTATTTGAGCGAAGTTTGCGTTATAAGTGGTGTCGTTATGGTTCTAACGAGGCAATCTTTCGAATGAACCAAACTTGTGTTTTCTCTTCATGGCTCCTTTAAGGCACACGCAGATATGCAATCTCTTTAGGATGGAGACACATGCTTGTTTTGCTTATACACTTGTCACCTCGTTCAGCTATGTGGAATGCCTCCATGATTTCGCGGGCTGTTTGATTACGGTGCCGGAATAAAATGTTAGTGGCAGGAAAATTGCGTTCTGTATGTGGCAGGCTTGACAGAAAGATAGAGCAGGGAGGTGAGAAGAAAGGGGTTGGTTGAGGTGTCAACCACAAGAACCCGTATGTCGCATGCTCAACGGGAATTGTGTACAGCATTCCTTTG
Source organism: Haemaphysalis longicornis (assembly GCA_013339765.2). Taxonomy (NCBI): domain Eukaryota; kingdom Metazoa; phylum Arthropoda; class Arachnida; order Ixodida; family Ixodidae; genus Haemaphysalis; species Haemaphysalis longicornis. Next base: position 210,262,540 of record CM023450.1, on the reverse strand, counting down.
CCTTGTGGCCGAACCTATGTTGGGCAAACTGGCAGCTGTATCAACGTGCGTTTAAGAGAACATGAATTGTCATTGAAAGCCCCGGTATCATCCCATCTTTCTTCGCATTGTGCTAAGTGCAGCCAATGCGAACCTAATTTTCCTGCCACTAACATTTTATTTCGGCACCGTAATCAAACAACCCGCGAAATCATGGAGGCATTCCACATAGCTGAACGAGGTGAAAAGTGTGTAAGCAAAACAAGCATGTGTCTCCATCCTAAAGAGATTGCTTATCTGCGTGTGCCTTGATTGCAACATGCGGACATCTATTTGTGGTATCAACGTGACCTTTGCTAACTTGCTTGCTCATGCGCGTTGTCTTTAGATTACTTTACTGTTTGTGTTCAGTATTTATATTCACAATTTCTGATATTAAAAATTCAGTTGTTAGACCAGTGGCTGTCCTTGTCGTTACTTCGTTCTGTCTTCGTCTGAATTCACGCTGGTTTTATCCAAGAATTATTTCTTGACCTGTTAAACAGTTACTCTCGGGGACGCTCCGGTTACGTAAATAATAACGGCCAGCAGTCTTATCGCTACTATGCCTCGAGTGGAGGGCCGCGGGGGTCCCTTCTTCGCCCACTATTGTCTCTTTGTTTGGAAATGATGTTTTTGAAGCACTCATCTTTTTTTACTTTACGCGGATGACATCAAGATGTTCAAAGAAGTGGCGTGTATCAGCGACTGCAAGAATGTGCTAAAAGACGTCGACCTATTCGATCATTGGTGCATAAAGAACAAACCTATAGTGAACAAAGCTAAAAGCAAAGTGGTGTATTAAACGAGTAAAACCAAATGCCTGCCTTTTCAATACTGTGGGAATGAGGTTACTTAGCCTCGAATTCCATCAACGACTGATCTTGGTGTGCTCTTTGACAGTTAGCTCACCTTTACACCGCATGTTAGATCCATTAAACAGAGAGCTCTCCACCGCCTGCGCATAGTGTGCAGGATGTCTAAAGAGTTTCGGTGTGCAACACCCTTCCTGAAACTCTGCTCCACTGTATGTCGTCCTTTGCTCGAATAGGCCTCGGTTGTATGGAACGCATGTGCCGATGTAACATCGTGGCTATCGATACAGGGCAAAATAAGTAGGTGTCCATACTTAGACATCGCTTTCCTCGAGAGTATCACCGTCTTGTTTCAGGGCTATGGCATGCGGGAGTGATGCAGCTGAACTATCACTCCTCTTTAAACTGACACATGGACAAATTAACAGCGTTGATCTTCTTTCTGATATACATCTAACAGCTCCTCTAAAAACCACGAGAAAATGTCATCCTTTTTGTGCTCTCCGTGCCTGTAACAGACACTGCCCGCTGTTCCGGCTGCAGAGCACAGGTCCCGTTTATTATTTGACATAGATATTTTTAACAGCGCACTCCACCAGTTCAGTTCAGACATTAACAGAACTGTCACTCACTTAGACCTTCGCACATATTGTCCTCTGTAGAAACGTACTGTGCATTTCTCTCTTCCTTATCCACTAATTCATTTTTTACTTTTAGTTTGATGCTTGTTAGGCTGGCTATTTCTCACGTTGCCGTGCTCTTTGCAAAGTGTCCTGCCCCCGGATTTTATTTTATTTTGTTCATGCTAAGGATTGATGTGCCAAGTCTATACGCACGTCTGTGTTATAAGAGATGTTCGTTTTATTTGTCGGTTGGTTATCTGTTTTGTTGTGTCATGTCAGCATTCTTGTGTTCATTGTGTGCGCAGTGTATATTATCGAATGTGTTGTTGTATTTCCTACTTATACGTTGCTCATATACAGTGTCAAAGTTGCTTTACTTCTGCCTTTTTCTGATGTCATCCATATATTTGTCAAAGTTCTGTTTTACTTGTTATCACTCTTTCAACGGCACTTTATCTTCCCTTGCGTTCGTTTGCCGTGCATTGTTTTGAACTGGTATACATCTGTGCGCCATTACTGAGGCCTCAAGGCTGTTCTTGGGCACAATAAACATCATTTAGTATTAATATTATCATTATTATATTTGTACTATTATAATATTTTATTATACCTGATTATATTATTGGTAGTAGTAGTAACGATGTTGCCTCTGCTATTCAAAATTATTATTTTTTGTTGTATGGTGATGATATAAAAATCTCTAGAGAAGTGCGTAATGTTCACGACTGTAATTATTTTCAGGCTGATATCGCATCATTCCATCGTTGGCGCACCAAAAACTACCTAATTTTGATCACCTCGAAAACGAAAGTTGTCTGCTATAGTAGAAAAACGCAACAGCTGCAGTACTTTTATAAAATTGCAAGCACTCCATCGCTGAGGATGACCCAAATTCGGGACTTAACACTACTATTTGATTCTTCTCTGATTTTCTCTTCCCACGTTACCCAAAGTGCCCGATGCTCTCTTCGATGTCTGGGTGCTGTTGGCAGGTGTTCTAGAGAGTTCAAAGGTCATCTTCCTTTCTTATAGTTGTATTCGGCTCTCTGCATACCTCTAATCGAATATGGTTCTGTTGTTTGGAATGGAACTTCCAAGTTTAATAGTGACCGTATCGAAAGGGTTCAAAATAGGTTGCTTTCTCTCTTTAAGCACCGTTTCCGTCATGTGCAAGAAGACGCAAACGGGAGTATGCCTTCTCTGAAAAGTCTTCCTTGACTTTGGTGTCGACGAATGCCACCTGATGTTATCGTTCTTTATAAACTTTATGGTGATGTTTTGTGGAGCGACTTCGTTACACTTATCAATGTCATTTTGCCGAACAAACTTTTCCGAACATTTAGAACTTTTAGATCAGATTTTTTAAGTGGACGACGCTCGTCCATCTGCAGAGTTCAATTTGCGTATAATTGATATTCCGATCATCTTCATTTATTCCGGAGCTCTTTTTCTTTGTTCTGTAATGACTTGAAAACGGTTGTAGATTAAGTGCCTTTATGTCATTTTAAATTTATGTGCCGTATTTATGTTAGGCAGCTCATGTTCTTGCTTATTTGCTTTTCACTCTTGCTGGTTCTGTGTTGCTTGCATTTCTGTAGGTTTGAGTGTCAGTGCTAGTAACACTGAACTTCTTTTAAAGACGATAGTCTTTCTTGGGCTGCTTAAACCCAAAAATTTTGGTCTGTCTGTATGTCTCTCTGTCTGTCCGTCTGTCTGTCTGTGACTCGATTCAGCCAACCGGCCAAAATAAAACAGTGCCTGCGCAATAGTCTTATATAGTCACAGCTAAATCTACCCGTCTAAGTCCGCCGTAATGTTCATACTTATCGACATTGTTGAAGAAGAACAAGACATTACGCAAATATTAGACAACAAATTAATGCAGAAGTGATATTTCCAGTGTTCCTCTACAAAAAATTATACGTGCTTGACTTTGGCGAAATTAAATACTTCATCAATAGCAGAAAAAAAACTCACTTCGCCGTCGCCTGCTGTCGCCCGCGCCACTATAGCTTCTGGTGCCATTTTAAGAAATCAACCGGCAACAGTTACGAGAGGTTCCACTAGATAGGTTCCACGTTCTGCTTGCAACGCACGTGGAGTAGGGAAACGCGGTTCTATAAACGTTGAAGTAGGGCGCCTCGATTCACGCGCGTCTTCGCCGTACGGCAGCGTTGGCATCGAGACACCCGGTTTCGAGCAGTGGAACGCGGGAAATTTACAATGATTTAAGCAAAACTTTGGTGTGTTTACCTTGGGTGGAGCGCGACGCAAGAGGAACAACGTGAGAGGTGAGAGGGAAAGCGAAGGGAGGTATTTACTTGGCAAAAGTCGATAAAGGCTATCGTCTTTTGACGACATTTGCAACGAAAGGAGCAGATACGCTGCCAATTTTTTTCAATTTTGAAACTTCCTTACAATTTGTTGCAAAACCTTCGTTGTATGCGTATAATCTATCTCTGTCTTTTTCATTGAGTACTTGCTCGTACATTTCCTACTTTTCCCGTGGCTTGAACGTTTCGCTTGCCGAGTGCATGGCCATAAGCGATAGAGATCGCTTCTGGCTGCCAATGCTCGCTCGATGTTTGCTGCTTGTTTGACGAATGCATCGACTGTTGGCGGCGGGTTGCGGATAAGCTCCCGGAAGATGTCGCGCTTTTTACGCCGCTCATGAGTGTACGCATCTTCTTTTCATCGGAAGCCTGTGGGTCGGCGCAAGTTCTCAGTCACAGCACGTTTTCAAGCAAACGGGTCACAGTTTCGTGAGGGAAAAACTGTTCGGCACTGACGGAGGTGTTCAGCCTTTTGGCGTCTGTTCTAATTTGCGAATGCGCGCCTCAGTCTTTCCTTACAAACCTCCCACGAGGTTAACGAAGCCTCATTGTTTTCGAAGCACTACCCTTCCTATGAGAAACAAAGGCTTTGCCCACAGTCGTCGGCAGTCCATCTGTTGTGGCGAGTCACTTGCTCGTATTGCTGAATCCAGTCCTCAAAGGTCTTCGTAGGCCTTCTTTGAAAGGATGCAGGCGTTCTTGGGGCGAAAGGCCAGTACACCACAGGTGCAAGGGGTACATTGGTTTGCTGCGCCTCTCATGTCATTACAGGTGTTCGGGTGGACCTAGGCACGGCTGGTAGTAGTCCGTACTCCAGCTTGTGTGTCTGCAAACGTCGGCTTGAGCGAGTCTCGCTTTTTGAACGCGCGCCAGCCCGGGCTTGGTATAGAACCACTCAACATCGGTTGATTGTATGTACCCAGCACCTTCACCAGAAATATCACAGATGAGTCGTTGCAACTCAGTTATTGAAGGTTACCAGCGTTGGTCTTATGGTCTTATACACAAACTGCTCGCTAAGTGAACGTAGCCTGCAAGCGCTTGCGGAGACCGTGCGACGACTCGTTCTTATATTCGCCAGCCGATGATGAATCTACGGAATATGGTACTGATGGTTAAATCATCATGATGATGATGGAGAGATTACCTGCTGACAAAGCTAGCACCTGGTTGTGTATAGCGCCAATATTGAATTGTCCAGAAGTTGTCCTAATAGAACAGATATGGTGCAAGCGTCGAGTTTGTTAGGACGCGCGTTAACAGACAGACACGGGCTGTAAAACTTGGGGGGTGCCCTCCACTTTTCGAAAACACGGCTCTTTTGTTTACGCCTCTTGATGAAACGTCGTGGGAGATTGCGGAAGTGTACGTTAGAAACACGATTCTGTCAGTCACCCATCCGTGGCTTTCCTGGGTAAGGAAACGTCCTGTTGTCTTATTTTCACTTTGGTGATGATTGCGGTGTAAAGGGCTCTCGGTAATGGCGTTGTGCACTTTCTTTGGTTATTTTATACTTTTTGTATGTCTGATCAACTCAGTCAAAGTGCACACATCTGTGTGTTTTCCCCTGTGTCCACCTTTGGTTTGCGCAAGTGTAATTGTAAGGGCAGTACGGGTATTTAGACTTCCTTTCGGCGTCACAGCCTGATCCGAGGCAAAATATATTGACTTTGCCAGAGGGTCAATTTTTACATTCTTCTCCGTAAAACACGTCTAATTTCAGCGTGCGTCGATGGAGCATTAAAGCACTAGAAGGAAAGGAGTGGGCTACGTGTTGGTGTCGATGGGGACAAGGTATGTGCACGTTCCAGTTGATGTTACGGGATAGCCTGCTGTGGTTCGTATGTGGGGATCATTCCAAGGTAGGGGATTATTATAAGTTGTACCTTTTTCAGCTTAAACGTGAATGATCCGCTCGTGACAGGGTTGTCGGCTTCTGTGTACGTCAGTGCACCTACTTCAAGGCCGTGAATAGATTGCTGTACGTCTAACTTAATCGTATACTTGTTTTAAGTGCGGCGGTGCGTCGTATCCTGGCTGGGTCGTGCTGTCAGTTGGCTGCGGAGAGTACACGTGTTGTGGATGGCTTGGTCACGTCATTGCGGCTCGCCCTTAGCGTAGTGCGAGGTAGCAGGTCAGGTTTATAACAGAGAGTCTGGGTCCTACAGGTGTGTCATGTGTCCTCTGGCGTGGCTAGAAGCTGTGCGAAATTTTCCCGAAGAGCAAATTCCCAAGAAGAAGACGCTGCTTCTAGAACTCCCTGCGCAACATCCGGAGCTTTCCTCGCCTTACTCAGTTGTTCTGCGGAGGCTGGCTGATTCATATGAGTAGGTCGATGTCCAACGGTTGAAGCGAGCTGTATCTCACTTGATGTGAGACCCGAATTCGGGGTAAGAGACGTAATGTGCCCACCAAGAATCCCCGTAGGCCTAGTCACTTTTATGTGACGAGTACGCAGAATTGTCTGACCACCTGGGTGATAGCAGAGCGTACGGTGAGAAGAAGTTCGCCAGACGTCGGTGCTCCGTGGTGCTGCACGGCTGGTGGTCGTGGGGCGTTGTTGGACAGCAGAAGGGGGAATTTCCTGGTGATGAATGGCTGAATGGCCACCTGTGACGAATAGCTGTGGCGTAGGTTGTGGCGCTGGGGGCCCGACGTGCTTTTGGCGGGTGCTTCCTCGATAACGGCCTAGAAGGAAGAGACTTGTCGTTGCGTCATCATTAGCAAAACTTCTGCAGTTATTCACACACCACGGTGTAGATAGGCTCACGCATCATGTCTGTTGTGGCTTCAACTGCTTGGATGGGCTGCATAGTGAAAGCGCCAAGTTGCCGGTCGACCTGTCATGAGAGCCTGTCAAAGGTCTTCTGAATGATGCCAGCTTCTGACAAAATCACTTGAAGATTTCTTGTGGGTTACGAACGAGGCCAGCGATGAGTTCTGTTTACTTTCGCGCATCAGAAACAGAACTTTCTTCTCCTGGTTCATCTCTGGATTATCACTGCGGAAAAGTCTCTTCATCTGCTCTATAAAAAAGACTAACGCTTCCTTGGGCTGTTGTGTACTCGTCTCCAGCAAAACTTTGACCTGTTCCTTTTCGGTCGTGAACGTTTTCAAGTCCTAGCTATTGAAGAGGGCCCAGGTCGCGGAAAGTAAAAAAAGAACCCATGGCGGATATTTTCGTCGTTCTCTCTTATTTATTAAAACATTGTACGCGCGGCACCAGTTCAAGGAAATTTTCCGAGTCTTCAACCGATCTTCCCCATAATGACGGCGGCTTACGGGGTCGCTGCAGAACGACGGGGGATTGGCTTCTTTGACAACAGTGCCGGTCGCAACGTCTTCCTTCATAACATTCTTCGGTAGTAGACCAAGCTTAGGTTGGAGGCTTTGCGATCGGGGGCTGCGACGAGGTGGGATTGGAAGGTCAGGGTGCATGTACCTAGCACCTACAACAGGTGTCAGGTAGCCTAGGATGATGCAGTCGTTTTTCAGTAAACGCAGTTTATTGGGGGACAGTTTAGTTGCGCGACGTAAAAATTGCACAAGCGGCGAAGAAGGAATCAAGATAGCGACGTGTACAGATAATAGTCGGTGAAACAAATCACGCGGCGTTTTCCCTTACTTTTGTTTTTTCTTGAGCAATCGAAATAGCTCAAAAAGATGGGTGATAAAGAAGTATCGTGGTCCACTAACGACGGGCTGCAACGCGCTCCCTGTCAAGATGACGTGTATTATACAGAAGAAAGAAGAAAATACGAGCTTCGTTTCGAACACCGATCACATAGTCGGGTGGGGCCTGACGTCGCAAACAATACCCACAAGTGGAAAAAATCATATCAGAAGCCATGATTTGTGGCAATAGAACGATCAGAAAACGCTAAGGCAAAATAGCAGTATAAATTAGGCTAAAGAGAACTAGGGTTTCCTTCAAGACAAACCTATCCCACACTAGTTCTTATGTTCATTTTGTAGATTCTAATGTAAGCTAACCCTAAAGTACGTCGTTTTTGCGAAAACAATAAATGGCCTATTCAGACTCAAAACCAAGATCATACGTTTGTTCTATAGTAAGGGCTCATGAACTCATGTGACTAGCTGATGGTTTAAAAAAGAATTACAATGAAATGTTTTTAGTTGAAAACAGAATTCGCCAAATTTTCTAAGGGATTCGACCCGATCCGAATAACTCCTGAACGCAAGTCCACTGTGTCAATCTTCTTCCACTGAACTTTCAAGGTTGTGCTGTGTGAAAGTTCACCTGGTGGATACTTTGTAGTCTTTTACTAAGAGAAGGTATTGCAGGCTTGCGCTGAAGGGTACAGGGAGATTTTAGGCAGGCTAGTTATAAAAGGGGCAGTGAGCCAGGCAGCAAGGTACAATAGTGTTCACACTAAACGTTACGCCCATAGTCCGGCTGTATCTACTACTCAAGCATCCTAACGCCGGAGCAGGTGAGCAGCTCCCGGGATAGGGTGCGTTCATCGCACGCACCACGTAATCGAGGTGACCGCACGTCGTCTGCTTCTTGTGTTAGGCCTTTGCTCAACAGCTTTCGACATCGCAAGGGCCAGGAGCGACGAGAGCAAATACTACGGTTCCAAAATGGCTTCGAGTCTTGAAATATCACTGGTCGGTGCAGTAAAGCAAGAGTAAACTGATGTTAATTCCTACGAAGCGCGTCAACTCATCTTAGCGTGCAGTGTCACCACGATCTGCGGAGCACGTCGCAGCAGTACAGCCATGGCTATAACTCAAAGCAAGCTGTTTTAATGTTCCGGCTACCTACTACAGTTGAATTCCTTCAGAATGACATAAACAAGAAAAGAAAATCACTGATGCCCCAGTCACTCGCTCAAAAGCAATGCTTTTGGACTCATCACCTCTATAAGTGCTGTGAATAAATGGCGAAATAAAACGTGCTTTATTGGTATTTCTTGCTCTGTAGGCACTGACATAGGCCAAAGCAAAAAAATAAATTCGGCCACCTTCGGAATTGAGATGCGAAGGCTGAGGATCTAGCGGATCTGGTGGCCTTCACACGCTTTAACTGGGCGTTTGTCAGACATCCTCATCTTATCGGCAGAGCGGACATTGATGCAGTCGAGCGCACGCCGTCTCTTCAATCAACCTGCACGTCAGTTCTTACGTTTCAATAGGTGCAGCAAATCCGCGACGAGCGTGCTCCCGCCCTACCATCTGCACAGCGACACCCGCTCACCACACGTGCTCGTCGTCGCTCTGTTTACTCGCCACTTCTCCGCAGTCTCCCTTGGACTAGTATTTTCATAAATCTCCCCTTGGCTGCGTGGAGGGTTGAGCGACGCCAGGCACGGATGGATTGAAGCTTAAAGAGCTCCGTTATCAGAAAGCCCTTTTCTTAATTAAACAAAGACGGCTAAAAATAAAAGTTTTCTTCATAAAACTCAGTGATATCAAAGACCTAATCCTACAATCGTCAAATCTAAAATAAAACTTCTGAAATTTGAACCGGAAGTCCACTTTAACTCAACCAAAGTTTAAAGCCAACGACCACAGTACGAGGCTAAGAAAAGTATGAGCGCCCCAAATGCGACGATATCGCAGTAATATAGACGCTGGTTTTATAACGCGGGGAACGCAGGTTCTATTCTGACCACACAAAGCGGTTAGTTTTTGAGGTGCGTACTTAGCACACTTACTCGTTGTTTTCTTGCCTTCTCACCACTTCCCCTCCTTTCCACTTTGCTGTTCCCCGTTTTGAGGAAAAAGCATGCTTAAAGAAAAAAGGGAACACTGCCGATAAATACTTTCGCTTGTCCTTCACCTTTTTAAGCACTTGGAAAGGTACAATTACAGGCAGTGCAAAACAGCACTGCAAGATTCGCTTATCGGAGTTGGTCCATCCCCCCTTTCTGCTTTGCTTTCGCGGCGATTTTTAAAAGCGGGTTGTGAAAGTGTTTTAATGGTGCTACTAAAATGAGTCCGGGCAAAAGCGCTACATCTCTCCCATGACGTTATCCGAGCGCTCAGACAACGAAAAGGCTAAAAAAGAGAGAAAAATGCATGGAAAAAGTTTTTAAGTTATTGATGGACATAAACCAGTAATGTTTGTCTTAGTGTCTTCTCAACTTCCATCCTATGCACTGGATGAGGTTTTGGCTGCGTTACAATAGTATTCAAGTTCTCAACGTTAAAAAAGTGCTGCAGAGTCAGCTTAGAAACAGCTTGACTTTCAAAACAAACATGTGGTTTGTTTCGGCTCTAAGTGAATAGAATGGGTGACTAGTTTTTTAGTACTGAGAGCCCTCAAGTATCAGAAGGTGCGCGGCCGTCTTGTGAGTCATTATTGCATACTTTGCCTGCTCCCACAATGCGCATGCGCACCGTTTCCGTGCAGCGGCGCTATGGTGCTCTGCTGGTAGTTATAGCCAGCCACTCCCTGCTTTCGTTCTGTGTGTGATCGCCTTTGTAGAGTCATTTCAGTTCTCCTGCTCTTTCGCCGCCTGAACACGGGTATGTGCTAACCTGGCACTGGTAGCCCTCTTATACGGCATTTTCTGGAACATGGTATTGGAAACTGCTGGCCAAAAACGTAGCGATTGAGTAGCGTGCCAGCCTCATGATACGCTTAACGTGAACGTTTCAGCTGTGAAGTTGTCAGCAGAAGCTGGTAGCTTCGCCAAAAGTGAGGTTAACGTTGCTTCTCATGTCGATTCCTTCAACGCTCTCATAAGCTCAATATAAGACTGTACGTACAAATGATGGACATACTCGCCAGATTGGCAGGAGACGGTGAGAGCTGCAGTCAGAATACACTGCAGATCCGCGATTCGCAGTAGCAGTGGTGACAATATGCTCACCCAAACTCTCGCACACTGACTGAGTGCCACCACCTAGTGATGAGTTATGCGCGGACAGGAAGTCAAGGCAACTCCACCAATGGCGGTTAGCTCAGCCGTGCACTCACGCGCTTGTACATGCTCTGAACAGTGTTGCCTTGACGTTAAGCATTCTAACTGACAAATTTAGTTATGGCCAGCATATTGTCTGAGTTTCCTTACTCCGCACGAGTAGTAGAAAGGCCATGAAAATCATTAGGATTCTATGGCAGGATCTGGTAGCTAGCAAAATTTTCTGAGGTTAGGCTGAGCTACAGAGAAAATATCTCGATAATCGCAAAAACAATTCGCTACATCCTTTCTTTTCTGGCCAGCCCAATCCAAGAAAGCAGTTGTAGGCTCCCAGATCTAAAAGCCAACGTTTGATTTCCATGATCCTCTAGTAGTTCCTACAAAGCGGCGGCTCTAGATTACTACAAACTGTGCTGTCCGAATTTCAAATCTTCCAAAAGGTGCTCAATAGTGTCTAGTATGTTTCATATGAGGGTTGCCCTTGGCACCTTCTTGGATACCCAGCCTCTCGAGATTTTGACGCAGGCTACAGATACCTTGTTTCTGAAAAGATTACTCTGGCCTAAAAAGCGTGCCCAGAAAAGGTGCACTTGCTGGACTCTTAACAAGGTTGATGTTTGGCTACCAGATGGACGGAAAATAAGGTATGACCACTTTTTGCCATCAAAAGGACCATTATAACGTTTGTTCGCCGCAACGCTCCAGCCCAGCGTACGTTTTCAATCTTTTCCTATGGTTAGAACAAAGCTTCTATGGGAGATAACCAGAATACAAGTTCTATGCAGTTTTTTTCTTCAACAAACACTGCTATGCTTGAGCATGAATTATAACAAATGTATATTTTATTTCAAGCACAATAAATTCAACTACTGTCCGATTTGTTAATTTGCGAGGATGCAGTGCAGAATATTTTTTGATAAATATATAAACTATTCTATGGCTGTAACGTCGCAACACACAAATTCTCACAATCAAAGTCCACTTAATTCAAGCATTCAAAGTAGGCTCTGACAAACGCTTGCTACAAAAGGCAGGAATAAAGAGCCACGGCATGTTTATATTTGTAGAAAAAAATAAGCGTAGAACTAATAGTGCCCTTGACAGTACTGAACCCTGTCTTATGGTTACGGAATTTTTGAAAAACAAAGCAGCTAGACGAGAACGTCACCTTTTGAAATAATAATGGTATATGCTATTTTATAATTGCTCATTGCCACTTGAGGGTACTAGCTCGTTGGTTTAGACAGAAAAGTGGCAATTCGAGGTAACAAGAGTTCATTCACTCAGTGTTTTTGTTGCCTCTATTTGAAATAACGTCGCCGTGTTTCCTAGCGTGGTTTTTCTGCAAATTTTAGGTATTTTTAATAAATGCGCGCTAGTATTGTCTGTGACTACCTTCTTAGTTCAAAAAAATACCGAACCTTACTACTGTAGCAGCTTCTTTGTTTTCATAAATAGTTGTTTTTGACCTGTAAGGCCTAGGAGCAACATGCTCCGGAGCTGTTGTAGGGTAAGCAGTTAGTGTGCGTTTTAAACATATAACGTCAGCACGAGCAGATCATCACACGCAATTAGAATGGTAGGGTGAAACCATGGCTGGAAGAGAAGCTTGAGCTCGCCGATGGAGCCAGTCCGTAGCCCGCTACAATAGTCCAACTACTCCCGGTAAGTTGGAGTCTGTTCTATGGCAAGAGTCATGGCGGAATCCTGTGTATATTAGTACGTAGACTAGAGGGATGAGCAGATTAGAAGGTGTCGACACGTTATCTTGCGGCTTGACCATTGAATGATGCCCTGATAACGTCGCTTAACTCTGCCTATTTCTTCCGCCGAAGAATGAAAAATTATGTTATGGCCCTTCGGTAGAGAGGAGCCTACAGGGGCGAAGTTTTCATTACCTATAGCCTAATGTTTTGACGATACTTTCGAGAACTTCTGCATAGGATAGACTTTGTATCCTACTTTTCTGCTCTGCGGTGGATCAGTGGCAATGCGTTTTTCGTAAGGTCATTAAGAAGGTCCAGTCACTGCATCTGGCTCAGCACAAGTGGTTCTAATATGGAGGAATGTGTACAGAAACCGTGTGGAAATGCCCTCAGCAAAGGGCATTCCTTCCGGTTTCCTTTCGGGATCCTCGTGCACACATTCTGCATACGTGCCATCTAACTGCAAACATGGCAATAGGCTGAGCAGTGCAGCTAGGAATCTCTTGCATACAGCTCGCCACCGGGGTAGCACAGTTACGTGTGGTCAGATGCTCTGTATTATTTCGGCATATTTTGCCGCTTCGCTAGCTCCGATAGATTGCCTTTGAAGCTCTGCTTTGGTAGCAAAGACCATACACGTATGGCTAGCAGCGTTTGAGAAATCCTGGCAAATGAGGCTTTGTAAACAGGAAATGAACATGTGCGGTAAGCAGATATCGAGCGGGCGCATGCTCCGTGGGGCCCGGTAGGTCTCTCGATTTTGTCAGAAGCACCGTAAAGACATCGCAGCACAAAGATTATGTCACAGCTGCAAAATAGGTCTTCAGTCTTATTTCCTGCTTTTCAAAACGGCAACTACCATAGATAACAGAAAGTCTCTTATCTAATTTGCCTCTTAAAAGAGACAATTGAAATTCTAAAAATAAAATTGGTGCACAGTCTATAGGACGCCCTTGTTGGTTATACTGCGTTGGTAAAGTTCCAAAACACACGGCATCAGCTAAGCGGTGGTTGAAAGCTCCCCACGTTATTCTGAAGAGATAGGAGCGATGTGAACGGGCCCCTACAATCGCAGTCTTTTGCTTTTTCGGCCACAATAAACCAAACATTGTCACGATAGTCAGCCCGCGCTGTTAAATTTTAAAATTTGGCTGTGCACATTCACCGTAGGCCGGTGAATGGGAAAAATGTACCGCGTCAGGCCGAGCTGTTAGGATTGCGAACAAATGTCATGAGTACGCTAACCTTAAGCCCAAACACAAATTTAGATTCATTGACCGACAGAAGACGTAGGCTGGAATACAGTACGGGGAATACAGTTTTCACAACAAAATTTAGCAGACAAAGATTGCTTTTCCTGCTTTTTTGAAGCTTTGTGGCCCCGTTGAGGAATACAAATTCACGAATCAAAATATTTCAGTGATGTAGCGCGTTTAAAGCGTTACCTGTTTACTAGCACAAATACGAACTTTCTAACCAATTTACCCTGTGATGAGGAAGAATGCGGTGATTCCCACGAGGCCTTTCATCTTGAAGACACCGAGTACGTTGCTGCGATGTTTCCTGTGGAAAGTTATTTTGCAAACATTATTATTATTTCACATGACTTCGGAAAATCAAAAACATATTCATGTAAAAACCACTTTTCAATGCCAGCATTTGCTTAGGGACATAACCATCCAAATTTCAATCAATTCTTGCCTGGAATACGATAAACCGTCATAAACATTCCGCAAAGTAGTGGCGCGTGTACATGAGAACCATTTGAAAAATCTTGCGTCATCTCAGAAGAATGTGAAATGCAGTGTCGCAAGAGGCGTTTTTGCTGCCGAAAACAGATAATCAAGAGTAACCTTCCAGGGCTATAATGTTAGAGGGATACAACGAGGCATTCATGCTTCTCTGAGAACCTGCAGATGCACTTAAAATATTTATACTGAAGGACGCGTTACGGTTTGCAATCCGAAGTAGTTGTAGCATACCTGGAGGAATATAATGCTGCCTCACGTGAAGTGCTTCCATGTGGATACGGAGAACTTGTTTGCGTCATCCGCATTAGAAATTGTCGCAAAAGACAATGCTTTAAAAAACAAGCAAAGTATAAGACAATGCTCATAAATACTAGCGATTTGTACAGTGAAGCACCTTTTTTTAGTTGAGAATTGTTTGCTCGTACTTTAATTCTACTTTTGTCAAGTGGTGGCCATATATTTTACAGAGGAGAACAGTCAGATATGCATAGGTACAAAGGTATACCAGCCGTCCTGGGTAGCTTTTTCCTAGCTAAGGTTGGCAGAAAACAATCAGTGCTCTTACATTCAGTGAAGAAGGATTACTTGTGAAGGTGGACGCAGTTTGCGGAATGCACAAAAAAAAAGGTTTTTTTTTTTGCTTTTGTGCCTAGTTGCTCTCCGATTGTATCAAAGAAATTTAGATTGAATCAAAGTTTATTCTAACGGACAATCACCGAGCTGTCCGTTTCCCTCCCGCGTCGTAGGCATCTTCTGGTCTACGTAACACCTCAACTCAATCCACTCGACGAATAAAGAAAGACACCTCGCACAGGGCCGTTTTACGTACTCGTTTAAAACTCCCGCCAGCACGACGTGCAAGTCATCTGTGAGTGCAGGAAACCTCTATCCGTACTTCCCGCACGTGCACACATTAAGAGGAGAATCTTTATGTGCGCGTGTTTAGACAGGATAAGACCCCTGTTGACCTGTTGACTCGTGGCTAAGGCCTTATGCTGCTGAGTTCAAGTACAGGGGTTCGATTCCCGGCCGCGGCGGCCGCTTTTCTGATAGAAGCCGAAAGCGAAAACGCGCATGGGATCAAGCTGTCGGCGCCCGTTAAAGATCACCGGGTGGTCAAAATTAATCCGGACCGCTGCACTACGGCGCGCCTCATGGCCTGTATAGCGTCGGCGCCTTAAATTTTACAATAAATAAATAAATAAATAAATAAATAAATAAATAAATAAATAAATAAATAATGACATCAATCAATGGATCAATATAGCAATCAATCAATTAGGCGCGAAAGACACTGGCGAAATAGCCCTTCAACCTGAATAGGGAACCCGGTGCATTATCATAAACCGAAGGTCTGTTTCCAAATCATCTGCTAAGCAGACCATTTGGGAACAGGCCACGGGTTAATTAATAACACCCCGGCTACGGAGTACTATACCAGCGATGTATGCCGTCTGGGACCGAGTCGGGGTTCCCGCCTGCCGATGAAAATTTCTACCGAGGAACGCCTGTTGTAAGCAGCGCCCCTGGCCGCCGTTGCTTGCAGACAACTTCAGAAGTTTTGCTTGTTAAATTCATCTGTATTTATTACGCTGAAGTACTTATTTTCTATTTTATGGCATAATGTTTTATGTGACTCCTGAAATGTGATACCCAATTTCAAAAAAAGTGATCGAATATTACTAGCTACCGCCCCATTTCCATTCTCTCCTGCCTAAGTAAACTAATTGAACAGCTGTTTTCCAAACGTCTTAATAGGTACCTAACTGCGTTTAATATACTAAACCCTCGTCAATTCGGTTTCCGGTCTGGACCTTCCACTAACCTAGATTTGGTTTCGTTAACTGACTTTAGTATTAAATCTATTGAGTCTGGAAATTTCGTGGTGTCAATTTTTTTTAGACTTTACTAAAGCATTTGATACCATAATGACGAAATCTTTATTAATACATTAGAAGCTTATGGCATAACCGGACCGGCATTTTCATTTTTGAAAACATACTAACCCGAAAATACACTGTATATGTTGCTGATACTTTCTCTCAAACGAGAACATTTAACCAAGGCGTTGCCCAGGGATCAATCTTAGGTCCTTTACTTTTCATTTTATATATTAGTGACCATCCAGATTGCATTAATCCTTCTCATTTCGTTTTGTGTGGGGATGATACTACAATGTCATTATCTAATAAATCAATAATTTGCCTTCCCTCGAACTTGAATGCAGTGCTTAGCAACGTTATAAACTGGTGTCTTGACAATTACATGATTACCCGAAAAAAATAAATTTATAGTATTCAGGTCCTATCAGAAAACTATCACTATTTCTCCTGAACTAGAACTTGGGCCTCAATTAATTGAACCATGTGACTGCGTTATATTCCTTGGCATTCATCTCGACCCTAACCTTACATATAAATCACACTTATCCAATCTTAACCAAAAAACCTATTTTGGCATACGAGCTTTGATCAAGGCTCGAAGCTTTTTTCCTCATCATGCTTTGTTGTCTTTCTATTTTGCTTTTGTTCACAGTCATTTCTATTATGGTATTGTTTCATGGGGTAACGCGTACTCTTCCCACGTTTCATCGGTTCAACATATTCAAAATCGGTGTATTAACCGCAATGAACGTGGTCATTCACCATCTGTTCCCACTGCAGGTACTCCTGCTGTGGACGTCAACAGTGCCCTTGCCCTGCAACGACATCAGCCCTTTTCTGGTGCCCGGTACCGGCCCGTTCAAGCCCATTCAAACTTGCCCTTCTCCCTCGCCTATCGACAACGACGGCAACTGCTATCGCCAGTGTTGACTCGGACACACCACGCTATCTGCCAACAACGAGCCACTATCGCCAACAGGGATCCGCATCGACTATATAATGCACCGGCCGGGTTGAAGACAATTCATCGAACGCAGTTACATCGAACGCCATTTCACAGAAGCCGTTTCATCGAACACTTTTTCATCGAACGCTGTTTGGTAGAAGGACGTTTCATCGAGGACATCTCATTGAATTCCGACGTACACAAAGAGCAGAGCCTTTAGGGCGTATGGCCCGCTAAAAATGAGATTGTAAATTTTTTGCGTGTTTTTATCTTCAAACTGATAATTTTGGTATGACCATTTTAATGCGCAAGAAAACGCTGATTTATTTTGTTGAAGCATGGGACAAAGAACTTTGGCTAAGCTTTCATGAGTTCGCTAGATACTGGCCTCTAAATAAGTATCTCAGCCTCAGCAAGCGACGCCCATTTTTTGGCCTCCCTAATACAATTCTGCGGTTGGACCTTTCGGCCACACCACAAAATTCGACTGAACGTCAATAGTCTACAGGTACTGTGCGTATTGCTAAAATCTTGCTGGATGGCAGGCGTTTCCCGAGCTGAACAAGAAGTTTTCGCCAGCCAGCTCCGATCGGAGCTGGTTCGAACAAAATTATGTCGTTGGAAAGCCACGCAAGCTGCCCGAGCAGCCCGGTGTACTGGCGATCGGCGCGCCAACTCGGTTTTCGCTTGTCTTCTGGCCCATTCAGCACTTGGCAGAACAAGGGTAACAAGAAAAATATTTATTTAAAAAGTTGGCACTAACATTTTCAAACGTTTTTAGAAACTGACATACCAGCATTGAAGGGTTCCTCAGCCGCCTGCAAAAGAAAACACCTACGGACGACTGGCTGAAAGCACTTTTGCGAATAAAGCAACAGCCTAAGCAGAGGAAGGCTCTGCTAGCCATGAAGAGGCCCTCGAGTGCATCTCGAACCGCAGGAGAAACAAGCCAGTAAAGTGTCGTTTGAAAGAAAATGCTCATCAATATAAATACTTGCTGCATTTCGTACATTTTTGTTTCATTGTATATTGCAATGAAGTATACAGCGTATATCGTACATTGCAAAATAAACTTTCTTGATTTCCGGCAGTCTGTCCTAAAGTTTTAGAGCGTCCTGAAAATGTGTGTCTTCTGGCGATCTCTAAGATCAATTACTTTGTATAAACACAGTTCCAGAAAATTGAAAGAGAAGAAATAACAACCAAATTCAGTAATTACTACACAAAAGGCAGCACCATCAGGAGCAACTTCAACTCATTGTATGTTACGTATAAGCGTCACGGGAAGTGGCCCTGACAAAGACTCGTGCTTCAAGAGTGCGCGGTTTTATTACGCGACCCAAAATTATAAAGCCTTCTTGCATCATGCACCTCTTTATCCCGAGAAAACGTGAACGTTTTAAGTAACAATACTATTCACGATCGCAGCTTCCGAACAGCTTTCGATGAAACGGGCGACGTCAGTTCGACGAAACGGCGTTCTATGAAACGGTTTTTTTGAAACGGACATGCCTTCGATGAAACGACGTTCGATGAATCGGTCACGTGCCCGCACTGGCCATCGGGTGTCAGTTGGGGCACGACACCGCAATGCACATGGTCATTCACCTTCCGTTGTGGACGGCAACAGTTCCCTTGCCCTGCAACTACATCAGCCATTTTCCTTTGCCGGGTACCGGCCCGTTCAACCCCGTTTAAACCTGCCCTTCTTCTTCGCCCATCGACAACGACGGCAAATGCTATCCGCCAGTTTTGACTCGGACACACAACGCTATCTGCCAATGACGAGCCAGTATCGCCACCAGGGATCCGCATCGACTATGTAACGTACCGGCCATCGGGTGTCACTTGGGGCACGACAGCGCAATGAACCTGGTCATTCACCTTCCGTTCCCACTGCAGGTTAGTCACCTACCGGTATCAACGTGTTTCCATTCAAACGACCCATTTATGTTAGCGTTTTCGTGCCCCCTTGACATGTTTGATGGTTGGCGTAGGTTACTGTGCCAATCACTGCTGTGTTGTTATGCCACTTCTCTGGTCACCTGTCTTCTGCTTCTCCTCTCAGGCAATATTGCACGAAGCCCCGGCCCAACTGCCACCCTTAAATCCCTTGAAACACTCATTTCCCACTCATACGAAAACCATATGTCTATGTTAGAAGATAATAAACAAATACGCACTGTTCAATCTGATCTAAACGAAAAAGTCACCCTCTTACCATCGACAATCTATGTGATCGAAAAGCCTAACGACCTCCAGCAACCCACCCTCAAGCGAAATACTGCCCTTCCAGTTATGCCACAATTATTTCCAAACTGTCATCCGAACTCAAAGTGCTCAGTGACAAATGCGATGATTCCGAGAACCGCTTCCGGCGCACGAACCTGCTATTCCTCGGAATAGCCGTTTCAAAGGAAGAAAGCGTGAGCGAATCGGAAAAACAGGTATTGAACTTTGCTCGAGCAAGCTTGAAATTGCCATAAATAGCTCTGACATCCGAGCGTGCGCATAAGTTCGACCGCTTTCAAGAAAATAAAAACCGGCCTATAATTGTAAAACTTGCCTGCTTCAAAGATAAATCGAACATTTTGTCTGCAACGCCCAAGCTTCCTCCTGCGCTGCCCAGGGGGTGCTGCGCTAGCGGCTTCCGGGCAGTACTTCCGGGTAGTACAAAGTTGCGCGGGTCCCATAGGATCTCGTGGTGACAGAAGCAAAATGAGCTCGATGTTCCCGACTGTTTTGCAACATGGTCACCAGCCCATCCCCGAAGAGTGCCGGTCTCTTCCGCCGATCAACTTGGCATTAGGGGGAAAAAGCTTTGCAGCGCTAAATACGTTTACAGCGCCGGCGAAAGTGCCGGGACGGTGACGGCGCTCTCTCACTCACAGGCTCACTGACTCATTTGAAGTGAAGCTTCGAGTTTAAACTAATACTCTAGGTGACAAGGACTTTTCAGACACAGCCGATCAAAAAATAAGAGGGCCGCATTCGGCGACGATCGCGCTTTAAAAAGCCAGCGAGTCGGGCGGACCGCTGGCTCGCCTGCTGCGGTGCGCCCTCTTATGCGTACCTGCGCACTATGCGTGTACTTTCATTAAACAGTGCTCGTTTTCGTCCGCGTTACGAATACGTGGTGCAGCGTTAGCCTTGCCGTTTGTTGCGTGTCTCAGTGACAAAATGCAGCGAGCGTCAGAAGCGTGAAATCTGTTTTGCGATTCCGAATTTAGTGGCGGTAAAACAAGGTGGTCGGGCAACTGAGAGGTCGCTCGCTTTCCTTATTTGCTCTCACTTTACTTAATTACGCTATTGCATTATATATTCCCAACTCGCACTTAATAGGCGAGAATGATTGTCAGCAACGTTTTGAATTGTAGGGCCGAGTTGCATGCTGCCGACATGGCGGAGGGCTGGACGGCAAATCGGGTGCTAGGGCGAGGGGGGCTCTTGAACGCAAAAAAATAGCGAATTGCCCATAATATCTTGACAATAATCTGGTGAAGTGTGAAGATGGGGGACAATTCAACTGGAAGCGACCAATTCTCTGTTATTGTCTCGCTGCCTAACTCCAGTTAAGGACATAACTGGCGTGTCGGCGTTCAGATTGTTAGCGAGGACCCCTGCACTAGAAGATAACCAACAGAGTCAGTGATGATCGTATGTAAATATTCGGGGCCGCGCGCCCTGTATGCGCTTGTTATGTTATGCAAATATAGAAGTGCACATCTTTGCAGGCAGCGGGCGTGCGATTTGGTGCTTGTTTTGCGTCCTTTAATTGCGCTTCAATTTGTTTATTTGGCGCTATTGCCTCACCTACTCGCTAGTATACATGTACCCTGCCGTTCGTAAATCGTGCGGCGTAAAACGTTACGCCAAGAATCATTTAGTTTGCGAAAATACAAAAAAGAAATTCCTCTCGTTTTCAAGGCGGTGCCAGGCTAGCAGTATCAGTTGGGTCGGCTGCGCAATTCTTGCGTTCGCTTGCATGCTCCCGCTGAAGCAACCTTTTGCAGTTACCTCAGGCTATAGGATGAGCAGCGTTCCGTGTTTATGCTACTCGTGAACGTTCCTTTGTCGACCGCATGGAAGAAGAAAGGAACGGTAATGATCGTCAGGATGTTACACCACCCGACCTGGCGATACTGTCCCACGCCGCGACTACCACCACAGCTCGCTCAAAAAAAGCCGATAAATCGGCTTGTTTTAGGCGGCATTAATATTTTGTTTAGCCTCTGCAACTACTTTAAGGGCTACTTTCATACAGTATTCAGTCATTTATAGGCGCCACAAAGCGAATAAACTAAGAACAACCAACTTTCACTGTGGCTTGTAATTGAAAACACATGGAGGGCGGCGAGGGTCGTCTGCTTTTGTACTACCCAGAGGCGTGGACCACTAGGGGCGCTGCATGTCGCCAAAACTCCAGCGCAGGAGGCCTATACCGAGTTCGCATTACGTGAAGATTACTCAGCACACGTCAGACTTGATCGAAGGAAGCTGTATCTCTACGCCGAGCCCACAAAAAATCAATTAAAATTCGCTTTTGACAGGCTACACATGAACAAGAAAAAGTTTGTTTACAATGCTGAAAGCGATGCCGTAATCGAGTTAAAGGCATAGCGGTTATCGCAGGCTTCCCTCCCTCCGTGTTCCTCTCCTCATCCTCTCCCTTCATTGCCATATCCTCGTACATCACCAGCTTGTCACACCTTGAACGTCGCACTAGCTAACGTCAGGAGCTATCTTCCTAAACAAAGGAAACTGTGGAAGCCTTCATAGACGAAAACAACACCGACGTCACCGTACTAACAGATTCTTGGCTCAGCTGGGACTTCTCCCAGATTGACTGCTTCATAATCAATCTGATTTCGCTATCTACCGGGCTGACAGGGTTAACCCAGGGGAGGCGGCATCTTAGTTGTAATAAAATCTCGCGTAACCTCGTTTCTCGTTAACCATTAACACAGGTCACGAAATTCTATGCGTGAATATCACACTTTCTACTTCAACGAACATTGTAGTTGCTTGCTACCGAGCACATGACTGTGACAGTTACTTCATCGACGACCTCTACTCCATCCTCCTAGACCTTCAGACTCGTTTTCCGCACGCCAACTGTATCATCTGCGGTGAATTCAACTTCCCTAATGTAGAGTGGAATTTTCCTACAGCAACCTCAAGGCAGGCGAAGGAATTCCTTAACCTCATGCTTAACCCAAACCTCACGCAATCAGTTTCCACTCTGACCCGCGGCGCTAACATGCTAGACTTAGTCCTTGTTTGCAAACCTGAGCTTTCGCAGTCATTGTCCTGCATTGATGGAATTAGTGACCACTGTAATATCTTATTTACCCTGTCCATCCCCATTCCCTCCGGCAGCCAACCAGAATTTACATCTGCGATTACAGCAAAGCAAACTTCAATGCCAATAATACTTAAGTCGAAAACTTTTACCATATTTTTGCCCGGGTTGCTCCCAGCAAATCTGTGGATAAAATTTGGCTTTTGTTCAAACAAAAAATTACCGCCCTAACTGATAAACACGTGTCCCTCATGTTTATTCGTGGTGACGCAGGCAAGCCTTGGTACACTAATCATTTACTACGACTATCCCAGAAGAAAAAACGCCTTTTCCGCGCTGCTAAAAATCGAAATCTACCAAACGATGGAAAGATTATTTCGTTTGCCTGCGCCAATATATCCACTTCAGTAAAACGCCCCAAAAAGAATTCTTTTCACACCGATCTTCTAAGCATACTTCGATCTAACCCTAAAAAATTACGGAATATATAAAGCCTGGACTTGATCAGACCCATAACATTTCTTTGATGGCTGCCGATGGTTCACCTGTACCCCTGGAAGAGCGTCGAATACTATGAATTCGTATTTTTCTTCTGTATTCCCTCATGAGCCCCAAGCGTTTGTCCCTACCCTTTCTATACCTGAATTCACCCAAATGCCTCCTATCACAATCTCGGTGGATGGTATTGCCAAACTAATCAACAACCTTAAACTTTCCGGTGCACCAGGTCCTGATAACACCTCCGTGTAGGTACTCAAAGGCACAATCAGCTACCTCGAGTCGCATATTGTTTATTATCTTTAACCTATACCTTTCTACTGGCATCTTTCCATCTGATTGGCATATATGCAAAGTAATACCAATATTTAGGGCAGGCAATCGCTCCGATCTCTTTAATTACCGTCCAATCTCACAAACTTGTATAACCTGTAAATTACTGGAACATATTATACACCCTCACTTCTCGTGCCACCATGAAATCCACCACTTCTTCTACCATACACAACCTGGCTTCCGCCCCGGGTTGTCATGCGAAACCCAGCTCCACCAACTTACTACTGACCTTCATCTGAACTTAAACTCCTCTTTCCAAACTGGCGTCATCTTTTCAGACTTTTCGAAAGCTTTCGACCGTGTTCCTCAGCGAAGACTACTATCCAAACTTTCGTGTCTTCGTCTTGATCCACTAACTCATTCCTGGATTAGAGCTTTTCTAACTAACCGTAGACAATTCATTGTCACTGCTGGCCAACCTTCATCCCCTTCTCAAGTGTTGTCTGGAGTCCCACAGGGCTCAGTTCTCGGTCTGCTACTATTTTTAATCTATATCAATGAAACTTCATCTGGCATTTCTTCAACTATCCGCCTCTTCGCTGACGATTGCGTTATTTATCGCCGAATAAGTAACAGCCAAGGCCAAATGCTACTACAAAAAGATTTAAAAAAGATAGAAAATTGGTGCTCCCTTTCGCTAATGACACTCAACTTATCCAAATGTAAATTCATGCAGGTAACACGTAATCGTTCCGAACTTAATTACACATAACCTTTTATGCAAACTTGCCTTTCAGTAGTACAATCATACTGATACCTGAGAATTCTGTTAAAATAAACCTAACCTGGTCAGAAAACACACACTGAAACTCGTTGCCGGAGCATCCCAAGCGCTTGGTTACATTAGGAGAAACGTTTCACTATCGCCCCCAACCATACGCAAAATGGCATACGAGACCTTCATCCGAACAAAGCTAGAATACGCATCTGCTATTTGGAACCCTAAATTCGTCCAATACCCTAATCAGCGCCATCCCCCATCAGTTAAAAGAACCATGCAGTCCCGCCTTCATCCCACTTCCAAGATATGACTGGCATCTCAAGAGGGTCACCCAAAAACACTAAAAGCATTCCTCTCCCTCCCATCTCTGACAATTAGATGTGAAATTAGACAGATATGCGTCTTCCACAATACTGTATTATCACTTATCACCATCTCCGCACTTCCCTCCTGCTCACACCATCCCGTTACTCACGCCATCTGTTCAATTCATGAGCATACACATTTGCATGGTTCATCTAACGCCTTCAATATGTCATTCCTACCACGTGCCATCGAAGAATGGAACAAGCTGCCAGACTCTGTTGTCCGTGAACGCAATCCAACGAAATTCAAAGAATTATTGTTATCTCACCTTAGCCTTTAATTTCACATAATCCCCAAAACTTGCCCCTGCTGCATTTTCTAGTTCAATATTATTTTGGTTGTGAAATTCTCTAAATTTGTTGTTGTATAAATTGTCTAATGAACCATGTACCCAACCGTATTTTTATTGTACCACATATGCACTACTGATGACTCTGCCCCTCCCTCTTATGTATTACCCCTCTGGGGTCCTTAAGGGTTTATTAAATGATGATGATGATAACGTTTAGTTCATGTCGTTCTTCTGCTTCAGGCCTTCTACGTCAGAATACCATATTATCAATTAATGCAGTATTTCACTACAACCTGGGAATTTTTTACAATATATTGCACTGTTACCTTTTTATAATTTCATATATCTTGTTAATTTACGAAGCAAAACCTTCACCAGATTTTCAATTATTAATAATTTCTTATTACCAACTGTTCGCACTAATTACGGTAATAAAACATCTTGTTTCGCAGCTGTCACATTGTGGAATAGTTTGCCTGTTACGGTTAAATCAGTCGTCTTCTATTACATGCTTTAAAACAATCGTAGAGAGTCTCTTCTGGTTTACATACAACCCTGCTTTTGTTCGTATTTACGAGTTGCATTCTTGTTTGCTTTGTGGCGTTATTTCATTTGCGTTAATTCACATTGTTTGTATAACTTTTTGTATATGTATTAGGCTTACTGTTGAGGGCATGTAGATTACAGATTAACTTCACCTGTATTTTTTACTATTATGATGAGACGTCGCGCCCATTTGCTGCTTTGACAAACTTGTTTGTGTATTCGTAATCGAGGGTCCCCTTACAGTCTGTTGACATGGGACCCTCGTCTGTATAATATGTTTGTATTCTTTTTAAAAATAAACTTTCACTTTCAAACCTGAAGGAAGCGTTTTTTTTTTGTCCAACGAGAATGCCCGCACCGAGATCTTCAATTCGGTGCAGGGGGACACAGTAGCGACATCCCAATGAATTTTAAATCATTGTATGATTCAGCGTAACTATGTCATTATTACTACCAGGATGTGGTTCTTATTTGTCCGACGTTATTTCTGTAATCAAAACATTTAATGTGAGACCGCATACGCCTGGGGGTCATCCCTATGAAGTCGAACATTTATTATGACTCACGATAACTAAGTCATGATTATGACCACGAAGCATTTTTTGTTTGTCCCACGTGATTTCCCTCCTCGAGACCTTCAATTTGATACCCACGTGCTCCTAGCGGCACATCACTTTGAATTTTACCCAGTCTGTGGCTATCCATGACTCCCGTGTTACATGGTTCGCCATTTTCGATATTTTTTCTTATTATTCTTTTTTTTCGTTTTTTTAAATTTTGTTTGATGAATTATCTACATTTACCCTTTTACAATGATTGCAGGTTGAACTTCCGTGATAACGCATTTTTTGTTAAAATGCAGGGCGTTACACGATCCTGTACAAAGAATGCGACGCATTAAAAAAGCAAAGGCATATCCATGAACGTCTCACGCTTCAGAGATTCGGGGGGACAGTTCCCTTTGACACAAGGCGTTTTTTTCAGGTTGCAGAACAAGAATGCACTGGAACCGTATCCCTAAACAGCTTCGACGTAAATGAACTGAGCAGTGAGCGCACGTCCCTTCGCCCAATCTTGTTTGTTCCGCCTCAGGGCCCCATCCCACCATCGAGTCTGTACCGCGTCTGTCAATGAACACGAACACGGAGCCTAAATCAAGAGTTTGGTATCCAATATATACGTACAATTGCCCGCAACCAGCGCTAATCATCATGGCCAGCAGGTATAGCTGTATTAAATCTGCAACAAAAATTGTTTCCGACCTCACAGGAGTTACGTTGTCATGTCGTACCGAATGCAAGAGTTTGAGCTCACGAATTTGCACCCGTAATATTTTTACCACGCGTGAATTTTAAAACAGTGAATGCTAATGAAATCAGAGTCCATCTGAGACCGAGTAAATTTTAGCACGAGAGAGTTCTTAGTCCATTAGTGTTCTGAATATATTTTGCGTTTTCAGTCCATTTTGAGTTCTGAGTTGATTTTGAGTTTTGAGTACAGTTTGAGTTTTCAGTCCATTTTGAGTTTGAGTACATTTTGAGTTTTGAGTTCTTTTTGGATGCGGAGTACATTTTGAGTTTGAGTACATTTTGAGTTTGAGTACATTTTGAGTATGAGTACATTTTGAGTTTGAGTACATTTTGAGTTTGAGTACATTTTGAGTTTGAGTACATTTTGAGTACTGAGTACATTTTAAATTTGAGTACATTTGGTTAGGCATGTTGAGTATAGTACATTTTGAGTATAAGTACATTATGAGTTTGAGTACATTTATGTTCTGAGTACGTTTTGAGTTTTGAGTCCGAGTGAGTTCTGAGTTTTGCGATCGCTGTGAGTTTGAGTTTGAGTGAGCGCAGATGTGCTGCTCAGCATTGAGTCCAAGCTTGAGTGAAAGGAGATTCGAAAAATCAATTGTGAGTCAGTTTCGAGTGAGCCGCGCCAACTTTGCCGAGGTATTATCCCCGGATCACCTACCAGGCTCTTATCTATCGCGAGCGCGATGTCCTGCCCACCGGCCGCACATCGCGCAACCTGAACCTTTTGGGGGGCAATTACGTGTACATCACAACATTTTACAGCAAGACTGGACACCTTTGCTACCCAATAATTTTTTCGCCGTGGCAAAAACTATCTCCGTGGGCAAATACGTGAAGGCCTAATACACCTAGCGCATGCGTAAGGCTGATCAGGTATGCAGCATAGAGCTTATAATTCGTTTAAGGAAACCACAAAAGTCGCATTGAAACCGCATAATTGATGATAATGCGCCTGTGAACAATGGGACCTTCCTCCCCCCCCCCTCCCCCGATGTGTTCCTGGTGCAGATTATGTTTCCACATTATCTTTGAAGGCTAGGTAGGACTAGCGCCAGCAAATAGAGCAGTTCTTGCCCACGACACAGGGCGCATGCGTCCGGCTAGGCAGGACGCGACATTTGCTGCCAGAGAAGCCAAACGTAGTGTCAGTAGATAAGGTATTAGTGCACTGCCACTGAGGCGCTCCAGTCAGCAACAAGGGCCATTTTATCGTTTATCAGTGTTGCCATATTACCACATCTGCGGCCTCGCCGTTAACTTCGAGCGCGCATTTGTTAAGAACACTACCGAAGACGCAGCAAAATGGTACTTTGGACACACTTCTGCTGCTGAAATTCTCTTAGGCGCGTTATCTTTGATTCGCATTCGAAACGACGGCAATGGCACGCATCCGCAGAGGAGAAAGGACAAGCTAAGTCAACCACAGTTGACCTACTGCAACGCACAAACAACACAATGGCGGTGCCCATGAACCATCGCAGTGTAAACAAATGTCACGTAATGCGAAATGACCAATGATTATGGTTTCGGCACCGAACGATAGGAGAAAAGAGTGCCGATAGTCTGTCCCCTTATCTAGTGAAACTACCCGAGCGCAAGCGCCAAGCCCGCAGAGACGACAATAAATATTTCATACCCCCTCCATCACCATTTGTAGCCTTTACAACAGCTTTGCTTGCATCCACTTTCGCAGGGCGGGATGGCGGATAATTTTTTGTGTACCTAAATAGTTTTCCGAAACAGATGTGTAAAACATGTACCGTAAAAGGTGTAGGATGTGTTGGGGTGCGCGTTCATTCACACTCATTTGCGACACGTAAACTGTCAAACAAGAGTTCATTTTTTTCGAATGGCGTGTAAGGACGATCCAATGACTGTGGTGTCATGCGCACATTGAATGTTTGCGCCGTCCACTTTTATCGTGCTGCTTGGGCAGATGTATTTGAAGAATATTTCGATAGTATCAAGCACGGGCTTCCAAGAATAATCGCGTGGGGTCAGTATAGTTACCGCGCATGCCTTAGGTATGGTTTTACTGTCGAAGCGGTGTATGTCTCACTCCCAAGTTTTCATTCCTGTGAAGCCGATTTATTTCAGCGTCGCTGAGCGGCTCGTCCCTCACCACCGCCAACCCTCTTTCACAACAGTTATCACAACGGTTATACCCCTCGACACCACTGATGCCCATTTCAGAAGATGTGCAGTCGGCTGACAGCGGTCGTGCGCGGTTATGAGATGATTCCGGAGAAACAGCAGAGAGACTGGATGTAAAAACGCCTGAAAGTCCTGCTACCACCGCCGCCGTTGCCGTCTGAAATTCCACTTCGTCCACTAGCTGTGGTACCCGCCGGTTCTAAGCAACTGCCACATTGTAACACCGGCGTGAGCACAAGATTAGTCTTCAGCTTGAAATCCATTCGACCGAAATTGTCGCGTCGGCGGCCCTCGTTGAGCCAGCAGGTCAAAGTTCTCGCGAAGGAATACCTCAGTATGGCCGCAAATAGTCCTTCTCTCTCCCTTCACCGGTGTCATTTTACGCTTAATTAAGCGACCATCCCCAGTTGCTAGTTTGGGCAGTTTACGGGTTGGAGGTGGAGGGAGGGGGCATGCACGCACAGCACGACCTAATGTTGCTACCAGTGACATATCCGTTGTGGTGGCGGGAGATTTAAACGCGGGATTACACGGATCAATGCACTCTGTCAGCTGCTCCTCCGCAATCGGGCGGTTTAGGTATGGGTTGGTTGTTGCTAGAGATGATAAGAGGCCTACGACTGTGCAGCGATAGGTACACCCACGTGTGCCTCTAACCAGAATAAAGATCTAGGCCTTTGAGGTGTTAACTCGCTATGACACGGACGCATGTCGGTCGCTTGGAGGAAGAAGACCGGTAACTGAAGAAACATAAGCCCGACCAGAAGCGTGAGCGAGCGCGAAAGCAGCGGAAGGCCGTAGCCGCCCCCGTTGCCCCCTCAAGTCCCAGCTGGTCGAGTAGCTGCGAATTCCTCCCGGGTGAACAACAACTGGCCCGCTTGGAACGCCGACTTGGGCCGATATCACTTGTTCAGCTTAGATGGCTTTTAGAGCGACATGTTCTACAGTGCCTTCCACTTCTAAGCACCCGCCCATGACCTTTTGCCCGTTTATGCGTGCACGGTTTGCTAGTGGAGCGAGGGGGGCGGGCACGCGCAGGTAAATGTTTTATGCCCTTAGAGATGAACTGTTCGTTGTGTTGGCGTGAGGTTTATACGCGGCCGTCAACCAGCCCAATGCGACCGGTCTGGTGTCCTTTGAGGCAGAATGGATTGGGTTGGCGTGTTACACACCCTGTAAGATGCCTACGACACGGGAGGGTAAAAGACGGCTGTATGCTCGTCCGGTACGATAAAGCTGGGATCTTCGCAAATTTCATCAGGGAGTACGCACCGCCGTAAATTGCAAAACAAATGTTTTTTGTTCGTGCATTCCCTGGAGGGCATGTGGATTCGCAGGTCATCGCGCTTCAAGGAGTGGAAGGGTACTTTTTTTTGCATATTCGCACAGTCAAATATTCGAGAGCTTTCAGTCTTCACGCTATAAAAGAATCCACAAAACGTCTGTATCAGGTAACAAACATTTTCAACATCTCAAACAAACTGTTTAATTGCTATCGTTTATTAGTGGAAAAGAGTAGACAGAAAACGTTACTTAATAAACACAAGTGATGTAAACTACGAAAATTGGCCAGTATACATTATGTGGTCTAAAGAACGCAATTTGTGTGAGGGACAAGGTACTGATTATGTGTGATATGATATAGGTTGCACAATATAAGCTCTAATACAGGTTTAGGAACGTGCTTCACGGAAAACATGGAATCGGTAGCTAAAAGCTGCACGGCTGTGGTGGAAGCTGTTGTCTTCGAGTTCCGAGAAGTCTTCGGGTAACGGTGTGTTAAGGCCTTACACTTTCATAAACTGCAAATTGCGGATAGGCATTCTCCGCTCCTTCCTCACAGGGTTCTCCTTGACCTTGTTAGCAGGTGTTTGTGCGTTGCTTATGTGAGACCCATCCACATCTTCGAAAAGCTACTTTACCTTATCTGCCGTACGATTCAATTGTCTATTCTCTCAGTGGTAGCTTACTAGCATGCCGTTGTCTACTTGCTCCACTCTACTTGCTTGATTTTTTTGCAAAATTGTCTTAAGTACGGCTTGAGGATCAGTGTGCGGTAGTCTTGTTATATAGACTGTGTTCTGAAGTTTCTCAGCAGTGGGCCTTCTCAGCAGTGGGAACCCCGAACCGAGAAATATGCACACATGATGGTTTTAGGATCTACATTTATTGTTTTTTGGTGATAGGCACCATAGTTATGAAATCTGTGCAGATAATTTGATCCGGAAAATTATCTTGAACGCCTGCACAAGAGAAAACGAGTGCGGCTATTGTAGTGTGCGTTCTAACAACTGTGGTGTTTTTTATTTCACTTGCTCACTTGCTCACTATCACCGTATTTACTCGCGTAAAGAACGCACCTTTTTCGCATAAAACAGAAGCAAAGTTGTGGGTGCGTTTATTACGCAGGATACTTTTCGGCTAACTTTTGGGGAGAGGCGAACGAAGGCCGCAACAACAAAACTGTATTAGATAACATAGCTTTCGCAGGAAATATACGCGCCCACAATTGGTCAACACACATCATTTTTATTCAACTCCACTCGTCTTCGTTTATCAAGGCTTCACTTCGTCAATTCCGAATTGTTTACCGGAAGCATGGTTCCCATACTCAAATGCGTACTCCAAGAGACTGTACCCTAAAACCGGCCATGTAACTGATATTTCGGCCAATCGCCGACTGAAGGGTGCAAGATAAGCAGAAAAGCATATAAGTAACAATACTATCACGAAAAAAATTCGGCCTAGACGGTCAGCGGAGTGAACCGACTGAGCGTCGTTGGGATTGAGTGTCCCACGATTCCGCACCTGAGTGTTTGTTCGTTTTACTCCGAGAGTTGGCTCTAGGTTGCATGCGCGATCATCATCAGTGGGAGCGAGCGAAGTGATAAAGCTACAGTACGGTTTTATTGTGGGACTGCAGGGTTGTAAAGTTGGGGTGTTTATTACGCGGGTAAGAGAAACCTAATTTCAGTTACTAAAGTTGGGGGGTGCGTTCATTATGCGAGTGCATTCATTACACGAGTAAATACGTATATTGAGACCGGAGTGGACAAAATTTGTGATCGAAAGAAAACCAGGGCAAGCGCTAAACCTCATTACCGCGAAGCGCCGTCCACTTGATTTTGCTTTGTTGGTTGTGTGCAGCCACGCACAGCAATGTTATCCTGCAGTGAACGAGACAGTGTCTGTTTTTGGCCCCAAAAGGAGCCTTGTTTATTACTTGCTTCTTTGTTCATCACTTAGAGCGAGGGCCGCTCATCGCTCACCTCAATATTTCCTGATTGTTCACAAATAGGAACGATAAATGAACGGCTGTAGTTGTATCGTTTTTTAATGTTTTGCGCAAAAAAATAAATACCCGCAAGACCGACGTCTCGACATGCCGCTTGACAGTTCACTGTTGTGCGCATTACTCTGGCGGTTTTGCTACTTTTGTTCTTTGACATTCTCCGGCGACGTAAAATTGAAAACATATTATCTAGGGGCACTTGCGTAGTTGCTGACTATGCGAAATCCGGCATGATGCAGTAACAGTTAACCCTAAACCCTCGGTAAATTAGCGTGGAAGGGAAAGTCGTGCCAGCGACCAACCCCGCTCTCTGTCCAAAGAGGGTTTGATGTCCTGTCAGCCAACTTTGTTTAAGCTGTAGTCACATCTGACATCGCGGTCAGCGCTACCACGATGACCTGTCTTACCTGTCAGTGTCAATACGCAGGAACACCGAGATCCACCGCAGCTTCTTCTGTCAACTTAGATAATCCCGTAGAATGGCTGGTTGCACTAAAACGAGTTTGGGCGTTTCACCGGTGGTAGGCCTGGACAAAAAATAGGAAACTAATTTTTACACTCAAGACAAGCTGTTAGAGAAGCTAAACCTGCAAAAAATAAGACTGTATTCATAGTGCAGTTTCTAAAGGTATTCGGTGTGCCTTTAGAGACAAAGTGTGACAGTCTTTTTCTTCATGAACGTACGTTACTCATACTTGAAAGAGCAGCGTGGGCTTAAAAAACATGAAGTGGTTGCTTCGGAGGGCTTTCCGCAAAATATACGGAATAAGAAATTTTTCGCATTTATGCAAGAAAAAAAGCAAGGGGTTCTAGCAAGTGACGCCCACAAATCTGTCCTCATAATTCAGCGAGAACACCTTTAAAAGGCTGCAGTGACGGATGTGACGCTTCACATTCGCATGAAGTATGAAGACAGTGCAACGCATACCCAAATAAGAGGCAAACATGCACGCGTGTTTTTAACGTCTGACATACCGCATGCGACTTGAAGCCCGAAAGATGTACTAAATGAAACTATAAACGAGAAAAGTTTCACTGAATCCGGCACAATGGCGACTTATTGCTTACAAGTGTCGGCTCTGCTCGGGGCAATAACGGGTCCATGCTGGCGGAGATTCCAGGAACACGCATTCAACGCCGCTTTTGCAGCAGCTGCAGCGGTTACTCATACGCCTCAAGCAACGGCGCCAGGCTCCAAGAGGAAGAATCAGTTTGGGTTCTTTTCACTGTAACACATACAACTACGCTTTTCCAGAACTTTTTCGGAGCCGCTATTGCTCGCAAAGCACTTTACGCTGGTTCATAACCAAAAAAACAATAAAAAGTGTTCCGTTTGATAGCTTAAGTCTCAAGCTGTTGAAGTTTTGGTTGAGCCGTTTGATTATCCTTTCGCCTGATTTGCTCGTATGCCCACGGGCTTGAATGGATACATACCTTTTACAATTATTGCCTTAATCCTCTAATATGACTAATAGAAACAGTGGCTACGCGCCTTCTCACTTCTCTTTTGTCAATTATCTCAGTGAGCAAATCAATACACTTTCCGGATTTGTATTTTTTCCCATCAAAATAGTATTATACGGGTTTCATGAAGTGTTCCGAGCGCGGTAAAAACTAGAAGAAATCGCGGGGAAAAGACGCAGCAAGCGCGCGAGTGGCTGAGTGAAGAGAAAGAAGCGAAGATCCGAAGGGGTCTCAAGACAAGGGAGGCGAGAAAGAAGAAGAACGAGGCTCAGGATTAGAGAAAGATCGAGAAGCTATTGGGAGCAACCGGCGGATCGAGGTAGCCTGGCGAATCAGAGGCAGTCGACCGGACTGTGGGTACGCCTGTGCGTACGGTACGGACTGTGGGTACGCTTTAGCGGCAGTCGCCCGTACTGCGGTAGGGCTACCCCAAGCACTGCTCGTGTTCCCCCCGACCAGCTTCTTCGGGCGGATGAACGGTAACGTCGTGATGGCGCCGTGACTGTGCACGGATGCCGGGGCGGCGCCACACCAACGACAACTACCGCCAGTGGTAGTCGCCTTCGACGGGAACTTCTACTCACCGCCGCTCCCGCCGCCGCCAAAACTCTGAGACCTTGAGTAAAATTTACCGCGGGCTTGGACTCGGACTCTCCTTGCTGCGAGAGCGTTTTCGCCTGTTTTCGCGTGCTACGCCTGACTTCCCTACTTCTCTATCTATTTTTTTCCTCCTTCCTTTTTCACGTTTTATTTTTTTTATAAATACTTCCGTTTCTACAACATGGTCACCTGCC
Organism: Haemaphysalis longicornis; assembly: GCA_013339765.2. Lineage (NCBI taxonomy): Eukaryota > Metazoa > Arthropoda > Arachnida > Ixodida > Ixodidae > Haemaphysalis > Haemaphysalis longicornis. The sequence goes on along the minus strand of CM023450.1, from coordinate 210,228,491 downwards.
TCGTCACTTGTGAGCCGCTCCAACTACGGCCCTTAACCTGCTATAACATCACAAGTGGCGTCGTGACAGGACTTAACATCTTAACATCTTGAAGAGCAGGACGTAGAACCTTTGAGCGGAATTCACGAGTGAAGTGGCACCATGGACCTCGAAATGACTATTCCTCCAGGAAAGCAATCGGATTTTAAGGCCGCGGAGCTTCAGGAGTGGGTAAAGTATCTGCAGGCTTGAGTAAGGGAAGAACGGCAGGCAGAGCGTGAGGCCATGAAAGAAGCTGCAAAACGCGCAAGGGAAGCATCCGAGCGGGAGCAGAAGACGTTAGATATGAAGATGCGGTTGCAAGGGCTTGCGAGGGATAGTGCCCAAGTTGATCGCTCAGTACCTGAACCCGTAGTCTGTGGACACACAGTGGCGAACAGTCCTCACAAGCTTATTCCGCTGTTTGATGACAGGAGAGACGATCTCGACGCCTATCTCGTCGAGTTCGACAGAACCGTGCTTTCACAGAAGTGGCCTGAACGTGAATGGGCAGTAGCTCTGAGCATGTGCCTCGCGGGTCAAGCGCTGACAGTGCTAGGGAGAATTACCCCAGAAGACTCCCTAGATTACAAAAAAGTGAAGCTCGCCCTGCTTCAACGATTCCTCTTCACTTCGCAGGGGTACAATGAAAAGTTCAGGCACGCGAAAGTCGAAGACGGGGAAACTGGCGTACCGTTCGTTTCCCGCCTTGCTGACTATTTTGGCAGGTGGCTAGAGACGCCCGGCATCGCCAACACTTTCGATGAACTGCGGGACAAGATCATTGGAGAAAAATTTATGAAGTGCTGCTACACGCAACTAGCAGTTTTTATCAAGGAAAGCAACTGTAAGACAACTAGGAAGATGGCAGGAGCTTGCGACTACTTCATGGAAGCACAGGCCCCCAAAAACCGGAGGCCCGAGAAGAATCGAGAGAGGACCAGAGTGTGGATCAGGCGCAAAGATTGAGGAAGACCCAAGGTTACTTTATCTGCAGCAAAACAGGCCACCGTGCCTAGTGACTGTCGAATCACAGGACAGCATGGTAGCTTCGGCAAGTGGGGAAAGCCCGGCCGTAAAACCGGAAACTCTCGGGCCAAAGAGGGCGACAGAAAACAGGTTCCGCTTGCACCATGGCAAAGCGCCGACGACTACAGGAGACGACCCCGGAATCTTTAGAAAAGGTACGGTGGAAGAGCCAACCAAAAAGAGGTATTCAAAGATAAAGTTCTTGTTTGAAAACCTACCTGTCGTGACTGGGGAAATGTACGAGAAGCCGGTATCGGTGTTACGTGAATCCGGCAGTAATACGATAATCGTGCGCCGTGATCTTGTGCCAGAGCCTTGTTTGACGGGCCCAGCTTGCAGTGTGGTGTTATGGACAAAACTACGCAGCAACTGCGAAGAGCGTACGTCAAGGTCCATACGCCCTACTTTTCAGGGATGCTTCTGGTGAAATGCCTGCAGGATTTCTTGTATGACTTAGTGCTGGGTAATATTCCAGGAGACAGACCGCCCAGCGACCCTGACTGTAAATGGCTAGCACAAGTTCCTCAATCCAAGACAACCCCAGAAAACCATCAAGAATCAGCTCAAAGCCCGAGCAGCTCTAATACTGCAATGGACTCTCACAAGCACGTGCTTGTCGGAGAAACGAACAGGCTGCCCACAGGTAGCTTTACCATCGCGGAGGTCACGAGAGAGCAGCTCAAGGAAAAACAGGAGCAAGATGATGTTTTCGGAAGCGGGGGACAACATTCACATCGAGGAGTGGCAACCACTACAAGTACGTCGTAGACAGGGGATATCTCTACCGGCAGAATCGCGTTTTGTCTGGACGGTCATTCCAGCAGGTAGAGGTACACGAACCTTTGAGGAACGCAGTGCTACAGATGGCACATAAAGGCATCATGGCTGGACACCAAGGCTCCCGCAAAACAACGGATCCTTGGCAAATTTTACTGGCCGAGCATGCATGCCGACGTGAAGCGATTCGTAAATTTCTGTGACATCTGCCAAAGGATTGAACCGAAAGGAAGAGTAGGCGTTGCAGCGTTAGGAAGCATGCTGCACCTCGACACTCCGTTCCGAAGAGTAGCAGTCGATCTAATCGGTCTTATTATACCTGCTTCCGAGAAAGAAAACAAATTTATCTTAACTATGATAGACTTCGCGATGCGCTATGCCGACGCCGTCGCGCTGCCAAGCATCGACAGCGTCCACGTCGCAAGAGGTCTGTTGGAAATGTTCTCCAGAGTGGTACTTCCAAACAAATCGTCACAGACCGAGGGACAAGATTCACCTTAGGGCTCATGCAAGAAGTGAACCGACTGTGGTCCATAAAGTCCCTCCATATGACACCTTATCATTCCATGAGCAATGGACTGGTAGAAAGGTACAACGGCAGACTGAAGACGATGCCCAGACGGATGTGCCAAGAAAAACCAAGATGCTTGAACCATTACTTGGCACCGTTGCTTTTTGCGTACCGAGAAGCACCCAAAACCAGTCTCGGATTCTCGCCGCCTGAACTGATGTGTGGCCGATATGTCCGGGGATCTATGACAGTCCTAAAAGAACTATGGACTGGCAAGGTCATGGAGGAAGAACTACGGACGACCTACACGTACCTCGTCGAGCTACGACACAGACACGAACAGATATGCAAAGCTACCCAAGAAGAGCTGCAAAAGGTGCAGATGACGCAAGAGTCTGTTTCACAGAAGGCTGTTTCACGACAGCTTAAACATGGAGATCGCGTCCTTGTTCTCCTTCCAAGAGAGTCCAACAAACTCACGATGCACTGGAAGGGTACATTCATGGTAGTTGGCAAGCGTGACTACCTCGACTACGAAGTCAACTTATGCAAGAAGACCACCATCTTCGACGTAAACATGCTCAAGAAATACGAAGAACGACAGCCGATGTCTTCGAGCATAGCAGCCGTCAGCACAATAGAAGATGGCATTGCGGGCAAAGAAATACCCTTTCTGCACCTTAAGCACCAGCAATCGTTTAATGACGTGTGTTTTTCTACCAATTTATCGCAATCGCAAACTCAGGAGCCCAGCAAATATGTGAAGACTATCAAGAGATTTCAGCGATTTGCCAGGCAAGACCGATCTATTAGAATGCCGATTGGAATTAACAAGCACCACGCCCGTTTATGTACTGTAGTACTCCCTACCGTCGTTTGCCTTAGAAGACGTCATCGAAGCAGAGGTGCAAGTCATACTTCACTTGGGAGTGATTGAGAGATCATAGTCACCATACAACGCACCACTCCTTCTTATAAAGAAGACGGACAACACCATCCATCCTTGTGTGGACTACAGGAAGCTGAAGAAACTACTTCATTCCGCTCTTGGAGAAATAATTGTTCCATCATTTGGTTCCCTCAGTTTTTTTTAGAGAGACAAAGTTTATTGCATGAATGGAATACAAACGTATTAGTAATGCAGATGAAGGTCCTAGAGTCAATTCACCGAAAGGGGACGCTGGATTATGAATACATCAAACGATTTGCGTGGAATCAGCAAATGTGCGAAAGAGCCCAACAAATAATTTGCAGTATAAAAAACACAAGAAATTAGCATTTTATGTTCCTACACTAAGAAAGGTAGTTATAATATTAGACATATAATATAAAACGTGGTACAATCAGTTCATACATGACACAAAGAAATCTAGGGCACATGGGAACCTCAGGTACAACACAAGAATAACACAGAGAACAAGATCTTAATTTGAACAAAAGAAATCCCCAAAGGTTTTGTTTAAAGGCAAGCAAGAAATAGGCATGATTTGACAGCCGTAGGCAAATTATGTCAAAAGTTAGCAGCTGTGAAACAAGTAGTTTTCTTGACCGGATTAGTGTGAACAGGTGGTACTAACAAATTTGTTAGTACTTGAAAACCTGGTCACGTTTTTACTGCATAAAACAGTACCATCAAATACATCATAAGAGAGGTTACAGCGCAATAATTTGTGAAAGCGAATACCCAAGTTATATTGCAGCAGCCCATTATGGATAGTATCTTATCCTGATGTAGAAGTCGTCAGGCAGAGGAACGACCTAGACTGAGTGTTATATTGCGAATACACTGGTTTTGTATATGCTGAACAAATGAAAATTGAGAGGAGTAAGTGTTGCCCCAGGATACAGTACCATAATGAAAATGGGTGTGAAGAAAAGCAAAATAAAAAGACAACACGGCTTGGTGAAGCAAAAAACACCGAGCCTTGAATAAAGCTCGGATCCGAAAAGCTGTTTTTTTGCTTTAGATAGGAAAAATGAGAAAATAAATGTAAGGAGCGGGTCGAGGTGACTGCCAAAAAATGTACGTGGTCCCCAATTGTGATATAATGAGGGCGAAGATGCAATTCGGAAATAAAACCGATGGTTTTTGGATGAGATCTAAATACCACAAATTTAGCTTTTTCTGGGTTTATGACTAAATTGTTGACGGGGCACCATTTTACGACGTTAATTACTGCATTCAAGTTTGCGGTAAGGCAAATTATTGATTTATTAGATAAAGAAATGGTTGTATCATCCGCAAACAAGGCGCAGTAAGAATAGAAACAAGTAAGTAAGAAACAAGGCGCAGTAAGACAATACGGAAGATCATTATTATACAATATTAAAAGTGTAGGACCTAGAATAGATCCCTAGGGTACACCTTGGTTAAATGTTCTTGTTTCAGAAAAAGTGTCAGCCGCGTATATGGTATATTGTCTGTTAAGAAAATAGTTTTCAGAAATGTTAGTGGCGGACCGGTTATGATATCACCTTCTAATTTTTTAAACACGATATAAATATTAATCGTTATCAAACACCTTTGTAAAATCTACAAACACTGAACCCACCGAATTTCTAGCGTGAATTGATTTTTAATAAAGTCTGTTAGTGAAAGCAATGCTGGTTGGCCGAACGTCCAGACCGGAAACTGAATTGACAAGGATTCAGTAGATGAAATTTATTGAGGTAGCTGTTGAAACGTTGAAGATTTTTAGTAGTTAGCAACATTCTGCTCTGATCACACACCATCACCTGGGAAGTAGAATTTTACCAAATATATTCGTGTAAAGAACAACGATGCTCATGTCGGTTGGCCTCCCAGGTCAAGCACGATTACGTCGGTTAATTATCAACATGGTGCCCAAGAATATTAGCGTGAACCATGCATTGCGTTTTTTTATTTATGTTTTGCTTTTACCGCTCGGCTGCGCCGGTCGGTTTTATCTGCGTGCCAAAGGAAGCGCGTGTTGCAATTGTTTATTTGTATGCCGCACGTGTTATCTCTTTCTCTTTTATTTGGGATAGCGTTTCCAACAAGCGTCAACAGATTAGAATAATCTTCTTTGATCTGCAATGTTCTCCATGTGAATCGAGGGTTCGAAAAACACTCGCACCGAAAGATAAAAGCGTGCGGAGCAGATGCCGCGGCATTCGACTCGCAGACGCTCGCCTGCACACCTCACTTTGTTGACTACTGTTTCGCCGCCTGTGCATTCTTTGAGATATTAAGGGAGCACAAGTTCGCTCCAATAAACGTGTTTTTGTTCAAGACAAGTGCGCCGTCTTTGGCTGGTGAAGGTGCTCGGTACTCACCCTTTATGATCCCTACGCCCGCTCGAAGCCGACAACCACACCCAAGCATTGCCAGTCGCCGACTTCAAGGTTTACCGGCCGAGTTGGGTCTCCAACCAGAAAGAACAAAGAGGAAGAGCGCCACAACCGACAACATGGTGCATGAAGCTACTTCCCCCATCGTCCCGCAACTGCCCCGGGAACCACCATCGTTCTGCGGATCACCCGCGGAAGACCCCAAGGCCTGGTGGGAGAAAGTAGAGCGCGTTCGGATTTATCACACGTCGGATGACGAAGAAACGTTTCAGCGTGTGTTCTTGTATTTCGAGGACTCAGCTCGAACTTGGTTCGACAACCATGAAAGCTTTCTGACTGACTGAGTTCTCTTCAAGAGCGAGTTTTTAAAACGTTCGCCATCATCATGCGAAAGGAACGAGCAGCTCTTTTTGCTAGAAGCGCGCACGCAACACCCCAACGAAGGGGTAGTGAACTTTGTTGAGGAGATGAAGAGGTTGTTTCGACGTGCAAAGGTTTCTCATTCGAGGGGTAAAGCAGGAGGTTTGCTCGCGCCTTGTCCGGAACCCTCCTAAGACGGTGGCCGAATTCGCGTCTGAGGCGGCCGCGATCGAGAAAACGATGGAAGTTCGAAAGAGGCAGTACGATCGCCCGTTCAATGCGCTGGTTCCCGAGGCGATGGGGCCGGGGCTATTAGCTCCCATACACTACCCGAGACCATCCGCGCAGTCGTCAGGAAGGAGCTTCGGAAACTTTTTTCCAACGACGCCCCAACCTCATGTGGCTTCTCTGACTGACGTCATCCGCGAAGAGGTTCAACAGGCACTGGAGACTTCTGCGCCATCCAAAGCACCCTAGGAGCCACAAGCGATGACCTACTCCGCAGCTGTTCGTCGACCCCGCCCTGCTCCGACCCGCCGTCAAGCGGTCCCGCCGTACCGCCGTCCACTGTCGCCCGCCCGACCCCCTGTAGCACAATACGTACGACGAGGAAGACCGACGTGTGGCGAAGGCCCGATAATCACCCTCTGTGCTACCATTGCGGCGAGGCCGAACACACCTACCGTCGCTGCCCCTACAAGAGGCTCGGTTTGCGAGGGTTCTCCGTCGACTCACCACGCCCCCTACACGGCCAGCATCCTACTGAGATTGAGGAACACCTGTGCAACACCAACCGAGGTGGTGTTGCACACCTGTGCAGCACCACCTCTGCCACGCAACGTACTTCTCTTCGATGGATTTGAAGACGGGCTAGTGACAAATTTAAGCCGACGAGAGACCGAGAGAAGACTACATTCATAACCACGGATGGCCTAGACGAGTTCAAGGTGATGCCGTTTGGGCCGTGCATGGCGCCAGCAACGTTTCAAAGAGTGATGGACACTTTACTAGCTGGTCTGAAGTGGCACACCTGCCTCGGACGTTGTGGTATTCTCGCGGACTTTCGACGAACACCATGTAAGTTTGGAGCCTGTACTCGAGGCCATTCGTATGGCGTGGTTAACGCTGAAGCCTGAATAGAGCCGCTTCGCGAACCAGGAGCTGACGTTTTTTGGGCCACGTCGACAACGACGCGGGAGTCCTCCCTGACCCGACAAAAATCTCAGCCATAGCGCAATTCCCAAAACCGACAGACAAGAAGGGCGTGCGAAGATTTCTCGCACCGTCCATCGCTTCGTCGCAAACTTCGCACGCATTGCACAGCAACTCACGTGCTTGGCGAAAGATAGCACCCCTTTCACCTGGGAAAGCGCCGAAGAGAAGGCATTCTTCCAGCTGCAACAACACCTGCAAAGCCCGCCTGTGCTCGCTCAATTCGACGAAGACGCCGAAGCGGAAATGCACACTGACGCCAGTGGTATAGGCTCGGGTGCCGTCCACGTCCAAAAGCAAAGCGGTTGCGAAAACGTTATCGCCTATGCCAGCCTGGTCTGTCAAAAGAGGATAAAAACTACTGTGCCCCCGCGAAAGGGGGCCTCGATAGTACATAGGCCATTTCAAAATTTTCCCCATACGTGTATGATAGGCCGTTCAAGGTTGTGACAGACCACCATGCGCTCTATTAGTTCGCATATTTGAAAGACCCCTATGGCCGCCTTGGGCGATGGAGCTTTCGCCTACAAAAATGTAACGTCACCACCGTCTATAAAACCGGCCTGAAACACTCCGACCCCGACTGTCTGTCTCGCGCCACCGTCGACCCACCACCTCAAGACTCCGATGAAAGCAGCACGTTCTTCTCAGACGGGACGGAGAGCAACCTAGTCGCCCAGCAGCGTGCCGACCCCGAGGTTCGCGTCATGATCGACTACCTCGAAGGACGCAACGTCCCCGTGCCTAGGGCCTTTGAACGCAACTTACCAGAATTCAGCCTAAACCTCCGAAGAAAAGTGAAGAAAAATTTCAACCCCGGAACGAGAACGAATTATTTTTTAGTCATCCCTGCAGACCTTCGTCACGAAATTTTGGACTCCTGCCATGACGACCCGTCACCTAGACATATCGGCACTACACGCACTATTTTAAAAATCAAGGCGAAGTACTACTGGCCCCGCCTCACAACAAATTTGTCCCACTACGTCAGGAGCTGCCGTGACTGCCAGCAACGAAAAAGGCCGCCGACGAGACCAGCCGGACTTCTGCAGCCGATCGCCGTCAATTTGAGGCCCTTTCAACAGATCGGAATGAACCTTTGGAGCTCGTTGCCTACATTCCGATCCAACAACAAGTGGATTGTCGTAGCGACAGTCTACTTGACGCGCTACGCAGAGACCGCCGCTCTTCCGAGGGGCACTCCACAAGAAGTAGCAAAGTTCTTCGTAAGCCAAGTTGTGCAGCGACATGAGCCCCTGAAGTCTTAATCACGGACCGCGGAACGGCATTTACTGTGGAGCGCATGCAAGGAATCTTCCGCTACAGAAACACGGATCACTGACGAACGACGGCGTACCACCCCGAAACGAATGAACTAACGGAACGTTGAACAAGACGATTGCGGATATGCTGTCGATGTACACAAGATCTGGGACGAAGTTCCCCCGCATGTCACGTTTGCGTACAACACGGGTAGTGAAGAAACCACCCAGATGACACCATTCGTGCTTGTATACGGAAGACGGCCGACTACGATGCTTGACGCCATGCTGCCGCACGTAGAAGACGATGACCTCAAAGCCGACATCCAAGAATTCCTTGAGCGTGCGGAGGCGGCCCGCCAGCTCGCTCGCTCGCACGCTACAATCTCCGACGTCGAGACACCCAGTACCAACCCGGGGATCGTGTGTGGGTTTGGACTGCCATTTGACGACGCGGAGCGCAGTGAGAAGTCCTGCGACGGTGTTTCGGACCATACCGGGTTCTACGACGTGCTGGCCAACTTACCTACGAGGTGATCCCCTACGGTGATTCCACAACATACCGACGACGCACGCGGCCTGAAGTCGTACCCGTGGTTCGCCTGAATCCTTAACACGCAAGATGAGGGACATTTCGGTTGTTTGTTCAGACTTTCCTTCATTTCAGCATCTGCTCGATGCACGTTTAGAGGGGGGGGGGGTAATGCCGTGAACCATGCATTGGGTTTGTTTGTTTATGTTTTGCTTTTACCGCCCGGCTGCGCCGCTATGTGTTATCTGTGTGCCAAGAGAAGCGAGCGTTCTATTCTTTATTTGTATGCCGCACGTGTTATCTCTTTCTCTTTTGATTGGGATAGCGTTTCCAACTAATGTCTACAGCCTAGAAAAATCTTCTTTCATCTACAACGTTCTGGATGTAAATCGACGGTTCGAGAAACACTCGCGCCGAAATATAAAAACGTGCAGAGCAAACGCGCGGTATTCCACTCGCGACGCTCCCCTGCACACGTCCCTTTCATGACTGCTGCTTTGTCGCCTATGTATTCTTTGAATTTTAGGGGGGCAGAAGTTCGCTCCAATAAACTTGTTTTCCTTGAAGACAACTGCATCGTCTTTGCCTTCGTGACCATATACATAAGGTATCGTCGGTGAAAAGGACAGAAACCTGGAAATCAAACGTGGTGCCTGTGTCTCAATACGCTGTGAGACAGAGCCAGACCAATAAAATCGCAATGAATGGTCACAAAAGCCACCTTAATAATTCTGTGTCCATCCAATTTTTCTGAGAAAGGAATGACAGAGACGTATTTCGGTCATTACGTGTAACAGCAAATTCATGACGCTAGCAGATTCGCTCATTTTATCGACGGTAAGAACACCCCATCGCCAAAAGGGCGGAAACAATTTAGTGTTGGGCGAATTGTCTGCCCTCTCTGCTTTTAGCCAGCTTTTCCGGCGCCAGAGGGAGCACTCGGCGTTCTGGGCGAGTACGGCTGGATACTTCCGCTCGGCGTTCTGGGCGAAAACGGCTGGATACTTCCTGGGTTTCTTGTTTACGACACGACATTTTTCGACCAACGAGAGGCTAACAGCTTCGCCGTAGAAGGAGGAGAAAAAAATAACGTTACTTTCATGAAGATCCCCTGTCCGGGGCTCCCGGGATAGCCGAGAGGGCTTTCTCTGCGCGTTGAATAACTGTCCTTTGCACTTCCGCGCTAGAGTCGGCCAGCCTCCTTTACCATGAAGGGGGGGTAGAATTGGGTATGGGGGGAAGGTTAGGGTTCTGTATGCATGTCCAGAGACTGTGATAGATGCTAGGGTAGTCCCCACAGTTAGGACACTTGTGGGTACCCGGTAATTGCTGGAATCGGTGTGTTAGATGTGCAGTAGTAGGAAGCGTGTTTGTCTATATTTGCCTTAGTACAGCGGATTCCCGGCGAGTGAGTGTTTTGTGTGCTGTCGGGTGCGTTTGTGTGTTTTGGCGGGCTGTCGACAGCAGATCTCTTGTGTCAGCTGGTTCTTGAGGTCCCGGTTGGTGTCCTACATTCCTTTGAATGTGGAAGTGTATGCTCTAGGCGCCCGGTGGTGTAACGCTCGGGCGAGGGCGTGTGCGCTCTCATTTCCTGGCATGCCTTCGTGCCCAGGTACCCAGATTCCCTTGTAGCGCTTCTGTCGTGAAGCGAGGACCTTGTTGCGTATGTTGGCGGTATTTGTGTGCATTCGGTTGCAAAGAAGTTGTCGGCATGCAGCCGGAGAGTCAGTGTGGTTGTACACTGTACCGGTGTCTGGCACAGAACGGCACGAGTGCTCTATAGCACGCGCGATTGCCCTTGTCTCCATATCGGCGGCTGCGCTGAGGTCAATGTCTGTGCCTGCTGTGATGAGAGCATGACTTCCGTCTACGACAACGGTCTACGACATCCCATCTGGGAGGCTGGCGTCAGTGTAGTAGAGTTCGGGTTGTGGGCTCGGTCTTCTTGATCTGCTTCAGGATGGCCTTGACATGAACGGTTGGTCTTTCTTTGTTCCTCCCCGGATGCACATTGCGGGATAGAGGAGCAGTGCAGATTTTACTCCGTATGTAAGCTCCAGTTGTCCGTACGTGATTCCCTCATATTAGCTTGTGTAGTACTGTAGGTTGTGAAGGATATTTATGCTGTGCTTCGCAGTCATTGTAGCTGATTGATTATGTGCGCGTTAAGCAGTTCCTCCAAAGACTTTGTTGTGCCGGTGTGTGCCAGTGCCTTTGTTGAGGTATACGTGGGCACCCCGAGTGCGATCTTATGGGCCTTTCTTAAAGCACCTCTATACTTTTGAGTTAAGATTTGTTAAGATTTTGGTATGGCAAATAATAAAGTATTCTGGAAGTGATGAGAGCTGCGTTAATGCGAAGGACATCAGCTTCCCAAAGACCCCGATCCCTGTTACATATATCCTTAATTTCACGGCCTACAGCGGCCTACATTTTGTTTCCACCTGCTACGTATCCTTCTTTCGTTTGTGGTTCACATGATTTTGTTGGTCACATTCGAAGTCGCATCGAGCTATCCGCAGGCTACTTCAAGATAGACTGAGCATGTCAACCCACATCAGCTTGAGAAAGCACACGCAGAAAATAAGCTTTCCTCGGTGACGCTCTTAACATCCAGAGGGCAGTCGAGTACTGAGAATGCCTGCCACATGGCTCAGTGGTTAGGGTTCTTGGGTATACTGAGCCGCGAGGCCCATGTTAGATCCCGGTAGCAGGTTCCATGTTTCATCATCGTTATCATCATCAGCTGCCTACCCCCACTGCAGATCAAAGGCGTTTCCCATAGATCTCCCCTTATCCCCGTACTGGGCTGACTGCTATCAATTTATCTCTGCAAAATTCTTGATCTCATCGGCCCACATAACGTTCTGCCGCGAAATGCCACGCTTTCTTTCTCTAGGGATCCACTCTGTTACCCTTAAGGACCAACTTGATGTTGCCTACGCTATAAATGCCCAGCCGAAACCCATTTTTCCTTCCTAATTTCGACTAATACGTCCTTAAAACGCGTTTGTTCCCTGACCCACTCCGGTCTCTTCTTGTTCCTAACGTTACACCTGTCATCGTCCGTTCCATTGCTACCTGAGTCGTCCTAAATTTAAGTTGAACCCTTTTAGTGAGCCTTCAAGTTTCTGCTCCGTAGGTGAGTACGGGTAAGATACAGCACTTATACACATCCCTCTTCAGGGACAATGGTAGGCTGTCCATTGATCATCTCAGAATGCCTGCCGAAGGCTGTGCACCCCATATTCTTATCCTTCTAATGATCTCTGCCTTATGATTGGGATGGGGGGTCACTACTTGGCATAGGTAGGTATATTCGCGTACCACTTCCACCGCCTCGCCACCTATCTCAAACCGCTGTGCTCTGCGGAGGCAATTGAACATTACTTTTGTTTTCTACATACTAATTTTCAGGCTCACGATTCTGGTCTACTTGTCCAGTGCGGTACTTTTGCTTTGCACTTCGCCCCCCGAGTTACTTAGCGAAGAAACGTCATCAGCACATGTATGTTTACTGAGGTACTCTCCATTAACCCTTCCGCCCACCTGTACCCATTCAATGTTTGGAATACTTCTTTTAAACACGCTGAGAATAACATTAGAGAGATTTGAGTCTACCTTGTCTGACGCCCTTCCTTATAGGTATTTTACCGCTCTTCTTATGGAGGATTAGGGTAGCTGTGGACCCATTGTAGATTCCTTCTAGTATTCGTAAGCTATGCTGATCTACACCCTGATTCCACATTGCCTGCATGACTGCAGATGTTCCGATCGAGTCAAATGCTTTCTCATAATCTATGAAGCCTTTAGATAGGGGTTCACTACACTCCGAGCATTTCTCTATCATCTGATTGATCGTAGGAATAGGGTCTATTGGTGAATAGCCTTTACAAAACCCGGTTCATTACAGGCCCTGCTTTATTAGAGGCGAAATGCGAGAAATCGCGTTGGCTATGCGGTATCAGTGCACGTTAAAGAGCCTACACTCGTAACAAAAAGCTCGTAAAAGTGTTATAATGGCTGTATTTAGTAACTCCTTACGAACTTTGATGCCCCCCACAACGGTACGTAAATCCTGCCACTAAGTGTGGAACCGTTACTAGTATAGAGCGCGCCATTAGTAACGGCGGCGTTTTAATACTAACGTGCACTGAGAGTAACAAAATCATATAAATAATTGAACATAATAACTACAGCATTTTCCCACTCCAAATCACGATTAAAAGATATATGAAGACGACGATGACGAGCTGTGCTGCCCTTCGGTACATCGGCTCCCGTTTCAACTGTCTCAATTTTTTGACAAACGTATTATCTAATAAATTAGTTTGCTCCAAACAATTCCTCTCGACGAGCGGCATCGAACATGCCCACATGCAGGTCGGTGAGTGGACCTCTCGGTATTTTATGACCGTTTGAAATTCCGAAGCGAGGACTGCCAGGCTACGAGAAAGTCGGGCTTCCGCACCCCAGTAGCTGTAACCAGTCTCTTCACACTAGCTGTCAGGACAGTGATACAACATTGCGCGATAAAAATATCTCGGGTCAAGATAGGCATCCTCTCGAATTTTATTGTAGCGATGTTTCACCCCTAAACTCTCCCTAGAAAGAAAAGCGTAGCTGTGTTTTTGCGATGCTGTAAAGATTATTTTGGATGTCATAGGATTGAACGAGGGTAGAAGATCTCGAGATGGCTTTGTGGACTTTAATAGCGTGTCCATTCTCCGCTATGTTTGCTTGAAGAAAAAGGGAGCATCGTGTTGGATTTTTTAGCCCAGCTGTGAATCTAAGAAATGTTGAGGAAAGCTTCCGCTTCGGCGCAAGAGCGCCGACTTTTGTGATCCAGCTGAACAAGCAACACTGTTTATATCGCACCACCTTATGCACAAACAACATGCTACGATGATGAGGCTGAAGAAACTCCCTTCGGGGATGGCGAATCCTGGGAGTATAGGAACGGTTGGGCACCCTATGATGCTAGGAGGCTTTAGCCCAAAACGTGGTGAGATGCGAGAAGGCGAAAGGGTAATGGCGAACATTGTTACGGCCAGTTGGACTAGCCGACGCGGTAGACTAGTTGGATTTGCGATGACGAACAAAACAAGGATATGAATAAGTACTTCCGCAATCAAACGAATACGAAACAAACATGCACAACACCAGCTGGTACAACTAATGAAATAAATTTCAATGTAAGTGACCAGCGAGGTATTGCGCGGACGTTGATGGGATAAGCACGATCAAGAACACAAATCCCAGTATTAGTAAGCTGCAGAATGAGGGTAAAACCTCAAGAGAGAATTAAGAAAACTAGCAAAAAGTACGAGACTCACATTGCTCTCAGTTGGAGCCAAGGGAAGGCAATTTGAATGATCAAACAGAGAGAATTTGGGTTATTGCCGTGACATAACGAGGACAGCGGATGCATTCCATCTTACCCCTTAGCGAGGGCAATCACACAGGCAGCAGTAACTGCCGTAACATTGAGATAAATGAAAAAACCTCTTCAGAAACGTAATACACCAAAAATACCGTGAACGATCCACAAACGAACTGGAAACAAATTAAAAATTGCTGGAATGTTTTTCGCAGAACAATGCCAAAAGGAGGAAGCGTTGATAAAGGCAGGAAGATTCCGAGCTAATCCGACGGACTAATAATTTCGCAGACAGAACGTGAGATCTCAGTGCAGAAAAGTAACGTTACCCACAACCATAGGCACAAGCCCAAGCGCGCCTGTGCAACTATGACGGTGATCTGGTTGCAATTTTGCAAGTTTCTGTCATTTCAAGAAAAATTTCTTCTGCGTATACATTTGTGTAACACGCTGTTGTAACACTGCCTTGGCATATCAAATAAATTGAGCAGGCATTCTTCTAGTTGTTTAACCCTGTAATGTGAAGCATAAACAGTGTTGAGCTCAACGCGCATACACGTTTCACTTCTCAATGGGTGTTTACTTGTCTGTATTTTTGCCATTTTCATCTCACGTGTACTCCGTGAATTTGATAAAACGCCCGAAGAAAAGGCATAACCCCATCCTGTATGCACAGAATGTTCGCCACGTTCTAATGTACTTTTGTGTTCATGTCTTCATATTGTCACGGTATAAACAATAAGAGCGGTTGGTGAATGTCTGCCCAGGGCATGGCGTCAAAGATCAAACTCATTACCAGCCGTGGCCAATATGTTCCTGACACCACTAATGGTTCATTTTGAGTTTTTCTCATTTAATCAACCGTGTTATCGCGTGCAAACGATCTTGAAAGCACCAGAGTATTTTCATTCATTTTGGAGTTATCAAAGGTATTATCACATTTTCTTTCACTCACACCTAAACTTTCCATTTTATCTCCAGCAATATGAATCCGTGCACCGCTCATGTCACTGTGAGTACTCCGATTGAATTATCACTAGATTTCGTGCCTTTGCCTTTGCTCTTTGCAAGAGCCCGTCCCCTCGACTCTGCGCGGCTTCATCCCCTTACCTAGCGACCTCATCAGTGATTTTGCAACTAATGTCCAAACACGCTTGTCAGCTGCACTTGCATTTCGGTGGCATCAACTGCTCTTTCTGCGAAACCTTTCTATTGCTCTCTACCGTTCAAAGTTTCTAAATATTGTTTAATTCGCCGCAGTTTTTTGTCCATGTGTACTCGGTGGAGGAGGCATTCTTTCCTCAAATTCTGTGCACTGGTCACTGAATATTGTATGCGTAAGCACTACTGGATGCTCACATCCTATGTATTTTCAGCGTCATCACCTAAGCATTTTTGATTGACATCCTTTTTTCAGAACTAGTGGATCTAAATAGTTCTCAAAATTCCTAAATGCGCGTTTGTCATACTTTCTCATGTATGTCGGTTTTTTAATATCTGTTTTAACCATTTTTTGAACTTTCTCTCTTAATTTAATGAACTCTTCTTGCCGATCAGCACGCTCTCGAAGCTAATTCTCGTGATTCGTCTTTGTTGATTTCTCATTCCAGCCGCTTTCCATATTCTCCTTTTCCGTCAGGTCCCTCATTCACTTTGTATCGAAGGAGATCACTGTTCCGTATGAATGCAGTTTTTTCCAGCCTTGTTATATATTTCGCTTGGTACAAGACCAGAGGTAGAGTTTAAATGTTCACTGTTCAGCTTAGTTTTTCAAGCCGCAAATTTTGCGGCATTCTCCCAGCCTGCACGTACAAATTGCAAACTAAGCCGCTTGTTGCCTGCCTAATATCAATTTCTCAGAAACTTTTATATACTGGTTCTGAGACCAGATTCAACTTTATATTGGACGCTCTGGAAGTGCTCCACTGCGTCGTTAGTCCATCACCCTTGCTTTTCATATTTGCGATTGCGAGCAGGTTTTATTGGCATTGCCTTGAACAGAACACCGATTTTGAAAAGACTATTCACCCATATTCTAGAGATTGGTGTTGATATGTCCAACCAAGCCAGATTTCACCTCAGTCGTTAAATTCGTTACTATATTTTCGAACACGTATTTCTTCATACTCATTTTTCCTCAAGTCGCTGCTGGTCCCCAACGGAGTTTTCCTATATGCGTACTTGTATCTGATGCTGTTCTTCTTTAAACTTTCATTCACTCTCCACCACTCTGTTTCTAGTTGAATCGGCAAATCTCTGACCCTGTCGTCGTTGGTGGCGTTTACATTTTTAGAAAATTTTAACCACATTCACGTTGTCGCCATGTTGTCGAAACTTTTTTTAATTTATCGCAGCCCTGTAACCACTCCAAGCTCTGTTCGGTAAACGATGCATGGCACCGAGCGGCCAAATTAAAACAACTTAAAGGTAGGTAAGCATGTCATCTTAAAGAATAGTCATGTAAGAATCCTCCGCATGGCTCTAAAGGGAAGCGGCAAAGCGGATATCACAATCGCCTAAATACAGTAAATCTATTTGGCCCACATTGTAAAACGCCTATACAAGGAGGAATGAAAGAGGAAACTACAAAACTTAAGGAGGTTCTGATCATGAGCCAAATATCGTACAGCTGGCCGAACTTACCCGCCCTGAATAAAGCAAAGTAAAAATCATCGTCAGAACAGAATGTATGGCACCACTCAGCCTCCCCATTTTCACGACCACCGAAAAAGTTTTGAAATTGTCTTTTATAATACTTTGAAGAACTCAGAGGCACCACTCTGCAAGCGCAAACACAAAATAGCGGACGACCATTCAATAAAATACAGGAGCATCGCAAAAGCTGACACGGGTGTGCGTCATCATAACTACGTCATAGAGCCAGCGTCGGTCCAAAAAAATATCTTCTCTATCGAATCCCGTTGCTCCAAACCTACACACGAACGGACGAATATACCGAGTCTAAATCCTTCAAGGAAAGTTTCAAAATTAAGTATGCGCCAAGACTTGGACGTTCGGAAGTACGAAGGCAACACTTGTCAAAGTGGACTGCCGTGGCTGGCATTGTGACTTCACTACCCTCCTACACACAGCAACTGCAAACCGGAAATCAGAGCCAAACTCTGCCCGGTCGGCCATACAGAACTATGGTATAGATGCAAAAATGCCATTGTTTTCTTGACGGCGGGCACAGTACCTTAATTCTTCATATATTTTTTTTCTAATCCACACAGATAAATTTTTACATCCCAACACCCCGATACAGGAGTCTGTAAGAGAACGATTCTTTTTTGCGAAACCTTGCCGTACGGCACCAGAAAATATTTTCATATGTACAACACTGCCGCTGTAGCGCGCACAAATTCAAGAAGAGACCGGTGCTGAGGCCCCCATATACAGCGCTTTAGATCTGCGGGTCTGCCAGGATGGAGCCCTGTGCATCGGAGGTGTTGCGTTCGGGCGTCTCTAAGGCCTTGGCAAGTCCAGAGCAAAGGTTTAACGTCAGCTTCTGACACGAAGCAGCCCACCAAAATCCACGCGAACTAGCCTACCGCGCTCCCTGATTACCACGACTACCGAACTCCCGTCCCGAAAAGTATGTATTACGTGTCCTCATCCTACTCTTAGCAACACAACCATTCCTCGTGCCACACGGGGACCTCAACTACCAGGCATCGCATACACTGTGCACTATATGAAGCAAAACATATACCCACAAATCTAGATGTGTAGTTAGAAACGCTCAAAATTACTGCCCGAAGCTTCCAAATACGGGAAAACACCCACTCTTGCATACAAAACTTTGTGATATTCAAAGATATGCTGAGGAGTGAACAACTCAAACATTGCATCTTCCACTAATATCGACGTATAGCATGTTGCTTTGACGAGCTCATCGAGAACAGGTTCAGCTTAATCTGGGGCCCTGTACTTGAGGTTCCACCATTGAAATCTTCCATCTTTTTGCCTTGTTCAACCTTCCGCTAAATCTTACTCAACCAAGGTCCTTCACTCTCTTTCTATCATTCTGCTCCACAAAAACTATGATTTTCGGCCATCTTTGGCGCTAGAGAATAAACAGTTCTTAGCATTCAAACTATGGCCTTCGCGCTCAAATTGACCGCCACCACACAACCACAGCTTTGGCCCCCACATCTTAGACCACCCAAGCGAAGACGGCCTCTGCCTTTCTTGAGTCGCGGTGATTAAAACCTGCGCGACTAGTCTACATACTGTCACTGCATTTCTTGGAAACCCTGAAAGGTAAAGGCAGTAACTCTGTTCGAAAACACGACTTCTACGCCGAATTAACGCTATCGCGCATAAGCTTAGATGTCTTCAAAGCGTAGATCAAAGCGTATATGTCATCTGCAACTTTTTATTTTTTAAATTCTGCCAAATAACTTACCGCTACAGCATGAACAGCCAGCACACCAGCACTTGAATCCATGGTATTGTTTTCGTATTATATTAGAGGTGTGTTACACATATAAAATCCTATAAAGGCCATGCTGATCGAAGTCCTTTTACCATATCCGTGTGATTGCATACCTACACTCGAAGATGCAGTTTGTAAAATATGCCGCTCTGTTGAAAAAAAGAAGAAATATATTTGCTTGCACCTTTATTTGCGTTAATGAAACTCGCACCTAAATCTCTTTGCAAATCCCTTCAGTTGTAGCAAGTGCACTGCCAGAGTGGACCGCAGGATCCGGCCCGGAAGCCCGTCAATTTGCAGTGGTGGTCGCATGGCAACTCGTTTGGACATCCATATCTGAGTGCTGCAAAAAAAGGGCGTTTAGAACATCGCTGATGAACCCTCTTCCGAGGAACGCAAGCTCGCGCATAGGAACGCACGGACGCTGGCTCGCACAGCGACCATAAAAAGGAAGGTAACTTAGAACTTGCTTTCCTTCACTCGCGTCAGCGAGCACAACCGAGGCTGCAACCCCTTTCAGCACAGGCCTCGCCTGAACGAAGCAGGCGCTTTACCAAAATATTTTTTAATATTGCACTGCTGCTCTAAAATTTGGAAAGGTTGTCTGCTTCAAATACAAAATGGCGGGCAAATCATACCGTATTTTGAGTGTCGCTAAATCCGGACCCACAGAACCTCAGGATGAAAAAGATCATAGTTTGTGGCAGTGCTTTCAGGTCTCACAGTCAATATCTTTCATTTTCCTAAATCCCTCCTAGCAAACAAATATAATAAAGACACGCGTTGGCTAATCAGAATAAAGAAGCACACTTTAGGTCATCAAGAGGGGTTTTCTTTTCTTTCATATGCACATCCTAGTAACGATAGAGACAAGAGTTGAGGCGGTAACTGCTCTGATGAATGGGCGGCCTAAAATATTTGCGACCTCAACGAACCAAACAATGTATGATAATTCTGTAAGCATCTCCGCACACGAATTCAACTTTTTAAAGGGTATCGGTTATTGGCTTGGTCATGGTGAAAACTGTGTGTCAATGGAAGTCGCGTAAACAGATCTGGCCGCAAATACGGCCTTCTGGTGAAACCTGTGCAGCTCGCAAAATAAAGTGAGTATCTCCAAAACACGGTAACAATATCTGCCTCTATTTGCATCATTAGTGCTAAATTAATTTACTTCTCTTAATTTGTTAGCTCACGGCGAAATTGTAAACGTTACAGCAATTGCCGGCTTCTATCAACACACGGCCAACTTTACATCAGGAAACAGCTGTAAGAAAACGAGTGTAAGTTATTCCGAAACATAATTTTGACCATTAGCTCCTTGGTCGGCTCTTCATTTACATTTTATTTTTAAATAGTTCAACGTCAACGTCTAAATATTACAGCATTCCGGTCTGCTCTCAATACATGGAGAAGGAAACAGACAGCCAAATCTTCGTCCGCTAGTACAAAACTGCCCTCCTTTTGATTTTCTTTCAGACCAATCGAAAATTACAAACATTCGTGTTTTGTAATAGAGCCCCATGCAGCTCTTCTGGTCGTCAATCTTTGCGGAGTGGCATGGCGCTGTATTTCATTCATTCTAATAGGACTTTATGAACAGGCTACGCATCTTACAGATACATCTGATTCCAACTACACCGTTCGTAAAGCTCAGTGCAATGGGCCGTTTTGTGTGACATTGTTTGCCTCAATCCTTTGGTATATTATTGTGGGTTCTGCTTGGAACCAACTCCGAAGTCAAAGACAAATGGTCTGATAGGTTGTCCGAAAGCACTGTGCTGCGGCTGATTCTCATACGGAACCGGTCGAATCACAGACAATTCTGACATCACCACTTCCGGACTTTAGTCACTCTCTCTGTCGTCTCCACAGTGACTGCCTGTTCTATAAATATCTAAAACTTAGCAGGCACAAGTGCGGAGCAGACGTATGGTATTATGTCTGCGACTGAAATGAGATAACTTATTTCTAAAGTTTAGGACTCCCAAAACAAAACGTAAAGTGACACCAATCCTTGGAAATTCCTTTGCCCTAAGGAAACACAAGTCAAGGCGGCCTCATTTTTCAGTACAAACAAAGCCGCGCAATGATTTTACAACAGCTCACCTATCGCAGCAGCGTAATATTGGTAGACTTATAGGTTCTATAGACAACCTGACAGGGGCACCGTTACATACATACATACATACATAGAACTTTATTTCACAATAAATTTCACTGTACATTTCGTGCCCGCAGAAGCGCAAGTCGCTTGTGGGCGGGTCACGGCAGACTCAGGATGCTCGCTCAGGGGTAACAATACAAGAGGGAACTCTTTTGCCAAAGACAAAACGAAAACGAAAACACCATATACACATGACTATAACAAGATGCACATTCGCACTCATGAAAGTACACAAAATCTCCAATTTTTGAAGTTCACACACATGTTGATAAGATATACAGAATATAAACGAATGAGGCAGCAAAAACTAATGAAACAAATAAAACTACTGAACGGACAGAAGGAGCTGTTCGAAATAGATCACACTGCTTCTACCCGCTAACACACCGTCAACGACACTCAATTACTTTACATAATTTAACCAATGTTTAATTTCAGATTTCGCCTTATTAATTGAGCATAGCCTTTCTATGTCCTCGGGCAACTGATTGAAATAAAAAGGAACGTAGTATTCTCGGCACCGTTTGCCATAGTTGGTGTATATTCGAGGCAATTCGTAACGGTCTGTTTTGCGTAGCACCTTAGGCTTTTTTACTACTTTTTTATATCGAGTACAAAAGAAGTTTCGCAGAAGTACTACTTGATTATACAGATCCACAAAAGAATCCACGCCGGCAATGTACGTTTTTACCCCTTTGTTCAATGTTTCGAGGTCAGTACCATATAATATGTTACTAGATATTCGATCCAATAACTTTTCGATTCTGTGTATTCTGGTTTGTGTGCAGGAACCATAGACTGAAATTCCATATCGCAGGATAGACTGCCCTAGGGCCTTAAAAACCAGCCGGCGCAGGTTGAGAGCGGAACTAAATTTTAGTTTATATAACTGGGCGGACACGGTTCTGAGGCGTTTGATAATGTATTCAACGTGAAGCACCCAGGACATGTGCTCGTCAAAATGAAGACCCAGGTATTTCACTGTGGATGAAAGCTGTAGCGGTACGCATGAACAGTCTTTACAATAATTAGAATGCAACACAATAGATCCATTACGTATTATTGTCTTATGTGGGTTTATAAAGCAAATTAACGTGGTTTTGTTCTTGTTTAAAAATATTTGATTTGTATCCAGACATCTTACTACTTTTGTTACATCATTTTGAAGTACCTCTATAGCCTCATTGTAAGATTCCCGCGACAAGATTAGTGCCGTGTCATCGGCGTACTGAAGGAGTTGGGCATTCAATTGAAGGTTTGCAATATCATTAACGTAAATGTTAAATAAAAGAGGTCCGAGCACGGATCCTTGTGGCACTCGGTATTTAACATGCATGAAGGCGCTATGCACGTTTTTAATACCCACTACTTGAATGCGATCAGCAAAATAACTGGTAAAAAATTTTTGGTATGGACCGCGGAAACCTATATTTTCTAGTTTGTGTAGCATTATGTTTTGGTCGATGGTATCGAATGCTTTAGTTAAATCTAAAAAAAGTCCAATTACTATTTTGTTTTGATCTATATGCTTGTTTATATAGTCGCTGCATTCTTCTAGCAGATCAATAGTACTAAGTCCACTCCTGAAGCCGTATTGCGTTGGACTTATAATAGAAAATCTATCACAGAAAGATGTCATGCTTTTATGAACAAGTTCTTCTATTATAAGGCTTAGAACAGGGATAATTGAAATTGGTCTGTAATTATTCTTGTCCGCCTTCCGGCCAGCTTTATGAATGGGTCTAATCACCGATACCTTCATGCCCTGCGGAATTACGCCAGTTTCAAAGCACCCGTTTAAAATAAAAACAAGCAGGTCCTTAAATTTACAATAATTATATTTTATGTCTCGTAGTCTCAGTCGGTCGTAACCTGGCGGTTTAACTAGGGAAAGTGTATCAATAACCTTCCATAGCTCATTTCCATTGACTGACGGCAGGTAGGCAGAATTCAAAAAGAGTAGGGCCAATATATGACAAACCTGACACCACACTAGACTTTTCCTTCAACTTTTCCAAAGAAGCTTCAAAAGTTTCTTTAAATGAATTCGCGATAGTCAATGGGTGTTCCGGAGCAAAAGTATTCATTAAACTATCATCTAAATTTTTTTGCCTTGGCTTGTCCATGAGATCATTTAAAAGACCCCACGTTTTTCTCATATTATTTCTACACTTGCCAAACTCTGCCACAAAATATTGCTTTTTACTTAGCCGTAGTTTGGCCGTCAGCCTGTTACGAATTATGCGATATTCTTGCTGCAGAAGTAAATCAGATGGGTTATTTTTGCATCGCTTCCACAGCCTATCTTTCTCGTGCGCCAATTCCAGTATAGGCATTGTAATCATTTTTTCTGCGGGTTACGACTTCTGAGTTTCACCATTTTAGTTGCGAGTGAAAGTAACGTGTTATACTGACTTATAAGCTGATCATAAGCCGCTACATGGTCCGTGACTGTCAACAGAGACCAGTCATATTTTTGTATGAGTGCATCCATTCTTTTGTTATCAAAATAGTCAATAAAATGAGCTGAATCAGTATCCGCAGACTGCGATGATAAGACACACAAGGCCGTAAAATAATGATCAGCTACTTTTTTACGCACTACAGTGGCTAAAGTTTCAAACTTAGAACATCTTGAAGCTATGTGGTCAATACACGACTGAGTTAATCTCGAAGCCAAGATTTCCTCCCTAGTGAACTTGTATATAAGGCTTTCTATGCCAAAACCAGCCAATGAATCTAAGTTATCCGAGGTTCCTCTTTTCCGTGGGTCACTGATATCAATATTAAAATCCCCCGCTATAATCAGGTTTTCGTGGGTCATTTTTCTCAAAAACACTGAAAACTCCTCAAAGAATGAGTGGAGGTCTGAATTCGGAGGCCTATACACAGCAACAATAACAAAACTAGCCTCAGGCTTGCTTATGGTGAAAGCAAGAACCTCAGCACTTTTAAACTTGCAGCTAATTGTTTCCGGCCAGCCATGCTTCTTTTATAAATACCATTATACCCCCTCCTTTCCGCCGGGGCGACATAATAGTCTTGGGTGGAAACCCTGTAGCGCATACGTAGTACATTCACAATCTGTGACGTGAGTCTCAGTTATTAACAATGCATCCAAGTAAGCATGCGTATCCTGCAAATGAACATTCAGCAAATCCCAGTGTTTCCTAAGACTTCGAACATTAATATGTACAAGGTCTAGCAACGGTCTATTGAAGGTGTCGCTGGATACCAGTCTATTTTCTGTCCATTCTTTGAAGCAGTCAACTTCACTGAGCATTCCTAACTTAGTTTCAACAAGTCCATTTCGCTTTGTATTCTTACTGTCTTTAATCCCTCACTCTTCTTCATCAGAACGTTTCCATTTCTAACCCATGTGAACTTAAATGACTTGGTCTTGGCAACCTGCTTGGCTTGCCAAAGTAGGTGTTTTGTTTCAGGTGCAAGATGCTCATTAATAAATATTTTTTCCGTTTTCATTACGTTACGCTTGTCAAACCAGCTGTCCCGTTGAGCTCGTCTCTCAAACTTAACGATAATTGGCGGTATCTTCCCTTCCTTCGCCGGCAACCGGTGTGCCACCTCAATGCCCTCTGTTGAAACTTGAAGCCTGTCAGCTAAGGACTTCAGTACCACTTGGATGTCCTCTCCGTCAGTTGGCTCTAATCCATGGATTTCAAGGTTATTCCTTCGAGAATATGTTTCCAGGTTAAGGATTGCTGCGTGCAGCTGCACAATTTCTCTGTCCTTAGCAGCCAGGCTAGCACTCAGTTCATCTGAGTGTGTCTGCAAAGCAGCAACCTGACCACTGTGAACGTCAATGGAAGTTCTCATTTCCTCGTATTTTGTGGACAGCAAGCCCATTGAACTTTCGATGCCCTCGATAACTTTTCCTTGTTTTTCTATCATTTCCAGAACAGAGTCATATTTCGAGGATTGCAACTGAATTGCCTTATCTAGCCCGTCTACGCGGGATAATTTATTTCTAAAGTTTAGGACTCCCAAAACAAAACGTAAAGTGACACCAATCCTTGGAAATTCCTTTGCCCTAAGGAAACACAAGTCAAGGCGGCCTCATTTTTCAGTACAAACAAAGCCGCGCAATGATTTTACAACAGCTCACCTATCGCAGCAGCGTAATATTGGTAGACTTATAGGTTCTATAGACAACCTGACATGGGCACCGTTACATTACATACATACATACACTACATACATAGACACTTTATTTCACAATAAATTTCACTTGTACATTTCGTAGCCCGCAGAAGCGCAAGTCGGCTTGTGGGCGGGTCACGGCAGACTCAGGATGCATCGGCTCAAGGGGTAACTAATACAAGAGGGAACCTCTTTAGCAAAGACACAAACGAAAACGGAAAACACCATATACACATAGACTTATAACAAGATGCACATTCGCACTCATGAAAGTACACAACAATCTCCACTTTTGAAGTTCACACACCATGTTAGATAAGATATTACAGAATATAAACGAATGATGGCCAGCAAAAACTAATGCAAACCAATAAAACTACCCTGAACGGACAGAAGGAGCCTGTTCGAAATAGATCACACTGACTTCTACCCGCTAACACACCGCGTCAACGGACACTCAATTACTTCTACATAATTAACTCAATGTTTAATTTCAGATTTCGCCTTCATTATAATTGAGCATGTAGCCTTTCTATGTCCTCGGGCAACTGATTGAAATAAAAAGGAACGTAGTATTCTCGGCACCGTTTGCCATAGTTGGTGTATATTCTAGGCAATTCGTAACGGTCTGTTTGCGTAGCACCTTAGGCTTTTTTACTACTTTTTTTATATCGAGTACAAAAGAAGTTTCGCAGAAGTACTACTTGATTATACAGATCCACAAAAGAATCCACGCCGGCAATGTACGTTTTTACCCCTTTGTTCAATGTTGCGAGGTCAGTACCATATAATATGTTACTAGATATTCGATCCAATAACTTTTCGATTCTGTGTATTCTGGTTTGTGTGCAGGAACCATAGACTGAAATTCCATTATCGCAGGATAGACTGCCCTAGGGCCTTAAAAAACCAGCCGGCGCAGGTTGAGAGCGGAACTAACATTTAGTTTATATAACTGGGCGGACACGGTTCTGAGGCGTTTGATAATGTATTCAACGTGAAGCACCACAGGACATGTGCTCGTCAAAATGAAGACCCAGGTATTTCACTGTGGATGGAAAGCTGTGTAGCGGTACGCATGAACAGTCTTTACAATAATCAGAATGCAACACAATAGATCCATTACGTATTATTGTCTTATGCTGGGTTCTAAAGCAAATTAACGTGGTTTTGTTCTTGTTTAAAAATATTTGATTTGTATCCAGCCATCTTACTACTTTTGTTACATCATTTTGAAGTATCTCTATAGCCTCATTGTAAGATTCCCGCGACAAGATTAGTGCCGTGTCATCTGCGTACTGAAGGAGTTGGGCATTCAATTGAAGGTTTGCAATATCATTAACGTAAATGTTAAATAAAAGAGGTCCGAGCACGGATCCTTGTGGCACTCCGGTATTTAACATGCATGAAGGCGCTATGCACGTTTTTAACACCCACTACTTGAATGCGATCAGCAAAATAACTGGTAAAAAATTTTTTGGTATGGACCGCGGAAACCTATCTTTTCTAGTTTGTGTAGCATTATGTTTTGGTCGATGGTATCGAATGCTTTAGTTAAATCTAAAAAAGTCCAATTACTATTTTGTTTTTGATCTATATGCTTGTTTATATAGTCGCTGCATTCTTCTAGCAGATCAATAGTACTAAGTCCACTCCTGAAGCCGTATTGCGTTGGACTTATAATAGAAAATCTATCACAGAAAGATGTCATGCTTTTATGAACAAGTTCTTCTATTATAAGGCTTAGAACAGGGATAATTGAAATTGGTCTGTAATTATTCTTGTCCGCCTTCCGGCCAGCTTTATGAATGGGTCTAATCACCGATACCTTCATGCCCTGCGGAATTACGCCAGTTTCAAAGCACCCGTTTAAAATAAAAACAAGCAGGTCCTTAAATTTACAATAATTATATTTTATGTCTCGTAGTCTCAGTCGGTCGTAACCTGGCGGTTTAACTAGGGAAAGTGTATCAATAACCTTCCATAGCTCATTTCCATTGACTGACGGCAGGTAGGCAGAATTCAAAAGAGTAGGGCCAATATATGACAAACCTGACACCACACTAGACTTTTCCTTCAACTTTTCCAAAGAAGCTTCAAAAGTTTCTTTAAATGAATTCGCGATAGTCAATGGGTGTTCCGGAGCAAAAGTATTCATTAAACTATCATCTAAATTTTTTTGCCTTGGCTTGTCCATGAGATCATTTAAAAGACCCCACGTTTTTCTCATATTATTTCTACACTTGCCAAACTCTGCCACAAAATATTGCTTTTTACTTAGCCGTAGTTTGGCCGTCAGCCTGTTACGAATTATTCGATATTCTTGCTGCAGAAGTAAATCAGATGGGTTATTTTTGCATCGCTTCCACAGCCTATCTTTCTCGTGCGCCAATTCCAGTATAGGCATTGTAATCCATTTTTTTCTGCGGGTTACGACTTCTGAGTTTCACCTTTTTAGTTGCGAGTGAAAGAAACGTGTTATACTGACTTATAAGCTGATCATAAGCCGCTACATGGTCCGTGACTGTTAACAGAGACCAGTCATATTTTTGTATGAGTGCATCCATTCTTTTGTTATCAATATAGTCAATCAAATGAGCTGAATCAGTATCCACAGACTGCGATCGATAAGACACACAAGGCCGTAAAATAATGATCAGCTACTTTTTTACGCACTACAGTGGCTAAAGTTTCAAACTTAGAACATCTTGAAGCTATGTGGTCAATACACGACTGAGTTAATCTCGAAGCCAAGATTTCCTCCCTAGTGAACTTGTATATAAGGCTTTCTATGCCAAAACCAGCCAATGAATCTAAGTAATCCGAGGTTCCTCTTTTCCGTGGGTCACTGATATCAATATTAAAATCCCCCGCTATAATCAGGTTTTCGTGGGTCATTTTTCTCAAAAACACTGAAAATTCCTCAAAGAATGAGTGGAGGTCTGAATTCGGAGGCCTATACACAGCAACAATAACAAAACTAGCCTCAGGCTTGCTTATGGTGAAAGCAAGAACCTCAGCACTTTTAAACTTGCAGCTAATTGTTTCCGCCAGCCATGCTTCTTTTATAAATACCATTATACCCCCTCCCTTTCCGCCGGGGCGACATAAATAGTATTGGTGGAAACCCTGTAGCGCATACGTAGTACATTCACAATCTGTGAGGTGAGTCTCAGTTATTAACAATGCATCCAAGTAAGCACGCGTATCCTGCAAATGAACATTCAGCAAATCCCAGTGTTTCCTAAGACTTCGAACATTAATATGTACAAGGTCTAGCAACGGTCTATTGAACGTGTCGCTGGATACCAGTCTATTTTCTGTCCATTCTTTGAAGCAGTCAACTTCACTGAGCATTCCTAACTTAGTTTCAACAAGTCCATTTCGCTTTGTATTCTTACTGTCTTTAATCCCTCACTCTTCTTCATCAGAACGTTTCCATTTCTAACCCATGTGAACTTAAATGACTTGGTCTTGGCAACCTGCTTGGCTTGCCAAAGTAGGTGTTTTGTTTCAGGTGCAAGATGCTCATTAATAAATATTTTTTCCGTTTTCATTACGTTACGCTTGTCAAACCAGCTGTCCCGTTGAGCTCGTCTCTCAAACTTAACGATAATTGGCGGTATCTTCCCTTCCTTCGCCGGCAACCGGTGTGCCACCTCAATACCCTCTGTTGAAACTTGAAGCTTGTCAGCTAAGGACTTCAGTACCACTTGGATGTCCTCTCCGTCAGTTGGCTCTAATCCATGGATTTCAAGGTTATTCCTTCGAGAATATGTTTCCAGGTTAAGGATTGCTGCGTGCAGCTGCACAATTTCTCTGTCCTTAGCAGCCAGGCTAGCACTCAGTTCATCTGAGTGTGTCTGCAAAGCAGCAACCTGACCACTGTGAACGTCAATGGAAGTTCTCATTTCCTCGTATTTTGTGGACAGCAAGCCCATTGAACTTTCGATGCCCTCGATAACTTTTCCTTGTTTTTCTATCATTTCCAGAACAGAGTCATATTTCGAGGATTGCAACTGAATTGCCTTATCTAGCCCGTCTACGCGGGAACTAACTTCTGTTAGCTTGTTTCAAGCGAAACGTATCGCCTCCATGACATCTCGTAGTGTGGGTTGCTGCTCGGCGGCGTCAACAGAAGCCTGAGGCGGCAGTTTTTTTCCTGCGCAGCCTGGGCATAGCCAGTTCGGTTTAGCGTCCTTCTTCGCGATGCCAGAACATTTTCCAGCGTGACACAGACCATTGCAAACAGAACAACTCAACGTAGGCGTGTCACGCTGAACAGGTTTCGAGCAAACTACACAGTTTGACATGTTTCAAACAGCACAATCGCAGTCCGACGAGGTACAAAAAATGGGAAAGTTATACCAAGGTTTTCGCTTACCTATAACAGACAAAGCATGTTATTCTTGAGCTGACACCCCGTCGGACTGCGATCGGCTGGCCTGTTCCCGCCGGTTTTGTAGGCTGTTGGGTCCGCTGTGGGCGTCACCCGCGCCGCCGAAGGGTTGCTGGAGCAAGATAGTCCGGGGGGGCTTCGGCGCATGCGCCGCTCGAAGACTGCCAAGGCAAAATCACGAACGGCCCGGCGATCCGGAAAGCGCTCCACAGCGACGAACAGCAGGCCAGCGGGCGATGCGGCTATAACAGACAAAGCATGTTATTCTTGAGCTGACACCCCGTCGGACTGCGATCGGCTGGCCTGTTCCCGCCGGTTTTGTAGGCTGTTGGGTCCGCTGTGGGCGTCACCCGCGCCGCCGAAGGGTTGCTGGAGCAAGATAGTCCGGGGGGCTTCGGCGCATGCGCCGCTCGAAGACTGCCAAGGCAAAATCACGAACGGCCCGGCGATCCGGAAAGCGCTCCACAGCGACGAACAGCAGGCCAGCGGGCGATGCGGCTATAACAGACAAAGCATGTTATTCTTGAGCTGACACCCCGTCGGACTGCCTCCATTAGGTAGAAGTGCAGCCTTGAGGTTAGGTAGCAAGCTGCTGTGACAATTTTCCAGTGGTTCACTTCATGAGGTATAGCAAAGTAGGGTTCACGCTTGCCAGTGCACTCTCCGAAAAGACGACCCGGCAGAACAAGCTCAGCATTTTCCTATGTCGTACTGACTGTACCCTCACAAAGAGGCAGCATTTTGTGCATATCAGACAGACGGCTCTCTTATATGCGTGCAAGACAGCACGCGCAGCCCCGCCAATTCAAACGGGCAGACTCAGTTCCTCATCATCATCATTGGAAGCGCTCACGCAAAACCTCTCACACGTAACCTGATGTCGTGTCAGTTGATTCCAGCATTTCCTTACAAAATACTCGGGTTTACTTACTTCACTCAAAAGCGAGCGCCTCGCGAGCGCCTCGCGATACTGCTGCAGCTTACGACACTGTTTACTCATTTGTGCATGCGTAGTTTGCCAAAATTACTCCCGTATGGGCTGACTGGCAAAACTGAATGCCAGCGCTTCCATAGAATCACCGTACTGCGAGAGCATCGTGCCTGTTACATCACGGTCCGCCACGTTCACCTATCTTGCGATATGACGTCGGCCCCACGCGCACTGGTGAAGTATTGTTCCCGCCCTGACAACGTGCCGATGTGCTAGAGTGGTCATAACGCAGTGGCCTCGTAGCCTGGAGACACGTGTACAAATTCGAGGCGAATCCAAATATGCTTTTGCTGTTTACAGCTGCGGGCATTTTCTCTGGCGGAAAGCAAGCGCAAAGCTTTTGCCGCAATAAACAGGGTTTACTGCTATACGAGGCTGTACGAAGCATTCCGCACGAAACTGCAACCCGTGATCCTGTTCATGCGAACGGGTGCTGGGTGCTAGGGCCACCCTTCGTTTCCGCCTGGCGCACACGGGGCGTCAGGAGTGACACTAAGCATAAGATACGAAATGTGTGGCCTCCATTAGGTAGAAGTGCAGCCTTGAGGTTAGGTAGCAAGCTGCAGTGACAATTTTCCAGTGGTTCACTTCATGAGGCATAGCAAAGTAGGTTTCACGCTTGCCAGTGCACTCTCCCAAAAGACGACCCGGCAGAACAAGCTCAGCATTTTCCTATGTCGTACTGACTGTACCCTGTTTTTTCAGGATTCTGGGGATGCATAGGGCGTACCATATTGGTGGGCCGCGAATATACTATACTCTCTTTCTATGAGAGTTGACTACAAAATAACAGGCCAAACCTCGTGGATGAAGGTGAGCGAGGAAGTTTTAAAGGTGTTTGTAAGGAAGACTATACCAGATACCGCCAATCAAAAAGAAATTAGTAGCATGAAGACAAAACACTGTCACTTACCGTCAAAATGCACATGAAAGCCCTTATACAAAAAATTTGGCTTACATCACTCGGGACAGCCGGTCTATGAGCACAACATTTTAACGCCAAGGGAAGTCTATGTCTTGAAACGCCCATTTCTTCAAATCCGATTATATCCTGATGTGGCCGAAGTTGACCGGTTTTGTTTAACGAATAAAAACTATTAGAGTACCCCCAATAAAGTTGAAAAACACAAGTAGAAGCGTCTAGCAGTAGTCAGCGTGGTGACGTGCCCAGAACAACGTCGGCGAATCGAATGCCGCTGCGTTTGCGTTATTTGTTCATTGATGTTCGTCGACCACTGGATCATTGCTTAAAAGATGAAGTTGAATCAAAGAAATTTACAAATAAACACTAAGAGTTTAGCATTGTGACCTCACACAACCCATTCCCTGTCAAAACAAGATTGCCGGTGCAGGATTTCATAGAGGAAAAAAAACGCGCTCTCCGCTTTAAATACAAGATAGCCTCGCGAGGTCAGGTGCTGCAACACAAAATCAGTAAATGTTGAGTGCAGGTGGCGTTGGTGGCGCAAATGCCAGACGTCATCCACCATGTATTTCGGAAAATGGTGGCCCAATAAGAAGGCGTGTGCAGCGGACTTGGCAAAAAGACTTACCGTGTGCGACATACTTGGGGTCTTCATGCCATGGTAGCACGTAAGGTGCTTCTGGAACAAAAAGAGACAAGAATTGGAAGGTTGATGAGATCTGAGGAAGCGCTATGAAACTGCACAGGATCTGTAAATCCAGAGCCCAACAGGTGAGCAGCGCAAATATATCCCGCAAATTATTCCCATGGCCTAGCCAGAAAATATCCTATACCATATGAAATCTTAACTTCATCATAAATATAAACGTTGAATTAGGGCTATCGCGACAGCATGACTGCATTCCAGCTGCCAGCCGGATGCCGAGGGGTGGTAAATATTATGTCACTCACCGTGTGCAACAATATTGGGTGCGGCATGCCATGGAGGCACAATTAAGGGGCTATATGGTGCTTCTGCAACTGGGATAGAAAAGGGAAGTACAGTGACTTATTACAGTCAACCATAAAATCTTTCAACAAAATGAAAAACGTAACCTGCAGGCACGTAGTGACAACAAACCGCCTTCTATTCGTTCAGAGAATCTTGTGATAAGTTGTTTCTGCTAGTCTTCAGGTAAATGAGGGCGCGTCTTTTCACTAAGCCCTTGAGATGTAGTTTAGACACCACCCACTGGGGTGGCTTCGAGGCTAAGGCATTTTGCTGGAAATTCCAAAGACGATGAGATCACACGCTTGAAAGCGGCAGCTACAACCGGTTTCTTTAACACCGAGGAAAACGCCCATGTGTCTATATTTTACTTAGCTTAAGTAAATCTCTTGGCGAGGTTTAACGTTTTTCTGTACCTTGGTCGGCGTTCTCACTTGATATTGCCCTAATTTGTACTCATTTGTACTCAAACCCCTGAGTGAGTACGATGATGAGTGAATACAGACGTGAGTACATGTACTCGTCGGCACACCTACTTGTGAATGCAGCACTTGTGAGCACACTACCCGCGAGTACACTACTCACGACTACATGCACTCGCGAGTAGTACGAGAGAGCGCTTTACTTACGACTACTGTACTTGCGAGTATTGTAATCCCGATTACATGTACTCGTGTTTAGAAGTGATGAGTATTGCATTTACTGATGGATACTGTACTCACGAGTACTGCACCCATGAGTAAAGTAATATCGAGTACAAACTTGGGTTTGGTCGTGCACCATAGCGAGGGCGAACCACGATGGAGCAACGCTCCACGATGATCGCACACGCCGTTTTCGCCAGACACCTGCTTCAATTACATCTAAGCGACTCTCGACCAAGGACACTCACCGCACTCTCCCATACAGGGGTAGTTTAATACTTTCTTTTTCCGCACTATGGCCGGAGCGATGCGCGTAGAACATCGTACTTCGGGAGTCTATGTACGCACACAGTGAGCATGCTTCACTGGTGCTGGCAATTAATTTCGGATATTTAAATAATTACTTCGGGACTACGCCATTTCCATTGCTCCATTTCCTTCTTTAAATGAATACCCATTTATCCAGCGAGCGATTCAACAACACTTCATATTTTCTCATTTTCACACCGGCCATGTTGATATCGGGAAGAGAAACAGCCGCTGCCATCGTAATCGGAAGGACAATAGAATTGGGCTCTGTGAATCTCTTACGTTGCAACCTTTTTGCGGGGACGATGTAAGCATGACGAAAATGAATTGGCAATTGTTGAGAACTTACCAATGCCTGGTTCGACTGCAACAACTTCTCCTGCGCATTCCCATTTGCTGAACACTGAAACGAAGCGTTCAAGCATTATACTGAAAGAAGCGTTGCAGTACCGCCCGTAGAACTTCAGGCGATTAGAAGTATATATCGAGGCAAAAGAAACTAGGCTGTCTTTTACGTAAAAACAGTGACCTCCGCAGTCATAAAACGCCCGCCGTGGTATTTCTCTGTTTTTTGTTGATCCTATTCTAAAGTGCACTAAAATACCCAACATATGCTTAATGCTTAAACAAAATATGCAAACAAAATATACTTAAACAAAATATGCTTAAACAGATAACCTGCTGAGCGAGAAAACCGCAGCCATGTGTTAGCAGCACTAAAAACCTCATACACGCACATGACAGCCTGAACGACCCAATATGTGATATAATTAAAAATGAATTCGTCTAATTCGAGACAAGCTGCGAAGCTCACCGAATAACTCCTGAATGTAAGTCCACCACTTATTCTTTTTTCCACTGCAGCGTTCTAGTTGTAGCCAGGTAAAAGTTCGCCAACAGGATACTTTGCAGCATTAGACTAAGAAACTCCTTATACTGAAAAAGAACCAGCGCACGGAAGACAACGAAGAAAGAAAGACAAGGAAGTGTTTTTTCTTTTAGAGAGTGTGACTTGACAATATGCAGACGTGCGCATTGATCGCTACTGAAATTGAACTATTTTGACAACCGCGGTTATCTGTAGATGTATTTATGGGACTTAGGTGGGCAGCACATCACAGCGCATTCAACCAAGAAACGACAAAGACGATGAAGAAAGGGCTGACGTACCTTGCGCTGGCTAACTGATGGCTGTGAGGTAAAAAACTTTCTTTGTAAAAACTTCTGTAAAAACGTCATTTGAAAATAGACCACTTCCTTACCAACCATAGACCGCCTCAGCAGTTCTGTCGCAGCACAACATTTTGGTGGAACTCGCGGGTTCATACCCATCTTCGCCTCCGCATTGCATCGGCTCGGCCTGGGCGAAATCGAAATCGTCGAGGGAACGTGTACTGTGTCCGACAGTCAAAGCCCACTGTGACCAGCATTCGACCACGTCCCCCTTCTCGTGTCCATAGCCCTTGAGCAGCCGGTCGAGACCAGCCATTACAAGGCGAAACAATACCAACAGAAAATGCCGCGTCCTCAGCCCTCATTTCCGACGTGGTTCTAGTTCCTCAACGGCCCGTTTCTTCAAGTCATCCCTGTTTCCGGGCTAGGCATCATCAAAGACATCATGTTCATCTGCGCCGGCAGGCACGTCTTCACTGTATGTTTTCATCGCATTGCTTATCCGCATCGTAATCCTCACTTGTCCTCGACCTGGATTGGTCGTCATCGACCCGTGGGTGTGATGCTACGGTACTAAGGTGGGCAATGCCTCACAGCGCCTTGGCCCAAGAAGTGACGACGACGGCGGAGAAGAAGGGGCTGGCGACATTGCGCTGGTTATTTGGAGGGGCGTCACTGACACGTCGACTTGTCGTTTTGCTGCCAATTTTTCGCTGCGTCCTCTCAGGCTGGTACGACTGCACATGGGTACCTTGAGTGGGTGTTTTGGTCAGGTCTGAAGTTCTTAAATTTGGACGGAAATTGTTGCAAGCCTCTAGCGGGCCGGGTTTTGGGGCTGTGGTCCTAGGTTCCCAGGGGCCCAGCATGGCATCTTGGTCCGCCAGCTTGCCTGCAAGTAGCTTACCCGTTGAAGCATTCAACCGGCATTGCGTGGAAACCATTCGGGTAGCACTTGTCCGCGCAGGTGATAGGGTGATCCGAGCAAAAAAGTGAAAGCCGCTTCAAAAGCAGCTGAAACTAGTGAGCCAGCACTTACATGGTTACGTCAGAAGTAAGGCACTATGCCCGGGCAGTCTTGTTGTGCTGATCCAAAGGCTTAGATTGCTGCTGTAGTGCACATCGTTTGCCTTGTTTTCCGCGAGCTCCATCCCGCCGCACCTCACTTGTGTGAAGGGCATGGTTCGGGACGTTGATCTAACACATTCTCCTGAAGAAGTTCTAGAGATGTTTAAACTGGCAGGTGTGAGAGTAGTCGACCGCTGTAGCAGAGTAGATTATGGCAAGCGAATGTCTACCGCGTCCATTATCATAACTTTTGCAGGACTACAATGTCCCTCGGAGGTGATGGCATGGTCGCTCGTGCATAGGATAGACCCTTTGGCTGTGCCGGAAGTGTTGGAGATCTGGCCACTCATTTCTAGGATGTAAGTCAAATCTCAGGTGAAAAAAGTCTGCAGACAGTCATGATGCGCAATCCAGCCGATAAGACATGAACTTTGCTGTCTCTGTAAGGAAGCCCATGAAGCAACCTTTCCCAACTGACCGAGGAGGTCTCATGAATGTTCCCTATTAGAGATAATGAAAAAACCCGCTGCTCTAGGTTTGATGCTTCGGCTCTGTTGAAAAATCGTACCCAGGGTTATGCGGAAGGCGTTCACAAAACAAGTGCCACTGCTAATGTCGCGTTCCAGCAACTCCAGTAATTTAAAAGTGCGTCTCGCAGGTAATGCAGCAAGTGGTCGCTCCGCTTACTGAGACTCTTGTCACGCTGACTCATACCACAAGCCCTTTGGAGACAAAGATGGGATGTTCACAACTATTGATCACCAGGCCAAATCTTGTCCACCTGGGGATCTGTAACTCATTCTGAAAGACATGATACCAGGCAATTGCAGGCTGCTTCCAAGAATACAGCAGTCTCAGATTCAGACTAGGATAGCGACGAGCCGGTCGCTGCGAAGGTAGTTCGATGGGTTAGTAATGACGAGGTTTGAAAAGCTGCCCTGGCTGTGACATCGACGGCTCCTACGCCACAGACGTGAAGTATGTTTCTACGACTAAGATTATCCCTACAAAACAGACGAGGCGTATCTCTCCTATAAATGAAGCTAAGGCTGCACGTTGCAACCAGAACTAAAAAAGTGCCCCCTACGACTTTAACTAATAGAACTGATATAATGGGGGCCATTGTTGCGTCACGAGTACACAAGTCCGTATAGAATCTCTGAAGGTTGTTCAGTGGAACTGCAGCTCCATAAGGTTTTTGTTGATCTGAAGTGTCTATTTGCAAATTATAGTCCTGATGCTCTCCTCCTTCAAGATTCATGGCTTGTTACACCACAGTAGTAGAGGCGGCGGTTTACTAACCTTAGTTGCTTCAAAACTTTTTCACGGACCATTCGCTTCATTGGAAGTGATTTCACCCAGCAACAAAGTACTCGCGGTAGAATGGGCTATCCCTGGGAGTCTTAGACCTCCCTCGTCAATGGTATTTTACGGTATGCTTCCGTACAGTAGATAAACTGGACAGTTTTATTTCCAGTAAATTGAGGCATTGCTGCCGGCAACTTCAATGCTCACCACGTTTCTTGGGGCTTCAGAATGGATTATCGTGTTTTAGAGCTCTGGCACTGGCTGGAGGAGCATGGTCTTTGGTGCCATATTTCCCGAGTAATTACATTTTTGCGTGCGAAATTCCGATCGGGCTTGGACTTAACCATCGCCTCAGGCAATGTACAAGTATCGTCCTGGGGCATATTACCCTGCGGTTCTAGCAGTGGTCCTTTTCCCCTTCAGTTTCAAGTACGTTTCGCCCAAATTAGAATTGTGGTCAGAAAGCAAAAATGTTTGAATGCTCAAATTTATCAGAGGCGTTGCGGGATTGCGTTATATCAATGCAGGCCCCTGATTCCATTGTAGAGTATTTGCAAGAAGAAGGAAAAAGTGTTCAGTTTATAGTCAATTGTTCCACAGACAAAGGTCTTTATCAAGTGGAATACTGATTTTACCCCAGATTATCCCCGTAGAAAGGCAGCTCTGA
The DNA here is from genome assembly GCA_013339765.2 of Haemaphysalis longicornis. Lineage (NCBI taxonomy): Eukaryota > Metazoa > Arthropoda > Arachnida > Ixodida > Ixodidae > Haemaphysalis > Haemaphysalis longicornis. The sequence goes on along the minus strand of CM023450.1, from coordinate 210,190,863 downwards.
GGTCTCTGCTGCACAATCACTGTCCGGTAAATTCAATACATGGCAGCAGCGTCCAATCGTACAGTTTCAAAATTTGAAATGGATCACGTTATAAAACTAAATGACTTTCTTTGGAATTCTAAAAATAAAGAACCGCTTGAAAACTTCATGGCAGGCAATCGGGCGGTTTTTCTCAGTCAGAGGTCGGTTTGTCTCAATCAAACCGAAGCGCTAGAAAACTTGCGCTTCGGTTTTTTTCTCGTTCCAGTAACTATCGTCTTATCAGTCCTGCACAAACGGATGATTTTACGCCAGTCTCATCTTTTGATCTGACATAGGCCTTGTCCATCGCAATATACGAATCCGGAGTAAACGGTCTGACTGTTGGCGCTATTAAATTTTTGGCTGAGGAATTTGAACCAATTCTAGTCAATGTAATAAATTCATCCGTCAGGTTTTGCTGGATTCCACAATACTAGAAAGTGTCCAATATAAATGTGCTCCAAAAAAGCCATGTCCTGGTTTCGATTTAGACAACTTCAGGCCAGTTGCTCTGACCTCGAACATGATCAAATTAACAGGGGGAATAGTTGTTGAACGGATAGCTTATTTCATACAGGGCATACAAGTACTTAGCCCTGCTAAGATTGGTTTTAGACGGGGATGTTCTGTTTAGAACGCTCACGTGACTTTGAGGCAACGATTCACTTAGCACAAAGAAAGAAAAATGGTCTCGGCATTAGTGACCTTAGATGCAGCTAAAGCTTATGATAGTGTTGAGCATATTATCTTACTAACGAACAAGCCCCCATAAACTTCCTGCCCACCTTTTTGCTGTGATTGGGGAGTTTTTGACCGACCAGTAATTTCTTCGTACAAACAGAAGGCCCTTTTCAAGAGGATTTCTAAAAACTAGAGGTGTGCCCCAAGGATCAGGTTTATCGCCTTTGCTTTTGAACATCCTTATCTGTGAGATTCCTGTACTACCAGATGTAACAACCTACGTTTATGCGGATGATATGGTGTTATTTGTCGTCACAGTAGGCATTCATTCGTTATATGAACGTTTGCAGGCCTTGTTGGAGACATGTCATGACAACATTTATTTAACACTAAATGCGTCGAAGAGTTCTCTACTTCTCTTCCAGGTTGCAGGGCCAGTTTGAATTTCTCCCGCTTATAAAATCAAGTCATTCCGCCGTTGGATTCGCTGAAGTATCTTGGTATTAGATACACTTCTGCTCGTGATTAACATGCACTTAATAATGCATCAGTCGCTAAATTGGAAAGAGTGGTCGCATGAAAAGGCTACGTGAGAAACAAGCAGGAATGCGCTGGGACACACGTTTGCTGTTGTACTGATCGTACGTCCGGCCAGTCACGAAAATTGGCTGCGTCTTGTATTTTAATTGCCCTATTAACAAACTGCGAGCCTTATGCCTGATGTAGAGCCGCATCCTTCAATTTTGGCTCGCCCTCCCCCGGTTCGTCTCGAACCGTGTTTTCCACTTAGAGACGTGCATTCATGTACTCTGGGTCTGGTTTCTCTCGCTGACGGTTCAAAGTTACCTCGGCGTGTACGAAGTCCCATCTGGAGCTGACCAGCCTGCATGTATTTATGATCCGGGTTTATTTTTTTACATATCCATGGCATAAACGTATTTTCCAAAAGTGCAATTCATTCAAACATGCCTTCATTTTATTCGTGTTAAGCTATATGCAGTTTCTCCAGTATCCAGCATTGATAGAGAATTTATTGTGTGAATCAGCGCGCAAAAACCAGGACAGAAAAGATAGGACACGAGCGCTGACTATCAACTGTAAAGTTTATTACACAGTGAAAAGGTATATAAGCCCGTGTGTGACCATAACAACCTTGACGTATATCTCACGTGTGCACAGAACAACCACTGATGCAACATCTGTCCAGATAGGCCAACTTCGCAGTCCAGTAGCGATAGCCATCAAAACCGTGATATCCGTCAAAAACGTAGTAGCCGCAACTTTTACAACGAGATGATAAATGTGACGTGGACGTGCTCTTGAGGGTGTTTCTATGTTCGTGCAAGCGCTCATGGAGGCATCGCCCTGTTTTCCCGATGTGCTTTCTTTTGAATTTCAAAAAATTCCCTACACGACATAGCATTGGCATTCAACAAACTGAGCCGTGTGCTTAACACCACCATCCTTTCTTTGGGAATCACCTTTTCTGGACAGCTTATAGTCAATTCTTGGTACAAGCTTATCTAATTTATTCTTCGCCAGTTTGATATTGTTTTTGTTATGTTTTTGATATTGTGTTTGTTATTGTTTTCATAGAGAAACTGAGTTTTTCTTTAAAACTCCTTCTATTCGGCTGGAAAACTTCTCGCACGTTGTGTATTAACCGGCATTTTAAATGATTATTTATCCAAGTATCCTGCTTAGTGTGTGGTTCATACTGATGCCTCTCAAAATTGGGAAATAGCTGGAAATATTTTTCAGAATCTCTAGGTTGGAGTTATTCGCTACAAATCCCGCACTGCACATCCATTTTTATGGCCGAGTTTTTTGCAATAGCTCTCCCTCCATCTAAAGTATCCCAGCAGGATCAGGTTCACCCACACTAAGGTTGACGTTGCTTGATACATCGCTTGCCTCAAGGGGGTGGTAAACTAAAGGTAAGGCTTTGTGTACGCCTGGTAACAGACCCACTATGAATAACCTGTGACGAACAACGGCTGCAAAAACGCATGACCGATCCACTAATCCGCTGTTGTCGTAAGAAATAGGTCCAACCGACTCTCTCGCATAGACACTAAGCGTCACCTTCTAATGATGATCACATTGCTGTCACAGACTCGCAGCCACTTCACCAATTCTTATTGGCTCGGACGAATGCATACCTGCTCATTGGAGCACTGCACGGTGTTGTATTGGCTCCTTGAATAATAAATTTAGTAAATAGTTCCACATCGTCCCAGTTTTCTGAGCACGTACCGAGTTTGTTTTGTATTGAATTGAAATTGAATTGAAAATAAGTTTTATTAAACAAACATGATATGGGTACACAGTATATACAGGATAATAGGTAAGAATTTAACAGCCAGCAACAACAGCTGTTTCGGAGCTTTGAGAACTTGTGGTTTAGGGAAGTTAAGCAGGATTACATGAGAAATGGGGACGCTAACAAAATTTTCCTAAATTAGGCTGAGCTGTAAAAAGATGTTTTGTTAACCCGAGGTCTAGAGTCCAGCGCTTGCGCTTTTTCTATTTTTTTCCAAACGCCATTTTAATTCCGTGTTTTCTTTTTTTAGTTTGAAGCAGCAAGTAACCTTGTTTTTTAAATAATATCACTTATGTTTTGCCTCAAATATGTCTAATGTTTTCTTTTACGGGCTCGGGCTGTCGGCGTCTCCTATCTTTGTCGTCGTACCACGTAGTCACGGTACTAAAACAGCGCTACGCTCGTCATCAACGCCTTGCGCTAGAACGTAGCGCGTACTAAAGGAACACAACGGGACATTCGTTTTTTTTTTAAATCCTCGCGCTCGGACATTTCCTGCTTTAAAGACATGAGACTTTTACAGCAAAGCTGTATACCTCTATCCCCAACGTTTTCATCTCCATGGACAGAAACGCCAAGGCGTCAAGAAAGCATCTATATACTGCATGCTTCTCCCCTCCGCAGGTTTCAAGTTAGTAGAGATGGCCTGGGTTTGGTGCTTTGCAATGTTGCCAATTACAAAGTGGTTTCCAGATTTATTGGTTCGGAAAAGGTTTGCTTATATAGACCTCCCGTTCAAGAATCTATTATAACTTTCGGCGGGGCAGCTGAATCGAGAGACAGACAAACCGACCATAATTTAAGGGTTTTAGTAGCACAAGAACGTCTAAACTTCTTACAAAAGAACAGTATTATGTTTAATTTCCGAGCGTTTCGAACGAAAGCGCTACTTGAGTTTTGGAAAAATCGTGCTCTTCGAATGACATATTCTGGAAAAAGTAGCAACACGTTCAGATTTTTTATGTAAATGCTACCTTTGACACCTGTTTCACCCCGCAGTGTGTTGACGTATAGTCGCCTTTAGACAACTCCGTGTCGTTAAAATACTCCATGGCCGCCTGCGACGCGATCACCAGAAAATGTATAATTCCGGCGCTTGAATCCCAAACTGAAACCATTCTGGTTGTGTAGGGACGAAGTATGACCACCCCCTCTTAACCAGATGACGCGCTTAAGTTTCGTTCGGAGCAAAGTTGCAACCAAGCGTGAATTTCCTACATTTTATCTGGTTCGAACCACGCTTCTACGACACATATCCAGATTACAAGATGCTTACGAAATTCGTTTACTCTCGTCCGCTGAAGTTGCCTCGACTGTTTAGCTTAGCCCATCGTCATGCAGTCGCACACATTCCCCCTCATAAAGGTCCTTCCTGATAGAGTCTGCACAATACATTCTAGCGGCAGGGAAGGTCTCAAGCCCTTCTTGCACGTAGGATTCGGCAGTGACACCTTCCGAAGCCGGAGCGTGATCGTCATCCACGATATCCTCTTCTGGCGCTGATGCGACCGACTCCGGTAGCTGCGAGACTTTATGACTTTCTCTTTGTTGTGGAGAGGGCGAACGCGGTATCACGGCGTCTTGAGGTCTTAGTGAAGGGTGAAAAGTTGTATGGCGTATCTCTAGCGAACCCTCAGTCACGTCTCTCAGAAAGGCGCATGCCGTCTTCGGTACAGGAGAGGCAGTCACGTTTGAAGATCCTGGGGGTCGAAGACCGGTTATCGGAATGTCCACCGATGCCGTTGAAGTGATTTGTGGGTAAAGGGTCCCGTTATTCTCACCGTGTCCCTTGATTTCATTTGTACTAGTGGACTCATCTATCGGTCGGTGTGGCCTTCTGTCTTCTTTTGTGAGATTTAGTTCCTTAGGGGCAAGTACTTAGGTTAAACATACCGCTACGATCGGGTTGAAGTTATATTCGATTTGTGGTTTTACTTCAGAGTTTTAAATTAAGCTTGTGTTGGGATATGTCAAACTTGAGCGGACGCAGTGACAGTGAATCCCGTGAAGAAATTATTCCTGCTACTTCATTTGTTATGTCATACTAACACACAACAAGCCCTAACAACTTCTTATGTAATTCGTGCACGTAAATCAGGCCCAGCAGTACACCTATTACAAAGCCCAAAAAGAAAACCCGAAAACATTGAAAATTGTAAGAAAACGTAGGCGTAGAAAACACACGGTTTTTCACAGTAAGTGAGCTTGTTTTCTTCTCAACGTACCTTTTCAAATACAAAACCTCCAGAGGGGGATATTATACTGGTTGTATTCGGCTATGAAACTACTAACGCGTTTGAATACGCCGAAAAAAATGGTAATTCACTCTACAGCACAAATATCTAATCGTGCGCTTCCTGGCCCCAGAATTGCGGTGCCTGGTACCTTGGCTCTTCTGCAAGATTCACGACAAGGTGAAAAATCGTGCTCGTATTGTACGTAAGGACATTCGTGTTTGAACATATATCGAGCGTTAAAAGTAGCTCGGGAAATTGTTTCATTCAAAATTATTTTATACGCTTCGCGTTTACAAGCAAAAACCAACGCAAAAATTTGGATAACTGGGACAAAGTAACTGGCAAAAAGGGCACCAAAGCGGGGACAAAAGAAAGAGCATTTAGGCAACTATGTTGCCGGGTTGTGTCGTGTCATAAGAATAAAAATCCAGGTATGTTAGCTATATGATTCCTTTTAGGTGTTTGCCTATGGCGTATAGTTTATGGGGCACAAATTTGAAATTACATGGCAACTTACCTGCGACGAGAAGGAAGGCGGCGAATCCTACTAGGCCTTTCATCCTAAAGACAGCAAGCCCGTTGCTGATATGTTTGCTGTAAAAAGATTGAAAATAGCCTAAGTTGTGTTTATTTCATTTAACATTACTAATAGTTCGGTAAAATCTATAGGTGATGCGAGGATTTGTTGCACGGCGTTACCATTAAATTGCGACTTGTTTGGGCGCGACGACCAGCCTCGCAAATATACATCTTTGAAAGCATGTCAGCAGTGGCGACCTTCCCATTTTGCAAATTTATTGTGAGGCTGCAATGGCGACTCAAATATAAAGCGGTGACTTACGGTTCAAAAATAATTAAAGAGGCGATCAGATTTCTCACCATAACTACTTGCCCGCTTACATTACGCTTCGACATTGCGGGGAAGGAACTATAACGATGGCCTGCTTGGTCTCGAAACTCAATTAAATGGCGTTTTATTGAGCAGACACAAAATATATAAACCCTCAAATTTGGCGCGAAGTGAATAGCAAAGTAGGTAAATTAACCCAAAAAACTTACTCAGATCACCAAAAATTGCTCAGGAACACTAGAAAACGCCAGCTATGGTACCAGTTTTATATACCCCGCAGAAATGACACCACGGAAAAAGGCCTTCAATCATCCGTGGCTGTCGAAAGTAGGGAAAAACTTCGATACCCAAACCACGAAGACAATGAACTCCAGAACCAAGCCGTAGCTGTCATATAGATCTCTTGCTAAAGAGACACACAATTTCCACCAATCATTGAGTTGAGTTAACGAAGGCTCAGCCAACATCTGCGAAGTTGCGTTTTCGTTTGCGGGTGCTGTCATCAGTTACTCTCCTTCTTCCAACATGCGCGATCTCGAGCAGAGAAAAAAGTTCGATACCCAAAACATGTAAACAATCAACTTGTTAAAGCAAGTGGTATCTGTCACATTCGTCTTTTGTTAAAGAGGCGCGCAATCTCAAGTAATCGTAGCAATGAGTTTTCGAAGGTTGTGCTCGAAGGTGCGCAGTAATCTTTTCGGGTACGGGCGCTTTCATCGGGCTATACTTTTTCTTCTTCTAGCGTTGTCAATCTAGAGCGAAAGACGAAATTTCTTTGTTTAATCGTCATATAATTATAGTTGCATCGAGTCCTGCGATTCTTCTTAAGTAATAGTACCTCATAGCGACGGTTTTTTGAGACGCAAAGAGACAAGGCAATTTTATCGGGCACGTAAATTTGCTGGAAAAGATGCAAACTCTGTGCTTTGCGAAACGACTTCGCAAACGGAATATTGTTATTCTCTGTTCCCAAGCGTGGTCAGTTCAATGTGCAGAACACATTTTCGTGTATTCTTTTGTCGCCTAAATGTCAGTGTATGCAGTGCGGGTGTGCAATACATTAGGACATGTATGGGGAGCAGGGAGACGGAGAAGGGCCATCCCAGTGCGTAACCTCGTATAATTTCCTTGTCTACTGCCGTTGTGATGAGGAGACCGCGTAAATTCTGGGTTCCAGCTTCTCTCATTGGGGAAGTCTAGACAGATTGAAAATCTCTTAATTTAGAGGGAGTAGCAAATCCGCTACAAAAAATTCACTGGGTAAAACAACTCCGGCTCTTTCCGGACTAAGCTAAATTTTGTACACGTAGATTCTCCGAGCAATTAAGTCCGCTTACATGCTTTGCCGGCGAACGCCAGGGATTATCGAAGATTACATCTCTGGTACATGCTGTCGGCTTTCTCTTCGTTTTTTTCTTGGTATTTTGAGGCCAAATACTCTTAAAGCCAACTCATCCACAATATATACGGCAGATTCCATTGTCAGAGCTCACCTCTGCGCACACCCGTTCTGCACACGTGCCACCACAGAAACCTGTCTCGGCGCACCCAGCAGGATAATCCTTGTTCTATTCTGGGGGAATGCCGGGCTAGCACACTGAAATAAAAAAGGCCGGTTTAGCGCACTGGTTAATGCACTTGGCTGCTGCTCAAGAGACCCGGACTCAAGTATTACACGAACAAAATTTATTTTCTCTTTAGTGCGATGGCCGTTTTGGGGTCATTCATGTTGCCTACGAGTACGGTCGCCCTTCCCGTCTGACGAAACATCTGGGGCATTTGCCTTCGTAAACACGACACAAGAAAGCACTTTAGAGCGCTGTACTGGGCTCGATAATTTCAGGGCACTCAGTAACCGATCTTTATTTATTCTTCATTCCCTCACATAATTCGATTATATTCTTCTCTATGAATTGTTCCCGTTACAACCTTTCACACTGCTTATTGTTTTCCTTTTCTAGATCACAGTGAAGGATTTTTCTTCAGTCATAAAATTTTGTGAACTCTTTTTTTGTCGCACTATATTTTATTACAGACTAAGGAACCTTTTTCACAAAAATGTTTTTCTGCAATCCTCAATTGTGTCGACCAGCAGGTCGTAGATGCAGTGCTCAGATATCTTTAAATATATGTATATAGTGCTCTGGGTGTCTATATTTATTGTTAATGGAAGTAGACCTAAATGCTAGTGGATTAGCGGAGACCATAGAAGCCTTGGCCGACCGCAGCTCGCGATAAGCGATCTGGCTATGTTTGTCGTCTTCTTCCTCTTGCCCTTACCTAACGCCGGAAACGATGGCCGTTCTCCTTGTTTGGACCCGCCGCCAGCTTGTTACACGACCCAGCTACTTCGAAGCAAAGCCTATGTTCATACCCCCTCACAACATAGCCACCGGACGCAAAATTGCGGTTGCGTCACCTCAGCAGAACGATCACCTGCTGCCGCCGACGGCTAATCCCCATGGGCGATAGCAGAGTTACTCTCTGGGCGATAGTGCTGGTGTCGAGCCACCATCGTTGAGTGATGTCCACGCGCCAGCAGTGCGGCGCCATTTAAGAGGAGGAAGTTTAAGTTCACGGTTGAAAGCTTTAGGGCGTGTCCCTATTCGTCTCTCCCTGACAATCGCAACATTCGTAACTCCGACGGGGCAGCGGATGCTATCAACCAAAACGGACCCTTCCCTCCAGTCCAGTGCTAATTGTGGGCCCCCCGCTGCGGCACACGGCATCTTCGCCCTTCAGCGCGCACCATCCTGACGTGCGGGTCTTCCAAGCCAAGGCACGTTTCCGAGTAAGCCACATGACGTCGCAAGCAAACTGCTTCAATCAGTTACAACAGCCCTCACCTATTGAAATCTTGGTGGCGGATTGGGAAAATTCAGGCCAACTTACAGCAACCTTATGCGCCTATCGTGATGATCGGGAGGTCTCTGCTGGCAGGTTACATTTACATGTGTCGTTATTTTAATGAAAAAGCTGTGAAATTAAAATAGCAATCTACCGTATCCAGCAATAACCTCCGAGGTATAATAGTGTGTGGGAAAGTGGGCAGGAATTTGTGAACATTTTGTATCCATTGGAATGAGTGACTTTTATTTCCTTCGTGTGGCTGGTCAACATTCCAATGTTTTCTTAAGTTAATGACGAGCTATGTTTTTTCACAAATTGTAACGGTCTATTTTTTCGCCAGATTTCGTTGCTTTCTTGGTCATTCCATATGCTATTTATTGCCAACACTGCCACTGTGACTTTTAACGTAAGGTAATGTTAATTTGACCAGGGTTTCGCTTTGGTTAGGATATTTAATTGAAAATAATTTTGGTTTCGATTATTTAGATTGCTTATTGATTTTCGCGTTGATAGACTACCAGAAAACAACCCCATGGTCTCTTCCTTGTAGCTCGTTTGGAAGTATACTCAATTTCTTTTATTAAAATAGCAATTATTGCTTCTGCCGGAAAGATATTGGTGTAGTCCGGATGTTTGTATTGTTTGGTTTTCATTTTTTGTCAGCTCTATCTAAAACGATGACAGCTGCTCCTATATTCGTTGTCGGTTGCGAGAAGTCCGTAAAAACTGCTAAGTCTGTCTATGAAACTGGTTGAGCAACATATCTGAAAGATTTCCCATTTGATGGATGCTGCTGCCAATTGCTTACCTCATTGCTTATTTGGCCTCCTGTGGAAGCGCGGTTTTTCCAGGAGAACATTTTTTCGGAAAAAAGTACGATAAATGTTTAAATTTCTTTTTGGTTCATTAAGGTATTTCTGGGGCATTGGCGATGACGTTTAAGGCTAGATTTGATACTTATTTAAATGTTTTGGTAGTTTTAATGAGGCTTGTTCTTTAAAACGTTTTTATTAGGACCTACTTTTATGCCGAATTTGAGTGGCATAAATTATGATTCTTTTTCTGATGTATTTCTTTTGTAGCTGTTTGCTGGTACACCCCCTTTTCAAGCCGTCAATATTCCTATGCTGTTTATTATTTGGTTGATTTTTTCTTATATAGTTAATATGAGGAGAAAACCTCAGCTTGTTGTCCATGTAGTCGTCTCATATTTTGATTTCTTTATAAATTTGCAATTTCTGCTTTAGAGCTTGATAATTGGAAGTCTTTTACTGTATTTGTCACCTAGCGCTGTGAATTCTGATTTTGTGGTGTCAAATGTAAATTCTTTTTGTCGAGGTTTTTCTATTTTAGGCTCTTGGGTTGCCTTTTGCTCGCTGTTATCTTCTGAGTTGTGGTTGAATATTTGGGTGATGTCTCCAATAAAACTATGGTTTCAATAAATCGGTAGGAAGTTTGCTGTTAAGGAGATGAAAACTTTGATGTTCCAAAATAATAAACTCGGAGGAAGCCGTTGCGGAGCACCAGACTTAAAGTATAAATAAATTCTTGATTTGCACATGTTATAGGTAATTTTTAAATTTCAAAAATATATCAGTCTAAATTATAAGCTTTTTTGGACGACGTCATATTTTGAGAGAGTTGCGATGGCGGATGAATTGATACTTCTGAATGCGTTCTTTATATTGAAAGCGATGACAATACATACCACTTTATCTAATCTTGCTTCCATTTTCCGTTTTAACTCGCTTAAGGCGATGGTTGCCGAAGTATTATGATTGAATAGAAATTGTTTCGTGCTATGTAGCTTTTCCTTTGTAACATATATTCAATCACAAATTTTTCTTGCCAGTATTTTTCGGAGTATCGCGTTGACTACTATAGGTCAATATTGGTTGGCTCGATGATTCTCTTCTGATTTTGTATTGAGATCACGTTTAATTTATTCCTACTTGATAGAAAGTATGCTGTTTTGATATATGAGTTATAAATACCAAGAAAGGATACTTTTTTGTCATTATATGGGAATTATTCAAAGGTGGCCCTTGACTGTCTGGTCTCGGGCGTACCTCTCTGTGAAATTAAGAAATAACTGCGTTACTTTCGCTCTGTGCTGCAATAAGTTCACGGTTAGAGTAGAAAACTTTCTCCTTTGTCACGAAACTTGTCGACCTCGTATAACTCTCGTAATAATTCTCCACTTTCTGTTTACAAACATGAAATTATGATTGGTTGTTTTAATGTTCTTTGTGTAATTTATACGGTAAGCAGGGCTCTCGATGACATTGTTACTTAATGATTCGTCGCGATTTTTGAAACCTCTTTCTTTGGGCTCTTACGCGCTTTCTCTCGCTTTCTTGTTCAAGTGTCCACCACGGTTTTGTTGCTTGCAGAATTGTTTTACTTTTTTGTTATGTTCACTTGTCAACTTTTCAATTTTGTTATAGAAGGTCCTCACAGTATTTTCGATTTATTTGGTGGTTTCAATGCAGTTTCTCGCGATTTCAAAACAGTCTTTTTTTTCATTCATCTTAGACATGTCGCGTCCTTGTTGGTGTGACACTGGACTTGGGGTTGCGTAATATATTGTATGAAAGTAAAGTAATAGGTTTGAGCTCGCTGATATCGCAATGTTCCAGTACTTTGCAGTGAATAATTTCTTGTAACAACGCTTACACTAAAACGGTTAAATCGATCTAACTCCTACCTGTACCGTGTTAGAATGTCGGAGAGCGTTAGGGTTATATATAACTGAAAGCTCTTGTCTGAGAGAAAGTTTAAATAAATTGGCAATATCCCCTCTCCCTACCCTGCGTTTGGCATTCAATTCGCCGAGTTATATAACGGTTAGGTCGAAAAATATAAAAAAGATCGTTCTAGTTATTTTGAAGTGTTTCGAAAATCGTCTCCGGGAGGTGCGTAGCAATAATAAGGAATTCTTGCTCTTTCAACTTTACCTTTGCCGCAATCATTTTTTGCTTGATTATGAGCGGGAATATTTTTACCTCAGCAGAAGGATTTACTAGAGCGGCTTCAGAATCATTTTCGTGTGTTATGACTCGACGTCGTGTAGAAAAACAAATAACCTTTAGTATTAGTGGAAAAAGTTCATGTATTGCTGAAATGTTACCATGATTTTCGTTATAATAAAGACAACGCAACGTTTTTTCGGCACACCTTGCCAAAGTAACTTGGCTGGTGTATGGTTCAGAGATTGAATTCGAGATTTTTCGCTAATCCGAGTACTGCTTCCCCACAATATTTTGTATGCATGTGTTGTGCCCAATGAGAGTGTTATGGCATGGACTCCTCCATAGCAACGTTAAAATTTCATACAGTCCACACCAGCTCTCTTCGCGTAACTCTGAAGCTCGCAAAGTGTTTCACTACTTTCTGCATGCGTCGTCGACGCACGTTTTGACGTAGCGCCTCCACTTGTTGGGTTCTGCCCCTACGCGACGCATTAAGGTTTCACTGAGCGGCATAAATAACGAGCAAACCCGCTAAGAACCCGAAGCACTCGCGAACCCGGTTCACTGCATCGCGCAACAGCGACAACGCGGACGAGCTCCTGTAGGCAAGATAGTCCCAGCTTTGGGTGCAACGCCCCCCTCCCTACCCCCCCTCGCCCTTTCAACATCGCCATAGCTTGCCATGCGAATGCCACAACTACAAGCCCCAGCCAGACACCGCCGCTGCCAACACGCTGCACGCCGAATCTAGGGATAACTGCCATATTTGCGGCGCAAAAAGATTGGAGCGGTCGCGCTGGCCCCCGCGCGGCCGCCCCTCGTTCAGTTGCAGACGCCGCAGACAGTTCAGACGAGCTTGTCGTGGCTCGTGTGGCGGCCAACGGCGAAGGCCGGTGCCAGTCTAAAAACTCATTCACGGCGATGACGACGAAAGAGTTCGAAGTATTTTGACCACCCTCACAAACAAGCGCCGAGGAGTGTATGTTCACGCCCAGGTGAAGGTTATTAAAGGGACTCTGCAGCACTTCCGATAAACGCTTGCGCTCTTTCCTTCGCGTCTGGAAGCACTGCGAAAGCTACAGTTATCGCAAGCACGGAGAGGCATTGCGTGATTTTCCCGTCGCAGGAGATGCGCCTTCGTTTCTGATTGGTTTTATAGCACTTATTGTAGTAGCTATCGAATGCGTTTATTGCTCCAAGTGAAAAAAGGCCGGCCAATAGCCACTACACCGCTGCAATAACGCGACTCGAGCGCCCAGAGGGCGCCAAGACCAGGAAAGAGAAAATGTTTTAGAGCAAGTGTCTAAGTTATGTGACGGGCATAGAGCAGTAATACTGTAAATAAAGTATTTATCGGCCCCTTATTCCAAGTATTGAGTGTGTTTCTTGACTACGTTCTGAAAGCATTTAGCAAATAAACAAGTGAAGGAAACGCTGCAGGTTTCCTTTAACTAGAAGCCGATCCCGTGCAAAGTCGCGTTTCTCGTCGAAGACGCGTCAGTCGTGTAAATAATTGGGGAAGGCCAATATGGACTCCTTTTTCACGACAAGGTGCAACTCAGAACCTATAGCATAAGGCTCCTTCATTTCTCACGCCAGGGGATATCAGTGCTGGGCATACTTAAAGGCCAACTGCCATCAAATGTTTCTTTGTCCAAATTTGATCCAAATAAGCAGTCTATGCTCCTAAAATCACCGTGGCGAAATTTTAAGCTTCGTAAGCATATAGCAAACTAGGCACCGTCGTTCAAAGTACCTCCGAGCAGACGACGTTTGCACCTGCCGGAGAGTCGCCGAAACAAGTTCCGAGCGGCCTATGAAGGAGGTATACAAGCTGTCCTGTGGTGCTCGCGCTTCTCCGGCGACTTGTACGGCGCTCCTCAGGGCACAGAGATGCGTTCGCCCCGGGGTTTTTCTGGTACACCACGGTGCTGTACCGCCGTCGCTACCACATGTGTAAAACTAACCGCATGTGTAGCAATATATGCCATTTTCTTTTTCCATGCCTTAAAAGAATATACAAGGATTACGATGTTCACGAGTTCGCGAACGTTCTGGAGTTAGCAAAACTACTTTTACTTCAAATAATATTTTTACTAAAACGAAATACCGCGAAACGCGCACTTGCCTTACATTTTTAATTCCTCTTGCTTGTATCACAGAAAAAAAATATCTTATATAAATTCTTGACGGCTTGCACTTCCGCCTCCAATATTTGCCATATTTGGACTGGCCCAACGCAACCGCCACCCCTTAGACCTTTCCAAGAAGTTTGACGGCCTAACTAGACTTGTCCACGCGAATATAAACATTTTTTCGACTTTTGCCCCACTAGGTAAGTTAACCAAAAGCAGCCTTGATCATGGTAACAAATACATCCGCACATACATCGGCCGTCGTCTTCGAGAAGTGCGAACGCTAACGAAACTGCTCCTGTGCTAAACAATAAACCAGATTTTTTTCAATTCCCAAGTGAAATATTTACTTTTGTAGAGCGTTATGTTTAGTTTACTTGAAAGTAAGATGTTTTCATCAGCAGATGTCAGTGGGGGAAGTAGAAAACAGTGGTAGATAGTAACTTCTTTTGTGTATTACTGCACCTTTGAGCTGTGGAAGATCTTGTGCATTTTTAGACCACTTTTATAATTGAATTCTCTATGTGCACAAGGCGAAAAATACTGGGCCGATATTCACGAAGCTGTTTGCACATGACGTATAGTGAAACTAGTGATTGATCTCTGCTCGCGTGCGGTTTGTTTCCTTCAAAGAACGCGATGTGATAGCCGAGGCGCCGGCTAAGCAAAGCTGCTTTTCGATATCGTTCGAGCAACTAGCTTTGTAAATCAGGGCCGGCTTTTTTACACGCAATGCTAAGGATTGCAACTCCGGCAGTTATTCTGCTGGAAAAATAACTCTCGGATGGTATACTTCATCTCGATTGGTAGCAACGCGATGGCGGAATTGCACCTAATTACATTATCCTGGGCAAACGTTAGTGCAAGTTCTTCTGTGGAAATGACAGTTCAAAACGCGACGCTACCATGCGCATTTGAAGGTGGCTCTGAGCGGCCGCCGGTTCTGACGCGGACGCTTTCGTTCTATCACGTAGGTCACGTTCAGCCACCGGTAATGGCCATATTTTCTATTCAGTTTCGGTTCCGAGAACGCTAATATCCCGAGCCGTTTGCGTCGCGCGCTTTCATGTTTGAAACGCAGTATTTTTGTTTGCGCACTCTTTTTATGTGTACTATTAAGTGACATCATTTTTGCGTTGACGAAAATTTCAGTGCAGTTGGCATTTAAAAGCAAGGTGGTTGTAGAAGGCACGGACAGCCGTCATACGGCTTTCCGTTACGCGCAACGGGACCCACCTTCTCGAATTACGTTATTTGCAAGCCCTGGGTCTTCGAATATCTGGGACAGAGCTACGTTGGCTGCTCGCAGTCATTGAACAAGCTCCCGCCCGTGCAACCTCAATACTGACTTCAAAGAGTCAGGACTCACAACAGCGCATTCTACCGCAAGAGACTATCATAAACAAGCCACAGAGTGCCACAGAGATTGGCGTGCCTGCGTCGCCGTCACCCAGTATTTCTGGCATGTTTACGCTATGCCTGGGCCTCCTTTTAACACAAGGCGAAGAAGTAACAGTCCCCTCAGTCACACAGAGGTAAAGAAGCCTTCCATTCTCTTTACGCCAACCAGTGAGTAACCGCCTACAGACCCTGCTCTCTGCCGACATCATAGGAAAGATTTATGCCTCACAATGGCTTTCTCCCATCGTCGCAGCCGCGAAGAAAAATGGCAGCATTCCCTTTTTCCGTTGACTGGAGGGAGCCAAACAACTTCGGGCTGCCCTACATCGAGAGCATCTACATGCCTTAAACGGAGCCCGACGCTTCTGAAAGCTGGTCCTTGAATTTGCTTACCACCCAGTTCTGCTGAACCCTAGCAGCAGGAATTTCACGAAGTTTGTAACGGATGCGGTCTTCTCTGGTTTATATACATCTGGTTAGGATTGGCCCCTGCCTTAGCAGCCCTTCAGCGCCCGTACCACAGGAATCCTTCAAGACTGCGGAAGTATTATTGGCTACATAGACGACACATTCGTCTTGAGGAAGACCGACAAAGAACATCTGGAGAACATGGGAGAAGTTTTGCATCAAATCGCGAAAACAGGTCGGAAGCTGAGGGTAATTGTGTATTGAATGCAACAGAATTCTCGTTTCTTGCACATTGTATGTGTCAGCGTTGAAGGCATAGCGCCATTCCAAGCAAAAGCCGATTGAGTCATACAGTCCGCCACTCAAACAAAACTAGGCCCACTGTTCGTTTTTCGGCTTTGTCGAGTACTATGCAAAGTTCATTACTTCACTAGCCGAGGAAGTGGAGGCCATGTGTCTACTGTAGAGCAAAGACGCACGTTTTTAGTAATGCACAAACGCCCAAGCTACTTTTGAGAGAATTAATGCGATTGTGGCCTCTCAGAAAGTGTTGCGCTTGTTTGACTTAGCTCTTCCAGTTATTATCACAACTGATGCTGCTGCAGTTCTGGAGCAAGTGGATGGTACACCACTGCATTTGTTTGCCTTACTAGTGGAGCAGAAAAGAAATACTTCGCCAGCGAGCGAATTGTTGGCCTGCGTGTAGCCAAGCGAAAAGTGGCATGTTTATTTGTACGGCGTTCATTCACGCTTCCAACTGATCACCAGGCAGTGGTAGCGTTGCTAACAAGGCCACAGGCCGACGCCATTTTCACATTGCAAGGTGGGCGGAACGACCCCTCCGCTATAACTGCATAGTGGAATACCACAAGTGTTGGGAGAACAAAGCAGCAGACACACTGTCGCGCCTGCCAGTTGATGGCAAGCTGGAATTTGCTCGGCCACCCGAAGACAACGCTGCAGAAGTTCTATTACTTATCGAGCCGCTGCGCCCCACTAACGACCCGTTCCAGCACTTCACTCGTGACGTTTCTACTCTAGAGATATAAGGAATACGCTACGTCGGCGTGGCTCCCACACAGGCTGCTCCAGAGCCAGTTGCAGCAGTACTTCATGCTACGCAAGGAATAGTCAGTGTTCAACAACTTACTTCTACTGGACAGCGACGTGTGCGTCTCCGGTCTTTTCTGCATTACTTCATTTTCACAGTGCAGGAAGCTCATTCTGGAATCGTCAGGACAAAAGCGCGACTTCACGAACTGTTTCAGTGACCGGGCAAGAATTGGCAAACAAGCCGCAATATAAAACTGCACTGTCTGTCAGAGGGGAGAGAACAGTGTGAAGACGGCAACAACACACCTACAGCCCACTCCAGTTCCAGAGCGTCCTTGGCAAAGGGTAGCCATTGCGATTGTTGGTGTTATGAAAACAATCTCCGAAGGATTGCATGTTCGCCATTAAAATGGTTCATTATTTTTCAATTGGATTGATTCCACAGTTCCCAACTTCTTCCTCTTCCGTTTTCCTCCAGAGGGAACCCTGTGGAGACTGTCAATGACGAAGGGCCATAATGTTCTTCGCCAGAATTTGCACAATTTTAACGAGACCGTGGCATATGGGTGATACAATTGTCAGCGTATTACCCGCAAGCCTACCGACTTGTCGAACGATTTATTCGTGCTTTCAAGGGCGTTGTCCAGGTTCCTTTGTTAAAAGAACGCCCCCTTCGACAAGGAGCTTTGGAGTATTTGGGCATCTATAAGTGCACACTTTACGCAACCACAGGAGTAGCACCTGACTTGCTCCTACATGCACGACTACCCCTGAAGGTGGCTGGACACCATCATGTAGCCCTCCCAGCGTTTGTTGCTGATCCTGCTGAAGAACTTCTGCGGCTTTGCTTTCGAGTCGCACAAAAGCAAGAGTACAGGAGGATGGCCAAAAATTTCCTTCTTGCCGCCAAGAAGCCAAACATCGAAATTAACGTTCAGCGCGGTAAAAATATAAAAAGACAACAGGAGAAACGCGGGGACTTCGCTGAAAATCAGAAACATCGGGAACATTGTTGAAAAATAGTCGAGTATGCAATTGAAAACAGGTTACACATAATTACGGCAGACACGTACGGCTGTTCTGTGGTAGAGCCGGACAATGCTTTGTGTGAGGAGGGCCTGACGGTGATCGGAACGAATTTTAAACCTATTGTAAAATCAAGTATTGTAAAAGAGCCCTTGGGGTCGTCGCTCAGAAGGGGCCATATAGCACAAGTAGTAAAGAAAGCAAAAGGTCTCCGTATGTAGCCATTTCTGGGGTTTAAAACGCGTAAGCCCAAAGCCCCATTCCACCCAATACTTGGCAGTTTGCGCTGTCCTCATTTTTACAGGAGCACCTCCACTCTTTTCAATTGAATGACCCCTATTTCTTCTTTAACTCAGATGCGTGGGTGAAGTATCTTGAATTTTCAATCCCCAGAACACCCAGAACGCTGATTATTGATGTGCAAGGTTTGTTCGACACGATTCTTTACGATCTTTCGAAACAAAATAAAGAAATCGGCCAAAACTATGTATCACTGAACACAACGAAAAGGTAGGTTTTATTTAAAAGTGTGGCGTCTCAGTGAAAGTTTCATGGAAATCTTAAAATTCTACCTCAGCTCAACATTTATCGACTGGCATAGTGAATTTGCGTTCAAAAGCGAGGAGTGCATATTAGATCAACGGTGGCTCCTATATTAGTGACATAATTCTAGATAGGGTTGGCAGAACTGTTGACAGAACGGTGAGCGTCTTGGAAAAAGGTTTTTCATTATATGGAAGAATTTTTAATTATTGTTGAGAATGGAGAGCCGAATGTACACAGCTTTCCAAATATGTTCATTAAATGGCGTTTTGGATTGAAGTTCACGTTCCGGCTGCCAAAATTGAATGAACTGCAGCTTGTGGACTTGAAATTAATTTTCTATGAAGGTCACGTATGCTGCTGTTACCGTCCCAGATCTAAAAAACCCGCCCTAAACTTCAAGTCGGATCATCTTAAGGTAATTAAAAATGGGATAGCTAATTCATGAATACTTCCAGCTCTTTCAAAGTCTTGTGACAGCTAAATGACAGATTTTCGAACCTGATAACTAGACCGTGTACGACATACTAGTCCAGGAATATTATACTCATAGTTGTGCGTAAGCTAGTCAGATGGGTAAAAAGCAAAAATACAGCAGATTCTGTGACGCAGAGGCGACTTCAAAAAAAGATAGCCGATTTTTATACCATGAAAGCACCGGCATTCTCATAAGATCGGAAATGTGGCAAACCTGTATTCTTTCGATGTTGTTTTTCTGTATTAGGTATTGCGTATAAAGCTTTGCCAGTTTTTCTAGTACAATCTAGAACAATCTACAGGCGGATCTGGTGATTGATTGATTGTAGGGTTTAACGCTCCGACGCAACGCAGGTGATTAGGTGCACCCTAGTGGAGGGCTCCGGATTAATCTTTACCACCTGGGGATCTTTAACGTGCGCCGAAATCTCGTACACACGGGCACTTTTGCTTTTGGCCTTCATCAGAAACGCGACCGTCGTGGCCCAGAATCGAACCCGCATCTCCGTGCTCAGCAGCACACCGCCTTAGCCACTGAGCCACCGTGGCGGGCAAGAGGAGGGTCTGGAAGCAGGGGAAGGCCAACAACTCGATAGAGAAACGAAAAAAGAACAATAAGGGCAAGGAATGAACTCCAGCAGTCCCTACAGGCGCGCTTAAGGTTCAACGGGAGAGGCCTGCGTCGTGCCGTGGACCTAGGTAGGCTGTTAATGATGAGGATGTGAAATATCACGGCAAATTGGATGGTAATTTTGTTGCGTACTTGAAACTCGCGCCTTCGTCCGCAATGACTTCTTAGTGAAAAAAATATGTTGATTACTCCTAGGGTGATCTCTGCCTTTCCAAACGGCCGGTGCACGTGCAGCTCATTTGGTGGCAACGACTTCATACTGCAAGTTTAGAGCCTGCAATAAACCGGGGTATTGCTGCCTGTTGACCAATTAACATCAAAGGTTGAGGCCATCCCTGTTTTGGGGTTTCAGCTTCGCGAAATGATGGGGAAGTCCCCTTGCCAACATTTCACAATAACGACTGACCGTTTGTATTATCCTGTTCTTCTGTTCCGGTTCTCCCGGTTGTTCCGGTTGCACACCATCCTCACAGGTTTCTCGGTTTTTGTAAAATCTATTTGCGCCCTCGATACAGGGGTAAACAGCAAGCAACCACTTCATTTTTTAACCTCAGTTTTTGAGGGCTGCTACTTCTCATTGTTTCCTTCTTCCATTTTTAGGTGCTTATTGAAACTTTGGGATAAAGGAAGACAAGCACGTTCCAGAAGCAAAGCTGCTCAGCATGCATAATGGGTACATCAGCAACCTACTGTGTTGCATCAAATAATAAATTGAAAGTGTTTGTACCAACAGGTGCGGTAAATACAAATAAGTTACCTCGGCCCTGGAGGACCGCACTTGACACTTACATTTACATGACAATGTGTTCTTTGCAAGAAAAGCATACTATGCCTTAGCTTCTCGCATAATGGGGGCACATGGTATCACCAGTACCTTTTGCCGTTGAGAGGACGTTGCATCAGATGCGACGTTTCCTATTTTTTTTTCATTTTTGGACGGGTGTTTCAGCTACCGATACTAAAATATGTTTTGGTGGCGGCTTCGGTAACGCGCACATTGGGCTGTCATAGCTCTGGTTATAAAAAGTGTTCATAATTTTTGTGAGGCATTCTTGAAGCGTCGTTTCGCTAGTTCTTTTTTCATCAGTTGTGAATTCGCCGAGTTGAAGAGTACGAGTGGCTTTTTTTTCCTTATTCGATAGATAGTCAGCTCTTAGATAGCCAGCACACATGGCTATCTTGACAGGCAAAACATACATCCAGAAACTGGAATGGCCGATTTGCAGGATTCTTTTTTGTTAATGTAGGCCGCGCGAAGCACTGTTTAGCATTGTAACCCTATGTCTCAAGCATCTCAGAGCTGCAGTTAGGAACAAATCAAAAATCAGCGACGAATATAGATATCTTGGCACTGTGTTGTGACAAACTGTAACGATATCCTAGATATTACGATATCGTACAAGTCAACAATATTGTAAAACTTCTGCGATATCACTGGCTCTACGATATTATTGAGCTTGCCGTATTCTTGACTGGACGATATCCTCCAAACCTGGGATATTACTGAATGTACGTTCCAATAATGTCGTACTCACCCATCGTGAAGGATATCGTATATTTTTAATAGTGCCAGCGCTGTTGAAAAGCACTTAGAGAATAAATAAATACAGAAATCCCTCGTTTTAGTCAAGTCATCGGGATGGCAAAAAAAATTCGTTATAAAAGGTAGTCTGTTATAAGCGACGACTCAAGAAAATTTAATTGCGCCACAACTGCGAGGAATCAAAACAAAATGTATTCAGTGAATCAAAACCTTTTCAGGGCAAAAAACGGCAGTGAGCTTTGACTGGAGGAGCTTTGGAGGAGCAGCGATGTCGAAACTGGCAGCAAGGCGGCGAGGAGTTGACACGAAGGCGAGCGAAAGCAGTGACTCGCGCCCGAACGCCTCGCCAACGAGTGCGAATGAGGAGGGGAATGCAGTGGCCATTTTTATGGTGGGTTTGCGGGCGTCACGGAACGCTACGAGCGTTTCGCGCTGGAAAGCGCCGCAAATGCCGTGGCTCGAGTCTGAGGTTGTGTTTGTTGAGCTCAAAAAACGATTACCCGCTCACTGTGAGTACACTGCGGAATCATCAAAACTGACCAGTTTTGCTCTGGAGTCTTTTCATAATCACTGGGCACTTTTTTTCGCGACGTGTGCAGCCGCGAAGTTTGCAAACCAATAATTTCTCGGTGCCCCGTTGTCGACAACACTGCTAATCCGACGGTTGGAGTGCGGATGTTCGCGCACCGTCGCATTCATGCCATTGACAAATATCTAGGAACAAAATTAAAGACCCTACCACGCATTTGTACCGTTTGTCTAAAGTCGGAGGGTGCCAATCGAGCATGATCGGCCCGAGAAAATCGCCGGGGAAACACCAGCTTGCGTTGACCCGCCATGCTAACAGCCTGACTCGTCGCTGCGTTGCCGGCGCTCGGCGACGCCTCCGCTCGCCGCTTCGCTGTAAGCGGGTCAAGCTCCTTGTGCACTCCGAGTAATGCGGTCTAAAATGCCTGCGTTTGGGTTGGGACCAGAAGAAATTTCGAATAAAGTGATTTGTCGAGCAAAGCGATTTCGTTATAACGAGGGATTGATGTAAAATATTTAAATAAACAAATAAATAAAAGTAAACAAATCTCCTAATGCAATGTTTTGCTGTTTATATATCAAACTGCGCGTTTGTTGCAAAAGACGAACGGGGCGGCAGCCAGTTGCTTCAACGAGATCATTTTGTCCATGTTTTGAGTATCGAACTTTTTCCTTAATTCCAGATTGAGCACGCTAGAAGCAAAAATGTGTAAGTGATGACAGGACGTACGCACAAAAACGGAACTTCGCAGGTGTTGGCGAACGCAGCGCAGTGATTTGTGGCAATGTGTTGCCCCTTTCGCGACAGACGTATTGACAGCTTTCCCTTGTTTCTGCGAGCTCAGCGGATATCATTTGGATATGAAATGTTTACCTGCTTCCGACAGCCGCGGTTGATTGAAGGCCTTTATTGTGGCGTCATTTTTTGGGCCTATATAAAATGTTGACAATAGCTGCACCGTCTGAACGCAGCTCAGCCTTCCTTGGTGATCGGAGTAAGTCATTGTCTTTTAAATTTACCTGTTCTATTATATGTTTCACCACAAGTGAAAGTTCTATCTACTTAGCTGGTCGTGTTAGAGAAGAAAAATGGGGGTAATTATTTTAGCGAATGCGGAGGCAAAGCAGGCGATCGTTTTTTTCTCTCAAAATGTAGATGTGGGTTCCAAGCCAACTGAGCAGTTCTATATAAAACCTGATCGCTTCCTAATTTTGCTGACGCATTCAATTTCTCTTGAAATTATATGGTCATCGCATGGTGTAGCTGTGTTATAGGGCCATTGCATTGCGCTATAAAAGTTAAAAATGTGGGTGTCTGCAGTGTTAAGTTGTTTTCAAACATGCTATACTTACGACTGTTAGTTGCGGTGCACCCAAACCGCATCTCGAATTTTGATCATTTCATCCTGGAATAAGTCTTGTAGTATAAATGTTTCTTTTAAATTTTAGGTCTGATGTAAAATAGAAATATGTAGGGAATTTGCAATTTTTCTCCAGAAAACCGTGCAGCAACACGTCTTCTGTCTCAAGATGAAAGGCCTGGTGCGATTCACCGCATTCGTCATCGTAGCAGGTAATTCTTCGGAAACTTGTACTAACAAAGTATAGACCATAGGTAATTATATTCGGTTCGTTTGTTAAGAATCTAAGGAAACAAGAAACAAAGGTCACTGACAGAGACCAGAAACTAAAATAGTCACGTTTCGGAAGTGCTATAGCTTCCCTGTTGACAATTCCCCAATGACAGAGAGAGCAAGAGAGAGAGGCGGAGAGATAATGAAGAGCGCCGAAACACTCCCACAACCCCATTTCATTTTAAATTTTTAGCACATATATTTACCTGTCATTGTTTTGTATTAAGCTGCTCGAACTGACAAACTGACTGTACTTTGACCTCGGAGCTATCTTCTCAAATTTTCGGATAGTGTGTTGCATGTGGATCACATTACTTTTCCTTTCAGAGGACGTTGATAGAGGACGCCCTAATTTTTCATTTTGGCGGGTGTTTCAGCTACCGATACTAAAATAGTTTTGGAGCCCGCTTCGGTACGCGCACATTTGGCAGAACAGCTTGGATAAAAAGTGTGCTAATTTTTGTGAGGCCGAAGCACTATTTGCCAGTTTTTTTTTTAAATTTTGAATTATTGAATACCTGTGGGTTTTTTTTCTTAAATTAAGGTGCTCGAACCCGACAAATGGCTATCTTTTACCCCGGAAAATACCCAACCAAATTTTTCGGATAGGGCTTGTTTTTAATGTGGGGGATCACCATTTAACCCCTTTTCTCCATCTCAGAATGCAGTTGGCAATAAAAATGCGACGAATCCCCAATTTTTTGAACATTTTTAAGGCGGAAGTTGATCAGCTACCGAACTAAAATAAATCACTGGAAGCGGGCTTCAGAAACTATGCACATTTGGCGCACTTTTTGGCCTGGTAGTTTATAAAAATTACATAATTGAAAACGTCAGGCTCCAAAAAAGCTAGTATCCGGAATTATTTTCTAAGGCGTTTTGCGCCGAGATCTCAGTTTTAAAAGAGGTTTTTTTTCTAGTAGGATAGGTAATCAGCTCTTTTTGTAGTACAATATGGCTTTAAATCTTGAAGGCAAAAAAATTCAGAAACCCGAATGGCAGATTTTTGCAGGAGGGTTTTTGGGTGTTAATTAGGCCTCCGAGAAGGGAAATGTTTTTGCCCCCTTTATTCCCTAAAGTTCCCCCAAGGGGGCTCAAGCTTTTGGGTTAGGAACAAGAAAAAATTTTAAAGGAGAATCAGCTTACTTTGGAACATGTACCCTTAAAGAGTGGTGAGATTTGCCGTTGGGAAAGTTAGGAAAAAAATAAAACTGAAATTGCGGGGCGTTTAGGGAGGGCTATTTAAATTCCGCATTATTTAAAATGGGTGGGTACACCCCTCATGATAAAAATTTTTCAAAACTTTTTGTTCAAAATAGTCAAGGAAGGCTCCTAAAAAATGACACCCAAGAATTTAAAACCTTTTGGGAAAATTTTTTTCTATGGGCGATTTGCGCCGTTAGCCATCTAGTTTTTCAACCCCCAGGTTGTCGGAGTATGCAGGGAGCAAATAATAAGTCAACTAATTTTTGAGTTTTATGTGGAATTCCAAACGAGTTTTCGTTGGTTCAGTCTGTTGGGTTAGAGAAGGTGCAGTACTGTAAATAAAAAAAATAAAAAAAAAATGCCCAATTGTAAAAACCACCTTTTTGGAAAACCTTTCATTAAGGGGTGTGGAAATTCATAAAAAATTCTTAATAAGAGGCAAAATTTTCTAACATAAAAATTTTTGGGGGGTTTTTTATACCCGGAATTATGTTCAAATTTTAACCTCTTTCCCAAAAAGGAGCCCGTTTTTCTTGCCAAAACCTCTCCATTTTCCCCGGGCCCCCTAATTTCCTTGAAAAAACGCCGTGAACTTGTGGGTAAATTTCGAAGTAGATATCAAGGTAGTTCCGGCTTTCAGGCTAGACATCACCCGGAACCCGGGTGTGGTGAGATTTCCAAACTTCAGGGGTAAAAGTTTTTCCATTTGGGGTGGTCGTTTCACAGGGTATTCAAATTCTCCCAATACCACGTTAGAACCCCCAGAAACCCCGCCAAATCGGTTTTTACCCCAAACTTTTTCTGTGTCCCCTTTCAAGGAACGGCTCTCGAAAGGGAAGGGGGGGGGACACGCCCAAGCAATCGCATTTTAAAACCCCGGGTTTTTTATTTGTTTTAGGGAGTATTTGACGTTCTACTGTTTATTTGCTTTTTTTGCATCTATTTTTACTTACTTCTACTCACCATGCAAAAGTGTTGAGAGTGACTGCAGAATTTGCAAATAACTAAACAACTAATTTTTGAGTTTTATGTGGAATTCCAAGCGATGTATTTCGTTGTGTTCAGTCTTGATTGGGTTAGAGAAGGGCCTGCAGTATCTGTAAATTCAAAAATAAATAAAAAAGAAAATGCCCTGAAGTTTGTCAATGAAATTTTCTTCCACCTTTGTGTGCGCGAATAAGTTTCGCTATTTCTATTAATTGGGTATTGTGGAAGTTGACAGGTAATAGTAACAGCGTATGCTTAGATAACGAGGCAACATTTCATCGTAACGATAAAGAAATATATTGGGGGTATTATTAGGTCCAGGAGACTTATGTGTCTAAATTTAGCCCTTACTCTCCTAAAATGAGCCCTTGTTCTGCCGAAGACGCGTAACTCCAGTTTGGTCGCTCAAGGAGCCACCTAATGATTTTAATAGAAAAACGACGCCGTCGACGCGTAGGGTACATTTCGAAGTAGATAAAATGGTGCAGCTTGCACAAGCGCTACAAGGCTAGAGAAAACGCATAGTTGGCGGCCGCTCTCTTTACGTCAGAGAGCCGGCTGCTGCGCCTCGTATGCATTTCCAAACTTCCGGGTGAAGTTTCTCCATGTCTGAGAGGCCTGGATCGTTTTGAACACAGGTATTCAAATCTCTCCCGAAGTGGACCACGTTAGAACCCGCCAGAACCCGCGCCAACCGGCTTCGTGTACTCGGTGTTTCTACCGCAAACTCGGTGTCTGTGCTCCCCGTTTCACCAGAGAACGTGCATGAACTGCGAAGGAGGACAGCGCGCGGGGGATCACGCCCGGAACGCAATCGCATAAAAGCCGGTTTGTTATTGTGAGGGAGCCAATTTATTTATTTATTTATTTATTTATTTATTTATTTATTTATTTATTTATTTATTTATTTCTACTGACAATCCAACGAAGGGTATTGCAGGATTATTGTTAGATTCCCATCACGGGAAGTGTTTTTCCCGGGTTCGTCTCTTTTTTTTTCTTCATGCGGCGGCGATCTTTTAATTGTTTTCTGTTTGATTTGAGGGGTTCGGTTATCGCTTTTTCGCTTTTTTTATTATCCATTTTTTAACATGGTAAACCCATGGGTGAATTACCTCCCCATCTCGTAATGAGGTCGGGCTAGGAAGGCGAGATAGAATGGTTGTTTCATGCTATGAGCACCTTTCCTGTTAGGTTTATTTACTTTTTTTCGCTTCAAAATAATACCGTTTGGCACTAATACTTGAGAAATTTCCTATCTGGCTTTTTATATTCGTAGGTTTTGCGCAGTGGGTGCCAATACAACCTTTCTTTTTTTTAACTGGCTGCACATCTTGTTGCTCCCCGCCGCTGTTAGCCCCGTACCCTCGGGCCTTTGGGATGGTTAGGTTTCCTCTTTCACTGCGTAAAGGTCCAGGATTCGATTCCGGGGCCTTCCTAACCACATTTCTTTCCTGAGTTGCGCCCTCCCAACACCTGCTCGTGGGGTCCTTGCCTCCTCGCCCCTTTCCCTCACACTGCCTTGGACTAGCATTTTACTTCTCTTCCTTCACCGATGATGGCAACGGCAACGGTGCACAGTGGAACTAAAAGCCTCACAGCTCTGCCATTAAAAGGACCAGAAACAGCCGAGATGGCGTTTGATGACGCGTTTTATGGATGCCGAGGTGACAATTCTAGGGTACGAGACAGCTTACTTCACACTTCAGAAATATATAAAGCTACGTGGCCTGCACATGTACTGGCAGTTATATAACTAAGGCGAACCATGGCTTCGGTTTTGTTCACTTTTGTGTTTTGCCGGCAGCGCCCAGCCACGCCTGGCAGACATCTGTTTTCAATGCAAAGCGTGTTTTTCCTTATCTTCGTTAGTGTGCGCACAGGCTATCTTATTTAATGGGAAGGGTTTCGCCATGTCGTCACTAGACTAGAATGTTGTTTTTTGATTGCCAGTGTCCTGGATCTAATTCGGCGGTTCCAGAAATTATCTCACGAAAAGATAACTGTTCACTGGGAAATCGCCGCGGCTTTTTATTCTCCGCCGCTCGTCTATGTACGTCACTCGTGCGACTGTTCCGTAGACGTTTTTGTATTGTTTAAGTTTTTTGCGGAGGCCCGAGTTCGCTCCTATAAACTTTGTTTCTCTAAGAACCCTGCCTCGCCCTTCGCTATTTGACAGTTTGTTACTTGCACGCTTGATTTCAGTATCCACCAAATGGGAGTGTGCTGGTGAGGTGGTCGCAGTCGAGCCAGGAATTGGTAAGTTGTCCAAAAAAGCTCCACTTTATTATTTACAGGCGTACTTCTCCCTCGTGTGGACAAACGTGGAATTGTAAATCAAGTTCACACGGTGGCCAAGGCGATCAGGACCAGGGAAAGCAATTTGAACAATCAATCGGAATGATGGGCACTGCGAAGTCGCGTATTTATAATTTTTAATGTTCGCCGTTGTTTTCGGGCCTCAGTCGAAGCGTCTTAGCGGGAGCCTACACAGACTGGGGCAGTACGGTTCTTTGCCAATTTCAATCGCTCAAACTGCGAAAAATTAAATACCAAGCTATTGCTTTGTGGGTCAGTGGGAGGAGAGTCAGCTTCGGACGAGAGCCACGATTGGGTGAAGAAGGCGCCTGACCACACTCGACGTGTACGCACACTGGAGCGTTGCTCCCTCTAGTTCGCACTCGCCACAGATTGACCGGCAGCTTGATTCGGTGCTCCCGATTGTTAAAGCTAATTAGCTACACCAAATTAGGCTGTTCAAAATCCTCTTCACTTAGTATTCGTGTGTCCTGGACCTTCCTAATCGATGATGTGTCTCATGAAGCAGAAGAGAACTAAAATTTATTTTTATCTCCGATGGCGGCCAACATGTGCGGACTTTATATCAGAACGAAAACGATTCTATGAGCTAACCCAAGAGGCCCACAGCAGAAAATACAAATACTGGAGAAAGAAACTACCCCGAAATGCAAGGCTGAATTTCCAAACGAAACATCTTTCTTAAAACATGCCCATCTTCAGATGCAACCAACGCAGAACGTCAGGGGCATAACCATGTTTCCCTTTACCGAAGGTCCGCCTACCTCCGAATTCACAAAATGGATCACAGGTGACGTACTTGTGAATAGTTTTTCATCATACTTAGGCCTAAAGAATTTCCAATCACGGGTTATACCTGAGCTGAGGATAAATCTGGGTATCAAACATCTGAATGCACTGAACGCCGGTTAGGCCTTCAGGCAACGGCATTGAGGCGGCATTAAGACATTTTGCGTGAAAGAGGTCGGTGCATTTGTGATTGTCATCTAGCGTCATTCTTCTTCATTTGCTTTCACTGTACCGTAATTTGCAGAACTAAAACGAGTTCGGTGTGTTTTGTGTAATTGGCACCCTTTGGATAGTCTCGGAAACCTATTCCATTTAAGCGTGGCTATTAGAGAAGGAAGAATATATTGTACTTTCCGGGAGCGTCCCCTCCAAATAAAACAAGGTCCCTCGTTCCCAGTGCCACGGGTAAAAAGCAAAAAAAAAAATCAAGTCATAGTAGACAAAAAAAAATAAAAAATCAATCGGGCGGCCGGTGGCGCGACAGCAGTGGCCAATAAATTAGCTGAGGATTTAAAACGCGTTCTTTATCAGCTGAAGTCAAGTTAAGCAGTTGGGGATTTGATCGTTTCTAAAAATAGCTGCTGTTGGAGGGACTAGAAAAATGATCGTCAGACTGGTCCGGCAGCTATTAAGGCGAAAAGATGCAAATAATCAGCTTTTAAAAGACGACGGCATTTCTTGGGCTACTTCGTCTGTCTTTATGTCGGTAAGTCACGGAGAAACCGCGGCGGTTAAATTTGGGAAGACGTAGCACGTAGGGTTGCCAGATTATTGGGAACATATATCGCTTGACTTGTGAGTATAGTAGATGACGTGACGAACCCCGGTGCGGGTCTTAAAGATAAGCAAGTTTTCTCGGCTGTGTCTATAAATCGGTATAATTAGCAAAACTGGGTACGACTAAGATCCGCTAATATTTTAGGTAATTCAATCAGAACCTGACGATATTACCATGCTATTTCTTGAAAGTGGATAATATCCGATTGCATACAGTAATGAAAAATATTTCCGAGTACATGCGTAAGAACAAAGCTCTCCACAATGCTCGTTCCGAGCCAGGGCAGTGGAGCTATAAAAGTGCCATCAGCGAGGAGTTCACAAAACCTTGTATTCAGCACATGACTGCCGCGAGATGCATTCTGTGCTAGCCCGTACACCTGAAGGCCGTGGTTTTGTGGAGTTTAATTTAGTAATTGCAGTCCTACGTTTAGTTTTTGTAACAGAGCACCCAGTACGACTGCGACGCAATCTCAGTTTCCGTGAGGTGTTGCCAAGTTTACAGTGCTCTAAAGTGTGCTTATTTACGCAGTCTGACCAACCGGCGTAGTTTGCAGATTTATTTGTTTATGTAATCCTCGTGATGACAGACTGTTCCTGTAGGGCCTTTTTTTCTACTACACGTCCTCCTTGGTGTGCTGTCATCGGCCATGGAGATTCAGTGATTGAAGAGTTGCGCTGCTAATCCCGAGGTCGCTGGTTCCAACCTGGCCGCCGCAGCCGTCTTTGCATTCATCGCAAAAAACAAAAATCTCCGTGTGCCCAAATATCGATCCAGGCTAAAAATCACCAAGTGTTGAAGTCTACTCAGGAGCCCTCAACTGCGTCGCGCCTCATTATGCGAGGTGTAGCGTCGGCGCGTAGAACATAAAATCGGAAACTAAACTAAGCTAACTGGTCTTAATGGAGGCTGCTCCAAACAACCGACACAGAAAATTATTTCAGGTTCCTGCAAGATTTGTCCCACATTAAAAACAGTTATTTTTTCTCGTCAATATACCCTGCAGTTTGATTGTTGAAGAGAATCTTTCAACTGCGAAAATTGTGCAGTGCATGTGCCTCTAAAGCGCCTATCCTGAGCAAGTACTTTTGGCTATCTTGTTTATTTTGTTGAGCGAGCTGGCTATCCTAAATGGTCAATA
The DNA here is from genome assembly GCA_013339765.2 of Haemaphysalis longicornis. NCBI lineage: Eukaryota > Metazoa > Arthropoda > Arachnida > Ixodida > Ixodidae > Haemaphysalis > Haemaphysalis longicornis. Next base: position 210,160,330 of record CM023450.1, on the reverse strand, counting down.
AATTTGGTACGAATTTTAGAATGTCGAGCAAAGTTTTTCGAAGTTTCAATGAAAACAGGGTCTGTGTTCCCAAGCTACACCTCTACTATGAGGCCAGATGTGAATTACTTAGGTATAATTTTAGATTACACCGGAATATTTACCCCACACCGGAATATAAAAACAGGCGTTTTTTTTGTTTTCCTACCTCTATAAAAGAAAAACAATCGTAGGCGAGCGGTATGGAAACCTGCTCTTTTGGAACACCTACACAACGCCGTGAGCTCTGAGCGATCGCAGCGGATCAGTGGTTTAGTAATGGAACCAGCCACCTTAACGGTGTTATACAAACAAAAAAGCGAGCTTTGCTTTGACTGTGCGTATTGTACCTGAAGAAGAACTACTACTCGTAATCTTTGAACTGCAAGGTAATTTATGATTATAATGAGAATCCTCCCGTTTATTTTTCAGTTGCTGCACCACCGCTATACGTGCCACCATGGCATGAAGTGCCCAAGATCGTTGCACATGGTAAGGAAAATATTATTTACTCCCCCCACCAGAATTGGCGGAAGAAAAGACAGATGTGAGAAAAGACAGACGATATCACGCATTCATGACAATCTGCTTTCAAAACGCGCACGCCCGTTGACATCTGGGGCCGTCGCTGAGGCGCACTGATGCGTTACATGTCCTATTGCCGTTCTTAACTTGTTACCGAGCGTAGTGCAACTTTGAGATAAATGGCGAAGCAACAATTTTATAACGTATACGAGGAATGCTAGGTAGAGCATGGTATTAACTCGCTGCGCTTTAATACACTCCGCTCCTGCTTGCGCTCTCGGCGGACGAGCGACGCTGTTACTCAGAGAACCTGTGGCCTATTTTGAAGCCTTTTTCTGCCAGGGCCCCTCGCGTGACATGTGTGATGTCACTTAGCAGCAATGTAGAACGTCAATAAACGCTTTGCGCTGCACTGAAGTGACCTAAAAATACCAAAACAGCACTATTAATGAAGGCAACGAATATAATTGATCTTAGGAAATTTTTAAAATAAAAAGGGGACACCAGCTGGGCCTCGAAGCCAGGCCTCGAGCGCCTTACCCATAACTTTAGCTCGAGTCCACTTAGCTTCGAGAGGAGAGGTAGTTTTATTAGTCTGTTCAACAGAATACTGCGCAAACGGATATCACGGTCTCGCATTTGGGCGCTGGGCAACGAAGCGTTCTGAAACCCGCGACCCATGCGTTTCCCAGAACGCATTTCTAGATGTCCCGCAACCTTCGATTATTTTTTCCTCTTTTTAGTTCCAGAAGCACCTTATGTGCTACCTTGGCATGAAGAACCCAAGTATGTTGCACATGGTAAGTACTTGTTCTGCGGCCCTGGCACACGCCACCTTACTATGGATAGCCGTTGTCGCACTGAATGATGGACTGTAGTCTGGTATATGGGCCATTCAAAACACCTGCCTTCAATAATCTCAGATTTTAGGAAGTATCTGTTTACAGTGAGAAGTTTGTATTGAAATTAAAACGTTCCGTTTCAACGAACGGGATGTCACGCGTGATTAAAAATGAATTGGTGGAATTGCAGTGAACTGAATTTGCGACAAGTGTCAGTGCCCGCTCCTTGTGTCTGTCAATATCTCATTTACCCATTCATAACTGTAGCACTAAATTTGGTTCGTGGTCTTCATATACGACAGTTCGCTCTGTTATTTACGAATCAAGTTCTAATCAAAGTTAGTAGATCTAATGACCATAACTGCGCTATCCCAGTCGATTCTCGGAAACTATAAAATTGCAGGGTACAATCTGCGGGGCATTTCAAAAGCCACGCGTGGCTTACTGAGCTGCCTACCTCGCGAGCATGCTGCAAACTGTCAACCCTTCTTTGGTGTTCCTCCAAAAAAGAGGCGGCGGCATAACGACGGATGCATGGAGTGCTGGGAGGCGCCTAAGCGAGCGGCCACAGCCTTACAAATCCCGAACTGAGACCGCACAAGTAGCACACCTTGCTGAGTGCCACTACGAGTAATCTCTTTGCGGCGAACGGAAAAGAAAGGGCGGTGCCAACGTCTGTCCCCGTAAAAAAAAGCACGGGTTGAAGTTTCGCACCGAATAGTTTCAATCAGACGACATTTCTCCGGAATGTAGCCACTTTCCGCTGCTTGTAGAGGAATGGAACTTTAGAGATAAACTATTTCGCGAAACCGATTATCGTAACACCTCAACACTACCGCCTTCTTTGTAACGATCTGGTGCCTAATTTAGCTCCAAATTACATCTTCCCCATCCGCTCGGCCACGCCGGAAGCGAGAGGAAGTAAAAGAAAAAAAGAGCAGCTGATGACGTCCTCATCTTGCGTGATTCACGCGGTTCCGTATAGGAATGAGCCGAAGTTATAACAGTTTTCTGCGTACCTTTACCTCAATTTTCTGCATTTAAATGCAGGTGGTTTCAAGTAAAATACCACTATCAGCTATCAAAGCTCTCTAGCAAATACAGTAACAGAAAACACTGAGTTGCACTAAACTGTAAACACGCTAATGTTCGAATGAGGAGTTTCCGCATATTCATTATTTATTCTCAGCGTTAGTTGGCTCCTTACTTGAAACAAAAATGTTTCGCCGTTTGTGGGGTTTGTAGACGCATAAATCCTTGTTAGGTATTTTGTCTTCGCAGTATTTTAGGCACCCCAATGTGTGCGAGTTGTTACCGTCTGCTCTTTTCTTTCCATCCGCGCTTGGGCACCGAAATAAATAGCTATGACGCCCATATTGGGTGCAAAGGCGTTTGTATTACGTGGCTATCAAACGCGTAGGTTAACTAGGGTACGTTTCTAGGAGCTACTTCAAAACAATGTAACGGTTTTCGGCCAATCGTACTTTCTGGAACCATCTTCTTTCATCCTGCCGTCGTGTGAGCACTTCTGTCGTAACCCTGAAGATATAGCTTGATTAGCGGGGCTTTTTCGTGGAACCACCTAACGTTTACAACCGCTTTATAGAGCATATTTACAAAATTAAAACATTTTACTGTATAATGATTCCATTCGTCGAGGCGACCACTCGGTAGCCCTATGTTTGCACGGTTACTACATCCTAGAATGGAATAACCATTCTCGGATATCAATGTAGAAGATCAAGTATTATTCACCCTTCTTTACCCTGTCGCTGTGCAAATCACCGTTTGACCGTTCGTTGGCGTGGTCTGCCCTATATGCAGACAATTCTACTGAAATGTTTTAGACGTGTTTTAAACCAAGGTTTCTCTCCTCCAGCCCTCAGATTTGGATGTCCAAACGAGTTGCTCTGCGACGGCCATTGCAAAGGAACAGGCTTCCGCGCCGGATACTGCGGTGCGCTCTGGCGGTGCGTGTGCTACAAGTGAAAAGCCTTTCATCACGGCATCGAAAAACCAATAAGGCCGAAGAATAATAAAATAAATACACATGCAAGCATATAAATTTTTTGTTTTGTTTACAGAGGCGTGGGTTTATGCTCTTAGACCTGCCAACTAGTGCTTTAAGTGACCCATGAGAATCGACCGGACAGGCCACAGCAGTGGGAACATTTCCCGTTGCGGCCGGGCTCGTGGACGTGCAGCACCATGATTTCTTTACAAAACAAAAGCACCAGCGCACACCAAAAAATTCACCACCACATTATTTGAACGAGTGTTCATTCGAGGTCTGAGTCCGAACATCCGGCTTATTACAGTCCAAAACGTTGCCGCTACACGACAGCGAAACAAGGCATGTTCTAATATTTCAGTGTGGCCGCATTGCGGTCAACGTGCGGAACGCACAGCGCCGAATCTCGCCAGACGTTCACACGTCGGGACAACTTCCCAGCCACGTGACCATCCGAAATACCGAACATCAGCCCGGAGTGCTGCCGAAGTCAGCTGATGCCAAACGGACACCGCATGATCTTCCTATCTGTTGGTTGTCAAACTGGGTTATTGCCAGTTTTTCGCACACTTGGCTTGCCGTACTTTCCTGAAACTTAGGCTTGGCAAGAAAGACTGGAGATTTTGGAATGTTTTTGTAACATTCGTATAAAATGGCGGCGGCTGCTCAGCAGAAGGTCCGGCGATGTGTGCATCATAAAATAATGACGAGAAGTTCCCAGAAAGAACTGTAACAGCGCCTTCCCGGGGTACTCGTTCGAGTCTGGAAGGTCGATCACTGCACGTACCGCCAACACGTACCGCCAAACCAAGGCCGACTACAACCACTCATTGTCCTGGGCAGTCTCTACAGCGTTCGCGAGAGTGTTTCTGTCTTGCCCTCTCAAAATAACGATCCAAACTTCGTGGCGAGCTGTCGGGTGAAATGACGCGGCGGTTTCGCTCCGCGTGCTACATAAAAAAGCACGGCCGATACGGACGACTTTATTATGTAGCTTTGCTCTGCGAAGGCAAACCTGAACGTTGCTGCAACTGCAAGACGCTGCTCCGCAGTCTCGAGGAGGCGCTTCCACGTACTGCACGCCACTTCACGCGAGGAATGGAACACCACGCCAACTACTCGAACACTCGTCACCCAATCTACGTCGTCCGCCAAGCAAGACGCAAATGGGGCGAAACGCACCGTCATACTTTTTCCTCTCCTCAGTCGAACTCCCTGTACTCATACAATAGCCGCATAAAGGCTTGATAGCTGTCCTCGTTCAGAATGAACAGGGACACGTCGGCCGAATACGCGGACACTTTAACTGCCAACCCGCTGCCAACCCGCAGATGGCAGTGCTTGCATAAAACACGGCGGAGCAGCGGGTCCAGACAAATAACAAAAGGCAAAGGCGACAAGGGGCAGCCCCTCGGTATCCCACGGGTGACAGAGAGCGGACTACTTAAAAGCCCGTTGACAAGGATTCCAACGCTCAAGTCCGAGTACAACAGCTCGAGCGTACCGACAAAGTCTGGCGGAATGCCATATTGACGCAAAACGCCTTGCAAGTATCGGTGTTCCACTCTGTCGAAAGCTTCCGCTTGATCGAGAGAGATGAAGCATAACCTTGTCGCGTAACTGAAGAAATCGCGACTCAATGCCAGGGACGCGAAAAATGTGCGACCTGGCACGCTGCATGTTTGCACTTGACTTATAATATCGGGAAGAACGGTACTTGTGCGTCTGCCCAAAATAGATGCTAGAATCTTCACCGTGAGCCGGCCTAGTTGGAATCTATCCATGGTACCGACTGCGCAAAAAGCAAACAAAGGCGCTCTTTTGTGCGCGCTTCCTCGTCGTTTCTTCTTTGTACTTGTTTGTGTTTTGCGCAATCGGTGCCATGGATGCTACAATCTTGTAGTGAGTGTTCAGTATTGTAATCGGTCGATACGCCTGGGGCTGCGTAGGATCCCCGCCAGGTTTTGCGATCCAAATGCCACTGCCCTCACGGAACCATTCAGGTCGCACTCCGCGCTGCAGAAACCCGTTCACTATGTCGAGGAGTGCACCCCTGAATGGCAGGAAAAAACTTGTAAAATTTAGCAGGGATACCGTCAGGCCCAGGCGCCGACGCACCATTCAATTTTTTAACACACTCGCTCACCTCGTCGACATCCACAGAAGCACACAGCGACTCAAAAAAAATGATCTGGCACGCAAGGCAGCACCCCACAAAATGCTCTAAGCTTGTCCTCAAATTCCTCTGTTTTCCAAGATACGCTCTCGGCTGAGAAAACGGTGGAGAAATGCTCCACGAATACCTCGGATATATCTGCCCAAAATCTGCGCTTGGCTCGCCGCTTGAAATGACTGCCGTAAGATGGACTCGTAGCGTATTTTCAGCAGGTTGGCATAGTACCGCATGGCGAAGGTTAAGGTGCCCCCTCTCTATACGATGCGAAGTCTCCTCAACGTGGCTTAAGCGCTGCCGTGATGCGCGCATTCGCGCACGACCCTCCTTTAAAAAAAAGCACGCGCTAGTGGTCCTTCAACTCATCTCAAGGGAGGGAACTCAACTTGTGCAGGGCAGTCCACGAAGCAGTGAATGCTACCGAACTGTCACTGTCAGTTAGCAGACGCTCATCCATCCGCCCCGGCTGGTGGCGGGGCGTACAGTTGCCAAGGTTAAGCGTTGCTAACACCCGGTGATCGGACACGCGATGAACTCCAGCCGGGAAGGAGAGGACGTCACAGAATTAAGCTTGTCTAGCCGACTGCCAGATTGTCCCCTTTCCCAAGTAGCAACAAACCTGTCGCGGTGGAGCTGCACCCACGCGTCGGAAAGATGAAATTGAGCGATAAGTACTTTCAGCGCCCTTGCACCGCTAAAGGGCCGACCTTGTCCACGTCCCCCAACATCCCGCTGAGGCTTGGTCACACAATTAGAATCGCCCACCGAAAATGTAGGGTAAGGTTCGAGCATAAACGCGTCGAGGGATGCGAAAAAAGAGGACCACTCAGAGTGCTGCGCAAGTGCATACACAACAACAGCTCAGACGGGGCGAGTGAGCAAGAAAAAATCGACCCCAAGCAGGTGCCCTCCTATCCCAAACGTGCAATGAGCCTTGCGGCGCAACCTCTCGCGCAGACATACGACGCCTAGCCCAAAGACATCCTGCCTGACACGGTAAAAAAGGCTTGCACACAAGAGCGCTCGCGAAGCAAAAGAACGTCGCGTGGAGTACGGAAATTGCACTCCTGCAAAAAGAGAAGGTCAATGTGTTGCGGAGACCATAGTGCGACACAGCCTCTGTTTGTCCAACATCCCCATCTTCAAAACTCAAGGCACGTCGACTTGGACGCACAGTTTCTTCTTGTCGTCGGCATCTTCGGTGTCCGCTCAGGACGACGGCAACGACCGCTTGGAGCCATCTAGGCCATCCGCTGGAGAGGGTCGGGGAGGAAGCAAGTCATGGACTTGGTTAAGCGGGTTCACGAGGCAAGGGTCGCTCACAACGAGGGAGGGGCCGGCAGTGCGATGCTCGTCAGTGCCTCCTGCATCACCTGAGACAGCTGAACAAGGCTGACTTCGCTTGGTGCACGCTTCCAGCCGTTCTAGGAGAGATGGGGGGGAGAGATGGGGGGTCCTTGACTGTGGTACGTAGTGTGGCCAGCTACAGGCGACTTAGAGGCGAGGTTAGAATGGTCCTCCGCTGCCTTGTTGCTCGTGCCGGGCTTGCTGCGTTCCTTCCGGTGGCTGCGCGAGCCGCTGGATGAACCACGGAGTGCGATAACTTTTTCCAGTGCACGCCCTGACTCACGCTGAGGCTGCTCCGCGAGGTCACTCTACTCGGCAGAGCTGGGCATCGTGAAGTGGGAGGCATCGGTCGAAGACGATGAAATGGCTTCTTCCGCAGGTGCCATCTCTTCCTCCATAGAGGGCAGGCAGCTTTCGAGTTCCATCTCTTGGCTGTCGCTTGGAGATTCATCACTCGTCGCGGTTACGCCCAGAGCAGCGCCTTTGCTTGACGCCTCGGCAGGCAGGCTCAAGGGGGCCGGGGGTAGCTCAGGGAAAGTTGCTTGTACTCTCGAGAGCCTGCTGACTGGGGTGGGGTGGCGGGTCAAAGCGTGTCAGAGAAATTGCTCGCAGCGTCCGCATAGGAGCAGGGCCGAAGACAGTCGGCGGTGGCATGGTTGTCTTTGCAGCGACGACACTGGGCGTAACCGTCGACATCGCCGTGGCCGTACGAACAGCATGGACCAAGGGCCTTGCAGTCGCTAACTTGATCGGCCCGGCCACAGCGGGCGCATACCTGCCGCACACCTCAGTACTCGAACTGCGCCTCCAATCTTCATGAAATCCAATCTTGATGAAGTTGCATGCCTGTCTTGATATGCCGGAGACTCCTCCACGTCTGCTGGTTCACGTTGAAGATCTTCCCCTACGGTCGCAATCCTGCCGCCAGATCCGCGTTACTCACAACGGGATTCAGGCGGTACACCGTCACGTAGACGACCTGAGGGCCCATGCAGGCCACAAGGTACAAAACACCATTCACAACGACGGCTTCTTTTTCAGAGGTCTTGCAAGCAGCAGCAGCCGTAGCATGCACCGGGAAGAACTTTGCATCAGGGTGTCCAGGCCATAACGACGTACGATTTTCTCAAGGGCATTCAGCAGGTCATCCATGGTGACGTCCTCCGGGGCCGTGAAGTAGAAAACATGTCCCTTTGGCTGTGGCTGAACAACCTCTGAAGAAGCCATGATGACGTGTCCTTGTTGTCTAATATGGTGGTCCAGTGGACAGTAGGTACGTGGCATCCAAGGGGAAGGGGCTACACCAACGTAAAACACAGGGCAGCCCCGCCGCAATCACTGTGAAAGCAAGAGAGCCGCTCACTGATGACGTTTCCTCACTGAGCACAGAGCCCCACGACGAAACTCGAACAAGCACGCGCCCTGATCGTATACCTGAGCGGAGCCGCCCGGTCAAAGTGAAACGGGATCTGCACAACAGGTTTATACACCCACCGCCGAATCTGAACGCCTAAGTCCGGTGTTAATGTTCATACTTGTGAACATTTTTGGACAAGAACAAGATATTACGCAAATATAATGCAGAAAATCAATACATGACTGGCATTTCAGTGTTCCTTTATTAAAATAATTACGATGCTATGTTTTCGCGATACCGAATAAAATACTGCATCAATTGCGGAAAACCGTCGCCTGGTGGTGCCACCGTTAGCTGGCGGCATTTAAAAATATCAAACGGCAACAGCAGCAAAAGGTTCTACTAGATAGGTTCCACGTTCCGCTTGGAACGCACGTGGCGCAGGGCAACGTGTAGTAGGGCGCCTCGACTCACGCCTGTCTCCGCCTTACGGCACCACTGCCAACGAGGCACCCGATTTGGAGAAGTGGAACGCAACAAATCTAAGTTTACCTGAGCAAACCTCTAGCCTGCTATCTTGGGAGGAACGAGGCGTAAGAGGAAGTGCATGAGAGGTGAGCCGAAAAGAGAAAGAAGGCATTAAGGGAGGGAAAGAGAAGGGAGGCATCGTCTTTCGCGACATTTGCAGCCAGAGGAGCAGATGCGGGGCCAATTCATTTGTTGGTATTTTTCCTAAGGCAACGGACCAAGCTCAAGCTTAAACAGGGCTATTGCTTTAATTAAGCCCTAGGTTTAATTTAAACAGGGCTTATCACAAACTTCCGGAGAGGCTCTCAACTTTTTTCATTCGGGCGGCCGATAGCGCGGCTTCCTGGGCAAGTGAAGGCCATTTTTGGTCGCGATTCCGCGGCTGAGTCACCCCTTCTGAGTCACAAAGGATAATAATGAAGTAGCTTTCCGCAACACTTGTGGAATGACCGCGGAATCGTTTCTAGAGCTTCTACATTTCTACTTGAACAACACACATGTCGGGTTTGGGGTCGAGACGTTTATAAAAACTACAGGTGTGTGCATTGGTTCGAAGGTGGCCCCTGTCCTAAGCACAATTTTTCTCAGTAGTGTGGACCGAGAGCTGGCCAAAGATTTAGATGGCGTTCTTCAGAAGGTGTTGAGATACGTGGACGGTTACTTAGTTGTGGGCTCAAAAGTCGACAAAGAAGTGTTCACGAGGCGGGTGCTAGACGCGTTTAAGTTACGAGGCAAGGGGTTGATGTTCACGTCAGAAGTACCCGCTAATAATATGCTGCAGTACCTTGATACAAAATTGACCTTTCAATCGGATCATGTATGCTGGGCGTATTCTCCCCGTGCTGGAAAGCCTCTGCTTAGCTACGCCTCAGACCATTCGCGGTTGGTCAAGAATGGGATTGCTGAGTCATGCTTAAGATCTGCTTGCTTAAGTCATGCTGTCACGCAATGAATGGCGCTTTCGGACAACAAATACGCCGGTTGCGGGACGCTGGTTATCCGCAAAATGTTTTGCTTGCATGGTGTGGCCGGTTGCTGCGAAAGTTAAAACATGAAAAACAACGCACGACGGAAGAAAGCAGGCCCAGAGAGGAACGGTCCAAGGTTTCTGTAATACCTTACGTGCATGGACTCTCCCATAGAATTAAGAAGGTGGCAGAAAATTACGGTGTAAAGGTGGTGTTCTCTGCACAGAACAAAATAGGAAGTGTGTGTTGCATGGTCAAACAAAAGTATGAAAAAGAAGGAAAGAATGAAGGCAAGAATGAGTGTACTGTAAGACATGGAAAGCAATTTGTTGATTGTATAAAAGATGTCGTGTATCGGATACCAATGACGTGCGGTCTTGTGTATGTCGGTCAGACTGGAAGGTGTATAAATATAAGACTAAGAGAACACTTATCTAGTTTAACAGGACGCCCGTGCAAACATTTGGCCTTACATGGCAACGCGTGTGGATGTACACCATGCTTCGACAACACTGTCATTTTGTTCAAGCATCACCATAAAACGTCAAGAGAGATCCTTGAGGCATTCCATATTTCCCATCAAAAAGAAGATTGTGTAAGCCATCCCTCAGTAACATTGTTAGATAAGGAAGCCTCGCTACTATCATCGTTGGTGTGAATTGATGAGTGTACACTTTTTTTGCTATGTGTGCCGTTGATGGGTTCTTGTACTGATCTGCGCAGTGTTGTAGGGTATAGAAGTCTGTGTTTTTTCTAATAAACCAATCAGTTGATAGAGGCGCTTGTCCGTGTACTCCTTTCTTTGTCCCCGTTTCTGTCCGCTATTACTTTCAAAATGAATAAGTTCCAAGTAGGCCTGCTCGCAGTGACACCCCTTATGCTTTGAGTGTGCGTTTTTTTTTTCGTAGTCGCTGCTCCGAAGGGGCACGTGGCGGAGCCGGAGAAGTTCGGTTCGCTCGCGGCTGCCTCGATTTCTCGGGAGGCGACGTCAGTGGGACTGAAGAACCGGTAGGGTCCGGCGCGGGCCGCCTGCGCGATTCCGGGAAGGTGACGTCACAATCCAGAGAGCAGCTCCGCACTCGCTGGTGCGGCGTGGTGGCGGGGACTCACGAAAAAAAGGAAATGTGCAAGAAAGACATTTCTCATCGTGGGCTGCATACGAAGACGTGGCAGCACTACGTAAAATTTCTTTTGCAGTGCGCAGCCAGAAGTGGCGAAGACCGGAGATGCCGAGCGGAACGCGTTCCGCTCCCCGCTACCAGACGACGCTCGCTTTCCTAGCGCAACTCGCAACCGCAGCGCCCGCGGTGGCGAGAGTCGCGGCCGGCCGCCTTCTCTCCACGGCCGCGGCGGGGACATACGGAACTGAAACTAAAGCGTGGCAAACTGTTCGCATGGCGACGCAGTGAAACATCCCCCTCGCGAGGGGCACGATCAAATGCAGATCATTTCCGGGGGCGCATGACGTTAAGTAGTTTGCGTTACGTTAATGTTGTTGCACTTGTGGCAACTGCTGATGAGAGAGCGCTCGTCAGCAGTAAAATTGGCAGCCTCGGCGCACGTTGAGTCCGAGAGAGGGAAGAGAGTGTCCTTGAAACGTGCCTGGGTGCGCTATCGAATGTTGATCGCGCCGATAGCGAAACGTCTGAGCCGGGCATGTCGAGGCGAGCGATGCGGACAACTACGGACGCCAAGAACGGATGACATCGTGAGTTAAAGAAATGCTCTGCATTTAAAAGGAAGAACCAGTGGGGACGGCGGAGGAGCAAATGTGCAGGACAGTCCGACGGTCGGGCTAAGTCTACCTAAGGTGGTGCAAGCGGGAGCTTTGGGGCAGTCGATTGAAGATTTATCAACGTGAAAGCGCTGGGGAGGGTCCGGGAGTGACGTGGCTTTAAAGGAAGCCCGTCGTGAGGAACGACCAGCGCCTCGTGCACGGGATCGAGTTCGTCTCGTCGTCACCGGTCACAAGGACGGCCAGACTCCCAACCTCGGGCATCGAAAAGCGTAAGCGACTGCCCTGGCGAGAGCAGCTTTTTTCTTCCGGTCCTTTTTGACTCTGAATTTACCAATGACATTACCCACGCCTAGGGTTATGATGTAGGCCTCCTCCTAGAGAGCGTTTCATAGGGACCGGGCGGCCGTTGTATGGCACCACCGTCGCTTCGGCGAACAGCGCCGCCCGTGGCGACCCGCTCGTCAGCGGAATGCCGGTGGCGTTCAGCGCAGCGTAACTGTGCATGGCTTTCTGTCGTTTTTCTGCGGTGCGGCTTGCAAAGCGTACGTAACCCCACGTGCAATTTTCAAGATCGGTAAATCTTGAGCGCGGATGTGACGTTTACGAGACATGGCATGTAAAATTTACGCCCATACTCAGTATTTACAAATAGCAGACGACGCTCAATGCGTCAAGCTGGAAGTCAAGCTGGAAGTGAAAGTTCGTTGCTTCATGGAATTTTTTGATGCCTGCTTGCACTTTCGCGTATCGAGGAGTATACTGCCCCTAAATGCTCCCACAAAGCCGGTGTGTGCAACCGATCTGGGAATGCTGCGGCGCTGGCCCTGGGCAGTTGATGACAAAATGGTGCCGACGTCGTGCACAAGCGAAAGATAAAGTTGGAGGGTGTCTTCTAAGATTTACCTCAAAACAGAAATTGTGATGGACGACGCTTCCATAACTTCATTACCTACGGCTGAAACGTGTTTAATTTCACAGAAATACTCTTACTACATTCATCGGGAATCGTTGATAGAACAAATACCGCAGGATAGTAGAACGTTATTGCTTGTCGTGGAGAAGCATTGCGTTACAACAATTGCAATGATTGCTGGCTAGTTGGTAAATGGTTTTTCAAAAACCAATTCCTGCGTGGCTGAAGGACGCAAGACAGGAGGGTGCCCGAAACCTGTACTAAGTTTCACAACTGAATGCTGCGGTTGGTTTACAAGCTGCCACCTACGCTTGAAAAATCGTGCACACCGTCTAACGACGATGAGGGTTTATCGCAAAGCTCTATCGTATGGGTTTCCTTGGTTGCCTTCTGGATTTAAACTTTGAATAGTTGAGCGTCGAATTTGACCAGCACGCAGTTTGGTCTTTTGATCGCACCGTCTTTGACTTAGACCATTTCCCATTCGATTCCGCAGAAAGAAAGCTTTGCGTTCAACCATCATAATCATTAGACGGAGGGCTAGATGATTTTGCTGTTTAATTTTGAACTTCCATGACGCCCTCTCCAAATCTAAACTTTGTCCAGCGTGTCGGAAATGTGTCTGTGCTGGAGGACTCGGGCTGATGCACCCATATTTGAGGCAACTAATCGCGCGCGTTTTTGGTATTTTCAGCAGGCATTACACGATTTTTTTAGGTACTCTGTAAAGAATACTTAAGCATTAAAAAACATCGGCTGACGTTAACGCTGCCACATTTTTTTACTATCTGCGCCAGCCTTTATTCTACGCAGGTGGTAAAACGGGAAGGGATGGAGGGATGGTGGATGGTTTGTAACTTGGGCTGTTGAGTTGGTGAATAACTTTGGCTCTTGATAAAATGAGCACCACAAATGTGGGATTTCCACTTCGGCTTTTAGGTTCCCATGCTGTCACAGTGTCGCTCACCGAAACGGAAGGCACAAAGCTCACGGCTACAGAAAGTATAAACTACCGCAACATTTCTACGGCTACACGGTAATCCATATCGTATGCAGGCGCCTTTCTATTTAAAGCACACGTATGGAGGTATCCCAGTGCTAAGGCTGGCGTGGAACCGTAGTCATTGAAACCAGTGGAGATAACTTAAAGAGGTACAAATGATTAATAATATTGCTGATAGTTTTATTCCTACTCAGATCGCGCGGAGCCAGGCGCAGAGCGCTGCAAAAAGCGCTAGTGTCAATGTAGCCTATTCCCAATCTTACAAGCATCCAATACGTTTGCGTGGCCGTTAGTGCATTTAAGAAGAAAATAATACCACTAATAGTAGTTTTCTTCGTACTCAGAACGGGTGTAGCCAAGCGCCGATCGCTGCAAAAAGCGCTCATGCCATTGCAGCCGATACCCAACTTTAGAAGCGTCCGACAAGTTTACGTTGTCATTACTGCATCTAAGAACCCAACGCATCTGTCTAGAATTTGTTTCGCCGCACATATACGCTCACAACACCACCAAAACATTCAAAGCACCAAAGCAAACACGACAAAAACAACGGGAGGCTGTGTAGTCCAATGCACCGGCGCATTCCCCTGACGAGGGGAGCGCCCAGTGGTGGCGCCACCCGTCCAGCTGCCCGGTCCCTATGGGTAGTTTTCAGCTTGCGTACTTGCTATGTTTATTTGTGTGTGTTGCCTGTGTATTTGGTCATTTGAGGGTGTCGTCTGTTTTTTTTTTCTTGTCGCGTGCGTAGTTAACGCGTGCGTTAGCCGCCCCGCGCGCAGGTGGGTCTCAGCCTCAGTGCCGGCACGCACGAATGCCGATGGCCGCACTAAAGTTTTTTTTTTCTGTCTTGTCGTTGTTACATGGGGACAGACAACGCTTCAGAAAACAACGACAAGAGAGAGAGAGAGAAAAAAACGTTTCAATAACCGTTTTCTCTCTCTCTCTCTCTTGTCGTTGTTTTGTCAAGCGTTGTCTGTCCCCATGTAATCTCGCCCTCTTGATCCAGTAAAAATATTTTGTTTAAAACGCCCTTGCGCACTCCTGTGAACTCTCAGCAACGCCATCAACATCGGCGCACGTGCAGACGCACGGGCCAGCCACCCTGCAAAAAGAAACTGTTTCACGCCTCATTGTTTGTGCGAGGGGGCAAAGGGGGCCTCGACAGGGCTACTGTTTAATTACACCTAGTGCTTAATTAAAAGCCGCTGATTTGCATTGGCCCGAACCATGCCTTCACATTTGATTCATTTTATCATATGTTGCCATCGTGCGCCCGCGCTAGGCTGACATGTGTTATTGAACAGAAGCAAGCATTGCCTGCGCTTTTTCTTTGGTGCCGCACAGGTTATCTCATTTGATATGGAGATTGCTTCGCCCTGTCGTCACTAAACTACAATGTTCGTGTTTTAAGTGCGAATGCACTTCTTAAGCGAGCCTGAATCGTCCGCCGCCGTCGTCCGCATAGCAACAGCTGCGGGTGCGCGCGCTCCTCGTCTTCCCTAGCAACGGGGGGGAGATGGGCGCGCGCTACTCTCCTCCTCCTCTCTCGCTCAGTGACTGCGGTGTTGGGCGCCTCCTCTCCACTTCGGGCGGGAGAGCTCTCGCTCGCGTAGCGGGCGCTCCGCATTCCGACGCGTGAGGGCGCTCGTGTAGCCCTCGCCGTAACGGCGGGCCCTACTCTCCTCCTCCTCTCTCCGCTCAGTGACTGCGGGTGGTTGGGCGCCTCCTCTTCCACTTCGGGCGGAGAGCTCTCGCTCGCGTAGCGGGCGCTCCTCATTCCGACGCGTGAGGGCGCTCGTGTAGCGGCCCGCGTGGCAGCGGGAGGGTATTAGTCGAGCGCGCGCCGTCGTCGAGAGCGGTCGCTGGTACTGCATCTCGATAACGATGATGGCGGACCGGGCAACGGTACCAGCAATAACGAGTGAAATATCTTTCTTTGTAGTTGTGTGCGTGTGTGCAATCTCTCGACTACTCATTAAGATCACGATATCCACCGTAATCGCGCAATCAACAACCGTGCATTCGCACTTACACACTCTCCCC
Organism: Haemaphysalis longicornis; assembly: GCA_013339765.2. Classification (NCBI taxonomy): domain Eukaryota; kingdom Metazoa; phylum Arthropoda; class Arachnida; order Ixodida; family Ixodidae; genus Haemaphysalis; species Haemaphysalis longicornis. The sequence continues at coordinate 210,144,864 of CM023450.1, read as the reverse complement.
CTCGGGGAAGTTCGAGGGAATTTTTTTATCGTTTCACTTTTCGCTGTAATCTTATGGTTCAGGAAATAATCACGCGGAAATATAAATGCTTCGAGGGCAAACGCCACTGCATTCGGATCCGCGAACATAGCCTGTGCATGTCACTTTGTTGACTGCTCTTTCATGGATTGTGTACTGTTTGGGTTGTTAGCGAAGATCCAGTTTTCTCTAATAAACTTTGTTCGTGGAAGAAACCTGCATCGTCCTTGGTTACGGGACATTTCTTGATGGTGTGGGGTACATGCACCCTAAACGCCCTGCAAGTCGCCAAGCAGTCCGAACCGTGTCAGCTCCCGACAGCAAGGCTTTCAACCTGAGTGCGGGCTATCTGAAGGAGAAAGTGAAGAAAGAAGACGTCGTGCCGGCAGCATGGTGGACGAGCTTTATCATTCGGGGATAAAGTACTGCGATTCTGCCATGGGGATCTCTGCCGTGCGTTACACTCATTCATTCCAGAATCGGGCTGCCTGTCATGTTAGCTATCATTTCACCCTGTGGTTTTTAAATGCGAATGCATTTATTAGCCGGGGGTTGTCTTGCTCCGTTGGCCGGCGTGCGCCTGCATTCCTCCAGCGCGAGCGCACGTGAGCGCGCGCACGTGCGCTCGCGCCTCGTAGTTCTGCCTTCGTCGTCGTCGTCGTCGTAAATGCGAATGCATTTCTGGACGCGGCTATGGAAAGTGTGCGCGTGCGCTCCAAACCCTCTGACCCCATAGTCTTGGTTGGCGACTTCAACGTTGACGTGCGCACGAAGAGTGGCGAGTGGCTGGTCGAGTACATGCAGACCAGGCACTCTATGCATTGTCTCTCTGCCGGCTTCGACACGTGCCCCACTACCATTCACGGGAGTTGCATTGACCTGGTCTTTACGCGAAACTGTGACGCGCGTATGCTTCTCAAAGATCCTTTGACCGTGCACTTAGCGATTCACAAGGCAGTGATTGTGGCTGTCAGGTACAACGATAACACAAACAGGTGCTGATGAATAAATGATTACGTTCACACTCTCGTCATTAATTACGCCATTACTCGCAACACACTCATCGGTGCACCCAATGCATTCGCATTTCTGCACGATTCCCTTCGGGGAGGTGCGGGGGATTTTTTTTTGTCAAGCTACGCGCGCCTTGCTCACTGCTTCGTCTGTACAACATTCTCTCCATCGTTATACTTACTTCATAATTGTCATGTTTTTTCTTCTTTTTTTATTTCTGTCTATATTCTCATAACTTTTATTCCTCCAGTCATCCACTGCTAGTACATTTTGATATTTAAATATCTTTCTTCCCCCCGAAAAACTACATAGTTTCTTTCGGTAAAGCACCCATTTCCTTGCGAATCCGCCTGAGTGGGTATGAGCCGTCTTTCTGGTACTACAACTACCCCTTCAGCACCCCCTGGAGCCGCCATCGTGCTGGCGAAGATGTGAAAAGGTGGGTGGAGAATATGGAGCGAGTCCGTGATATCGGCAGGTTGGGCGACGAAGAAACGCTCCGGCATGCCTTTTTCTACCTGTATGAGTCGGCTAAAAACGGTTTGAGGACCATGCCTCTATTAGTCATAGATTCAATTGAAGATGAAATGTCTAATGACGTTCATCCAAGTCGTGCGGATAGAGCGGGAAAAATATAACTCCAGTAAAATAAACAGTTCGGCAAGTTGACGTTGATGCATCGTTAAGCAGCGCTTCAGACTGGACGAAAGCTGAAGAGACAAATGACGGCGCTACTTCAGACATGGACAAAAGTGCTCTCGCGTTTCGTCTAAGAAACGGAAAGGCTGTTCCGGCAAGCTGACCCCGAAATGTCCGAGGACAAATAGTTACGGCTCCTAATGCGTGGGCGGAGCAAAAGCTTCCCGTTAGATGGGTTGATAATTTTCCCTAAACCATTGGGGAATTTTTGTGTGAGGCAAGCCCAATAGTGAAAACCTTGAAAATGCTCTCGAGGCAGTGCGACCGCCAGGCCAACGTATTTACACCAGCCCTGTAAATTTCACTGTAGTCTCGCCATATATCATACATGAGGCAATCTGCGCCGTATTTCGCGGAGAATTGAATTGAGGACCATTTTTCAGTAGCGTAGAAATTTGGGGTTGTTGCTACATAACTTTCAAACATGTAGCGCAGAAGACGAGAGACACAGGCAAGTAGACACACACGTCGCTTCTGTCGCCGACGTCATTTGAAAAGAAGTGAAGCACGCAGCAAGATACGGCCTACGGGGCTGCTCTTTGTCACCCTCGACCACCTGTACCACATCGTCAGGAGGCTCCTAATTGTCCACTAACTTGGAGGCTCACTAAATAGGTTCAATTTAAATTGAGGAAGACTCAGCGGGCAATGGAGCGGAAGATGATAGGTGTAACAATAAGGGACAAGAAGAGAGCGGAGTGGGTCAGGGAACAAACGCGTGTTAAGGACATATAAGTAGAAATTAAGAAGAGAAATGGACGTTGGCGGGGTATGTAATGAAACGGCAAGATAAGCGTTGGTAATTCAGGGTCACAGAGTGGATTGTTATAGAAGGAAAGCTTGGCATGGAGCGGCAGAAAGTTAGATGGGCAGATCAGATCAAAAAGCTTGCGGGTATAAATTGGTCGCAGTTAGCACAGGACTGGAATAATTCGAGATTAATGGGAGGGGGCTTTGCCCTGCAGTGGGCGGATGTTGATGATGATCGCCAGCCCGAATATTTTTAGAGCAACACCCCTTTATCGAGGTAGACCGATGTCTGGCAAACTCCCGATCGCCTTCCGCTGTCTACCAACACGGAGAAGCCGAGAAAATCTACCAACGCTGCCCGTACAAGCGCTCGGACTTCTGGGTTTCTCCATCGATGCAACCCTCCCGCTGACGGGACAATGCCTGAACCAGATCAACGAATACCTGTACCACACCAACCTAGCTCCACCCGTCCCAACCGTTTCCTATCACCCTATCTATGCACCTCGCTGAAACGCAACAGTGCTGACTTTGTGCGGAAGGTCTCCCAGGCAACGTAGCCAAAACTGAACGCAGCAGCTATTGTAGGTGAAGCTGCTCTGCGGCAAAGCAAGGAAAACCTGTGCATAGACGTTTCACCGGCAACGGTGCTATTATTGATATCCAGGCCAGTTATGTCCCTTTCTTCGCCTATCATGCTGTGGCACCCAAAAAGCAGCACCTCAAAATGCAGAGCTCTAACGATTGCGGACGACCGTGTCACCCTGCATGCCCGTGCCCGCGGTTAACAGTCTGACTGCTGCCTCTGCTGCCCCAGAGCTTTCTTTCTGTCCGAGGTTCTCCACTGTAAGAGGCATTGCGTGTTTTAAAGCATGAAAAATAGCATGTTTTGGTCACTAATTTCACTGAGGAGTATCCGCATTTAAGCAAAAGAACATCTTTTGCATTCCTCGAAGAAATTGGGAAGCAAAGGACGTAATCGCTGTTGTACACTTTCAGCACGTGTCGGCTGATTCTTGAATGCCTACTCACTTATTCGAGGTGAACCCGGCGCTACCGCAAGAAAAACCGGAAATGTGAAGTGCTTTGCTACGCCGCACCCTCGACTCGACTGTTTTTCGTTGATTTCCAATTTACGACAGATTGCGCTGGCGAAACGGAAAATTATCATTGAAGATGGAGCTCTTAGATGGAGCTAACCAAGCTCTTAGCTATTCTGACACAAGTTGAATACATGCTCCACGATAATGAAATAAAACCGTCTAAAAAACCCTTGGCGCCCGTGTCGTGGTCGTGACGAAAAAAGACGGTACGCGGATGTTGTGCGTTCACAACAACGAATAAACAAAATCCCGAACACACACGTATACCCACTCCCATCTCACGAATCGACGATGCCCTTCTCCCCATCTGCCTTGCGAAGTACTTTTCACGGATGGACCTGAAAAGCGGATACCGGAAATATGTATTCGACAGGAGGGCCCGTAAGAAGACAGCGTTTATAACGGTGTGTGGGACTCTTGACGCCACCTGTCGCAGTCGCGACACAACTGTCACAAGAACGGCTTTACAAGCGCATCGCTGGGTGGATCGCCTTGTCGCTTTTTGTAACGGGTAGAGCAGTTCTGGCCGGGGAAACGGAAGAGTTAATGCCAAAATGAAAGAAGCCAAAAGCCGAGAAGCGATAACATTGATCAGCTTATTAGCGTCCCACACGCCTGACCACATGAGCCGAACGGCGTCCACCGAACGAGTTTACAACTTTTTAGCAAACGCCCGCACTGCCTTAAACATCATCGAACACTCGACTTGTCTCTTCTAGGAGTGCCACAATGTATGGACTCCTGGCCATTGTGGATTCATCGTCACTGAAGCGCCGCACAGCGCGGCCCTGATACCCCAGGCCAACGCCCCTGACCGGTCTCCCCAGACTCCGGACGCCCACCCCCTTCTCACCTACAACGGGATTCTCACAGATTAAGATCCTTTTTGCGGCATCTTCCCTCCACTTCATCCCTTTCTAAGAAAGACTGAAGAAATCAGCGTCCGCAAGCTTAAAATCCGGACCTTCCCTCAGACTACACTCTAGCATCTGGTCTTCCCTACCTTTCACTCATCACAGTTGCCCCAAAAGAGGTACCCTGTATCAGATTGTTGATAAAGAGGGTGTGTGGGAAGGCTCTCACACAACCGACTCCCTCCAGATCCCTACCCCTCCTCTCCAGAGTGAGCGGCGCAGCTGTCCAGCTCTGAACATGCCCGTCTACCAGCTTTATCTGGTGAGACGGGCTCGGACGGCAAGCGGGAGCCAGGTACTCCAGGACTATTCTCTCCACTGGTCTGTCTCCAAACAGGGAGTCGGATTCATCTTCAACAAAAGTTTATTCATCAAACGCTGGTCACGATGTACCCTCCGCTACAGTTAGAGCTTCACTGCTAAGCCGGCGGGCGTACGTGCAGATCATATAATTGAATAAAGAAGTGTTCATTGCTATTTGGGGGGCTAACGATGACACCACGACGAAAGCTTGATTGAGTCTCGAGGCATAACAACGCACAAAAAAGGGCCAAGTCCCCAAGCATAATCGCGCATAAACTCATCCTAACCAAGAATAAGCTAGTTGGGACAGAGAGCTTCGCGTCGCTAGTGTGAAGCTGCCAATTTTTTGTATCTGTAGAAAATGAAGTACTTCTGTACTCGCATGTCGCCTTCAGAAGTTTCTACGCCTTGGGCTTCCCTGTAGTTCGAATGTCTCCAGAGATGACGCATTTGTACGCCCTCATGCATACCAAGCACGGGTAGTGCATTGTCACCGTCATTGTCACCAACATTACCTCACCTTGCTGACCCATTCGCAACACCTCATCCCTGTGAAGATGCAACAGCCAAAACTGAAGTGATGTTCCAGTTTATCTGACGACCACCCAATCACGGCTGAAGAACTGTAGCGCACTGATCCAGTTGGTTTATTCTGACATTTAGGCAAACCCAGTGAAAAAAAAACACGAAGATACAGGTCAAAGAAAGGACAACACACTCGCTGCCCCAAAAGTACACGCTGCCTCACGGAATGTAAAGCAATGCTTGTTAAGCGTCTTGCATGACGATGTAGTTGTTGAATTTATTGCGTCGCACATAGCAAAGTAACTGAGAGGAAGAAGAGGACATGGTCCGAGGACGCTAGGGAAAAAGAAGAGAAAGAAGAGGAACTTTCGGACACCATGAACGTAGTGAGCAGCAATTGAGTGTGATTCAAATTCTGTAATTCTTTCGTTGCGGCGGGTAACGACTCCATTCTTCTGCAACATACGGTGCCTGTAAACCCGGGAACGGAGTTGGAGCCAGCAAGCCGACGGATCAAGGGCCAAGAACAGTAAAAGCGGTATCAATGTGCACAAAGTGAACGAGGCCTCGGTAAGGACCGCAGCATGGAGAAGCTAAAAATGAAGAGATCGTCTCGTCGCAAACAGAACGCACGGCTGATCAATGAAGCGAAAACTCCTTTGGATACGGCTGATTTGGAGAGTTTGGGTGGGCTCATAGAAAGGTTGAAGTCCAACAATGACGAACTGGGCAAGCTGAACGTTGAGCTGGAGGGAGCCATACCGGAAGAAGACTTCGCTGCAGAGTGCGTTGCCGTGCTGACACACGAAGACGCCGCCAAGGGCATGCTCGGCCAGTTGAAGGCGAGGGAGAGATCACTCTGGCGTGGTCAACGCCTGCGAGATCGACAGTCCCAGCCTTTGTGGTGGTTTCAGTACCTTCAGGCACTGCTGGGTGTGCCAGCTGCTGCATCCATTGCCGGTCTGCAACCGACAGAAGACTGCTATCCAGCCGCCGTGGAAACTGTTTCGCAGCGCTTCGGTGACACCCGCCGCATTGTGCAGGGACATTTGGCGCATCTTCGATCGCTTCCTTCAGTTGAGTCATCGAAAGATGTCGGTGGACTACGGCGATTGCTGGATCACGTGCAGTGCCATGTGCGCGGCCTCGCGGCGTTGGTTTCTTCAGCCACGTACTCTACGATGATGACTGACGTGCTTCTGAGAGCGTTACCATCAGACATCGTAATTGATTACTACCGACAGATAGCGCACAGTTCGTCCAGGTCAAGCCTGAGGGACGGAGAGTCCTCCGTCGGCGGGGCAGCTGCGTCATCGGCGTCCTTTGACAGTGAGCTTGAAAAGTTCTTGCCCCACCTCACCATGGAAGTAGAGAGTAGAGAAAGAAGTATGATTGGCATTAGAGAAGACCAAGCTGACAACGAGTCAGTTTATGGATCGGAAAATCGGCTCATGCTTCCGAATGCAGCGGTTCTAAGTTTTAGCTCCTCGAATGAGTTCAGTTGTCTGTTCTGTCATTCCGATAAGCACTCTACAGACGAATGCCATGAAAGCATCGGATACAACGATAGAATAAAAAAGTTGGCAAAGGACCGACGATGCTTTCGTTGTACCATGAGAGGGCATTTTTCAAGGGAATGTCGGCGTAATGTCGAGTCGCCTATTGTTCCGTCCGACATGTCGCTTCGGTGTGCGATTTTGGCTGGCAGCGAAGAGGAGCAGACATATTGCGGAAGATGGACGCCAGGAACCTGCACTGCCGCAATCGCCCTTCTCTCGTCATGGAAGTGCTGCTGCCGACGAGCAGGTTATGGAATCAAGGGAATGAGCAATGCGCCTACGTCCGCGGCTGAGTGGATGGTGGAAGTCATCGCTCATTCATACGCGAAGATGTCGCACATACCCTACGTCTGCGAGAGCCTGGGAAGACAAGCTTGCACCTTCATGCGTTTGGCCAGTATGAGTCATTAAAAAGAGAATGTCGTCTAGTGGAAGTCTTTGTGCGGAGCCAATACAGCGACGCTGTGTTCCCTATAGAAGCAATTGAAGTTCCCTTCATCTGCAAAGATATAATACAAGTACCCACTGAGAGTGGCTTTATTGCTTCTATCGAAACCGGTGGCGAACCTATTGCGGACAAACTTCTTCGGCCAGGCATGGCCGCTGTACCTGGGATCAGCCTTCTACTCGGAGCCGACCACCTTTGGAAGGTTATGACAGGAGAGGTACGTCGTCACCCAAGAAACAACAGCCTGGTTGCATTGAAGTCGGTCTTTGGTTGGATGTTTCAGGGGCCCTTATCTGTAGCCAGTTCATTGGATATCGCAGCGAATGTCGCCGTGTTGCGAGTTTATGAGGTGGACGAAGATTTTGAACCGTTCCGTGCTCTTGAAAGTACAGGAACTTCTGGGGCTTACGAAGACAAGACAGGCGACGACAACGAATCAACCTCGCGAAAACGTCGCCTGCCTCACCACACGTGCACGAAAAATTCTTATAGAGAGCAGTACCCGGAGAGACCAGCCACGGTCATAGAGCCCCAGTCAAAGCATGTAAAACTTGTGAGAAATTACCAGAGGGAAGGTACGCCATCTTCCAAAGTTGAGTCCACGAGCTTCCGGCCTAAACGCCCACCACAAAGTCAAGCCGCTGAAGTCAAATTTTGAACTAAGTTGTCCACGTTTCAGGAAGGGGAGGCAGATGAAAAGTAGTGAGAAGAATAGAAGAGGGCGTACATCACTCAGTGAGACACAAGACCTGCTTCCGACAGTAAGAAGTGATCACACGGAGAAGAAGCCAGGTTGGAGCCAGTACAAGCGCCTGAAGAAAGACGAAAGAACGGTGCACTTCTATGATAAAGATAAGATGTAGGTGTGACACAGAGCTAGTTTCTTCACAAGACGACCTCGATGGGCAGTGCTGTAGGTGGTGTACAGGGACAGTAAAATAACATCCCCCTCGCGAGGGGCACGATCAAATGCGGAGCATTTCCGCGGGGGGCGCGCCTACAAGTCGTATGGATTACGTATTGGTTGTTGTTGTAATTGTTGTCTTCCAGCGTAGACATTGTCGATGAAGTCGATGGTGAACGTGAAACGTGCCGTGAACCCCTGCCGCGGCTATGACGCAACGTGGCGCGGCTATGACGCAACACAATCCAACACAATCCACTTTAATCCAATCCAAATCCAAACCAATCCATCCAAGCCAAGCCAATCAAGCCAATCCAATCGAATCCAATCCAATGCCCCTCGCGAGAGAGAGTGTTATAGCGCCGAAATCGCGCCACCACACGAACGCGTGATGTTGACATCACGATCACGCCACAGATGTTAGCGACCGGAGCGCGCGCGAACGACATATGTGGTTTAAGCGCGAACCGACCGCGGCGAGAGAGCGCGATGCGAGCGCCCCACCTGTTCTTGCGCGCGAACCGACTGTTGCTCAGCGCGAACCCAACGCGGCGAGAGAGGGTGTTGCGCACGTCCCCACCTGTTGTGCGCCCGAACCGAACGCGGCGAGAGAGGGTGTTGCGAGCGGAGAGAAGGGGAGGAGGACGCGGGGGAGAGGGCGCACCTGTGGCCGACGGTTGAATGAGTCAAGGATATAAGGCGCGTTCGTAACCTTCCGTTCTGTGTCGGCTTTGTGGTGCAGTGGGTAGAGCACCATGTACCTTGCGTTCCGCCCGCAGAGTCGTGGGATCGAAACCTGGCGCCGGTAAGTATTATTTTTTTATATAGTGTAGGGGGAGCGATGCGGACTACGGACGTCAACGCGGGTGACATCATGAGTTACTGAAATGCTCTGCATTTAAAATGTGGGGCAAAGGCTGTACGGACAACGCCAGGAGCTTGAAATACCTTTTTTTGTGGGGAGGGGAGGATGTTGAATTTATTGCGTCGCAAATAGCAAAGTAACCGAGAGGAAGAAGAGGAAATGGCCCGAGGACGCTAGGGAAAAAAAATTACACCATCTTCCCGTGGGGGACCCTGATGAGGATGCGAAGCATCGTGGCGGTTCCGTGTGGTTCCATTGTGTTGCCGTTATGTTGAGTGATCTGGTTTTTACTAGCGCGAGAGGGAATTCCGCGTCCGGGTCCACACCGGTGGCAAAGGCACGCAAGTGCTGTTGTGTTACGGTGAGTAGGCGGTGGTTCTCGAGGCGCCGAAACTCGTCCATCATGTTCGTGTGGATGTTGTCTCTGTGGTAGAATCGGTAGTCTCCGTCAGCTTTGGTGAGGTAAAGGTTGTTGACATTGGTGCACCGGCTGAGAGCAATGTACACGCCCTCCTCTTCGCAGCTTTGTCTTCTCGTTCTTCTTCTTCTTCGGCGGTTCCCCTACGGGAAGATGACGACGGTGGTTGAACGCGAACCTATCTCGTGATGGATTCTTTGGTTGGCCAATCCCTAGGGGCATCCTGCCACAATCAGCATCAGAGGCGCTGCGGACGGGGCTGGTTGAGCTGCAAGGCGCGTGGCGCTCCCCGCCACAGCTTTCCCACGGGAAATTCAGCATCCCCTTCTAAAGTTTTCAGTTCGTCGTTTCCGTTGACGTTCAGATTCGCGTGCCTTCGTTGTATCAGTAGCTTCTTGACGTAGTTTGAATGAGTCAAGGACATAAGGCGCGTTCGTATCACTTGCTCCTGTCCCGGATTTGTAGCGTAGTGGGAAGAGCACCGCGTACCTCCCGTTGCGACCAGAGAGTCGTAGGATCGAAACCGGGTGCCGCTAACTATTTCTTTTTTTTATAGTGTAGTATCGTGGAGCTGTGGGTGTAAGGAGGAGAGTTGCGCATGCGCAGTGAGCGTGTGGACGGCGCCGCCATCAACGACGCAGGACAAGGCGAGCCTAAGAAATGCTCCGCATTTAAAAAGAAGATGAGAAAGAAGAGGAACTTTCGGACACCATGAACGTAGTGAGCAGCAATTCAGTGTGATTCAAATACTGTAATTATTTCGTTGCGGCGGCTAACGACTCCATTCTTCCGCAACAGTAGTTCTCAGACGAACCAAACCTCATCCTTTAGTGTCTTGGATTGTTTGGTATAAGGGATGCGGACATAATGAAAGGAACCCTGAAGATTCCCTTTTGGGGTATATATACAGACGATGCTCATTTTTCACGCTGCCTTCAGTAACCTATTTCTGTGGGGCCTTCGTTCTCTGTAGAAGCTGGCCGTGCTGGAAACATAGAAAGGGAAATACTGAAAAAACTCGGTGCCCCAACAACTTCGTTTCCCTTCCCAGAAGAACTCCCACGTTTGCCTCGTCCTTAGCTCGTTCGTCATGAGCATTACTGCGTATACGATTACACTTCCCGACCATTAGCCTCCTCTCTTCAACACACCAACAGCTTCTTGATTCCAGGGTGCACCAGCACCAAATTTGATACTCGTACTTTGTGCATTCTCCCACGACGCACCTGGTGTTCATAGTGAAACATGGTTTTTATTCAATATAATCTGTTCATCGTAGTCTAAACTCCGGTGTCACGCGTAACCTGCCCCACAGCACGTGCTCACAAAAATGACAGACCATCGTCCTCGCGGGTTTACATTAAAAAGGGTTATAGATGCTATGGCGCACACGTGCCCTTTCTGATACCTCGTTCCGACAGACAACGCTGCATTAGCTTTGCCTGGGCTCCTTTAAGTGTTAACTAAGCTATATTATTTTCATTATGAAAGCCCTAAAGATACCACACAAGAACTAGACAACACGAGCGCTTTCCTTTTCTACTGTAAAATATTTTCGTTATACCGTCTGCTGCGATACGCGAACCACAGCAATGTGTAATGCAGTGCAAATATTGATGTCACATTATAAAAATAGCTAGCTCCTTGAATGCCCCCGCCTCGGCAAGGATGAAGCGTCGCCGCCTAAGAGCGTAGCTCTTAAGTGCCCGCTTCAGTGGTTTTGCATCGTCCGTCGCCATCGAGCCAGCAAACAAAGAAAACACCGAAGGTAGACGAGATAGCTTTGGAACTTCATTCATAGGAGAACAAAAAAGTGAGTGGAAGTAATAGTAGAAGACAACCACGCGGAATGACAGCGCGCGATCAGACGTGTTCGTTCTGTGATGTGATGTAAATACAGTTCTTTTCCGCTAATGAAACTGTTGTAGTTGCGACATAGTAGTGAAGAAACCCCGCACGCGGAATGAACGGACGATATGTACTCAATTTTTACGACCAACACCTGAAAACAAGGAAACCCACCGTGCAACATAACCGAGGCACGACCAGAGGCTAGCAAATATCACCCGCTAATGAAAAGAAACGTTCAAGGCAGTATTTCAACCAGAATAACATCCCAAGCGAAAGCTGCCGTTCTGAGGATAAAGACAAGGACCGAGGTGATTTTACCTTTACTGCTCTCGAACTACGAACTAAGCAAAAGCGCAAAAAATAAACTACGCAGCGAACTACGCAAAAGCGACCACCGGATCAAAGAATATTTGACTTTAGTGTTCCCAGTGACCGCCATTGCAACGAACTATGCAAAACCGACTACCACATAAAACAACATTTGCCTAGCATTGCCGGTGAACAACAGCCAAGCAAAAGTTTCGCGCGGAAAGTGAGTGAGTGAAAAACATTTTATTGCACCGGTGAAGTGGGAGTCGTTCCATATTCCAGGAAGCCATGTGATGATCGGACAGCCTTCGCTCTGGAGGCCAAAAGTGTCTGGACATCCAGATCGCTGCTGGTCACACAAGTTCTCCCAATGGTCAGGGGTGGAAGGGGTGATAGAAAATAGCCAGCGCAAGGAAGACGAGGACGAGGAAGGTAACAGACACAGCGCGGCACTCACAACTGAATTTTTATTGGAAAAGGAAAAACATATATACACCAAAAACCGCGCATGTCAAAACAGTTCACTTCAAGAATGAGTCACTGCGCAAGCCTGCAACTCGTCAAGTCACACGTTCTGCAAGATAACATATTTCGCTTTTGTGCAAGGACACAGAAGGTTGGCTAACACAAGTTTCGCAATTTGTTTATATGAAAAAAGCCTCAGATGCTTCCCTAGTATGTTGATTAGGGTGTTTGAACAACACGGTTGTGTTAGATAAAACCGGTGCACACTTTGTACACGTGTACACGTGCGGCAATGAGAAGCCAAGTTAGCAAGCGAAGAGTTCTGGATGGACAGAAAATGCTCGCGCAGTCGCTTATTGACGCAACGACCAGTTTGACCTATGTAGCAAAACCACAAGACAACGGGATATGATAGACAACGCCTACAGCACACGCAAGATACTTGTGTTTGTGGTTTACAGTGCACTGTTGACAATGGACTTAATATTGCTATCTCTTTTTTTGCCACCAATGGACAAATTTTTGATAACTTATTTGGAGCTTTGAATACCACGTTACACATAGCGGGAACCTACATTTTTAAGCCCGTGGGCAATCCTGTGGGTGTATGGAATTACTGCAAATTTCTTTTTCTTCTGTGAAGGATCCCCACTCGAGTCACGTTTAGCACGACCTCTAACAACTTTATTAGCTTATCGGTGACAGACACGAGTACACTAGAAGGAAAACCCGCGTCTTGTAGACGGGCTACTTGCTTCGCAAAGCTAGCACCTAATAAATGTTTGCAGGATTTTTCTAGTGCAGATCTTAAACACGAAAAAGCGATGCCCCTTTTTACTACTTTAGAGTGGGCTGACCTGAAATTAAGGATAGGTTTTGCTGAACGGGGCTCATAACAAAAGCAAACATGACTACTGTTAAAATGCAAACTAAGTTCGAGAAATCCCGTTGTCTTGTTTGATAATATCTCTCTAAAGAATGAATACAAAACATTACGTAACAGGGTCACCGCTCTACTGCGCGCTGCAAAACGTTCTCACTATAATAAATTTTTCCAAGATAACAAGCATTGCCCCAGACGCACTTGGTCTACCATTAATGAAATACTCGGTCGGAATACTCGAAAGTCCGCAGCGGCAGTAATCACTAAAATTTCAGCAACGTACAGGACACGGTGGAGAATTCAACACTTTTTTCTCTCAGGTGCCTTTGGGGGGCCATTTGGACAGGACTGAAGCTCTCCGAAATGTTAGGAGTAACATTTCTTCAGCTTACCTCCCCCCGATGACGGCAGCAAACCTTCGTGACATCTTATTTAGCCTTAGCCCAAATAAAGCACCTGGTATCGATAAAGTGCGTGTTCACGAACTGCAGCGTAATTTTTTAGTGTTGGAAGAAGTACTTCTGCAAATGATAAATAGTTTCATAGAACACTCTTATATACCCAAGGAATTAAAACTGCTCTCGTAAAGCCTTTACATAAAGAAGGTTCATTCAAAAAAATTGAAAATTACAGGCCTATTTCCATTCTGTCTACCGTTGTCCAGATTCTTGAAAAACATATTCTCGTAACCATGACCAGTTTTTTGGAAAAGTTTGATGTCCTATCGCGAGAACAATATGGCTTCACTCCGGGAAAATGCACAACTGCACTTTTGGAAGACTTTTCTGATTTGCTGTATTCGGCCTTTGAAAATAACGAGGTTTCATGTGGCCTCTTTCTTGACGTAAGCAAAGCATTCAATTCCGTACACCATAATCTCTTGCTAGAAAAATTAAATCTTCTGGGGTTCCGGGGTCCTTTTAATGCACTGTTAGGGACTACTTGGACAACAGAACGCAGATTGTTTGTGTGGGGGATTACTCTAGTTCTAAATTATTGTTAAAATCTGGCTTGCCTCAAGGTTCAATTTTATACGCCCCTATTGTTTAATCTTTACACAAATGATCTGCCTTTGGTGGTGACATACTGCCGTATTTTTCAATACGCTGATGATACTGTCCTTTTGTCGACACGCCCCGCTACTGTGAATCAATTAATGCACTTCAAAAAGATGTGCATTCTGTTATGAACTGGTTTGATGTTTAATTCCATCACGGTAAACACACAAAAAACAAAGCTCGTATGTTTTCGAAATCCGCACAAGCAAATTTCACTCAATCTACAACTTTTCTACACCCTTCTTCTTGTGTTTCCTGCACTTGTGCGCCGATTTTGTACTCCGACAGTGTAAAATATTTAGGGATCTCTTTTGACTATGATATGACATGGAATACGCATTTGACTAATATCTGTAGTAAGCTCAGGGGATTATCGTGCATTTTTTATAACTGCCGACATCTTATGACATTCCAGACTCGCAAAATCATTCTTCATGCACTTTTTTACAGTTCTTTACGATATGCCATTACTGTTTACTATCATTGTTCAACTACCGTGGCGTTTAAAGGTCAACTCCATTTTGAAAAACATACTTCGTAGTGTCGCCTATAATATCAATCTTCCAAATGACAGCGAATCTCTTTCAGCGTTACACTTGCCTTCCTTTGACAACATTGTTTTTACAAACAGTGATTTGTGCTCATTTCTGGAACAGTGATTTCCTTATTAATCATGTACCTGCAAGACCATTACGACACCATATGCGCTTCGATGTACCCAGATGCTTCACCCGATTTTGGACGCTTCGTTAGAAAATATTATGTTCCCCGCCACCTTCAATTCACTTCCTATGCCATATTTGCTGTGCAATCAAAACGCTCTTTGAAATTATTTATCCGTGGAAACCTGTTTTGAAATGTGGAATGCTTTGCTTTCCTACGTGTTAGTTCAGTTTTATATTTTTTTTTCTAGTTACCGGACGGGTTCAGTGCACTGATGTATACGCCTTCTGTTTTCTGCCTCTGACTGCCGGGTTACAGCCCGACAAGCCTTTCTGGCTTCGGGCTGACCCGACAATAACTGTATTTTCACTATGGATCAATAAACAAATTTATTATTATTATTTATTATTATAAATTTAATGGGATAAATCCCAAGGCTGGAATTTAACGTCACCTACACGAATAGAAATTACACCATCTTCCGTAGGGGAACCCGAGTAGTATGCGAAGCAGCCATAGGGTCGACTGAAGTTCCCATTGGTTTTACGTTTGTCGTTTCCGTTGACGTTCAGCTTCGCGTGCCTTGGCTGTATCAGTAGCTTCTTGACGTAGTTGGAATGAGTGAAGGACATAAGGCGCATTCGTAGCACCTGCTCCCTTCGCGATTTGTAGCGCAGTGGGATAGCGCCACGTACCTCCCGTTGCGGCCAGAGTCGTGGGATCGAAACCGGGCGCCGCCTAACTATTTCTTTTTATAGTGGACTGCGCTGACATCAGGCCAAACGCTGACGTGGCTGAAGATACGCGCATGCGCAGTAGAGTGCGGACGGCGGACAACGACAACGAGGGAGGGAGGGACACAGCCCCGAGCATGAGATGCTTCGCATCTAATAGCTTGCCGATGAGTAAGACAATCGCAGTGCATTAGTAAGTACGCTGTCCGCAGCCTGTTTGATTGTGGCGGGAGAAATGGTAGGAACGCCCAACATATTCAAATGCCCATTTTTAAGTTTAAAGGAAGAATGGTAGCAGGGGAGGAACGAGTCACTTCCGCAAGGACTTCTGCTTTGATCCGAAGGAAAATATCTTGTGTACTGAGATTCTTTCTGCAGGCATACATGGTGTCGTGTAAAGGCCTTTTTCTTCAAGGAAGGGTTGGAGGCGCTTTAGTATCATTATGTACACTAACTTGCCCACACAGGAGGTCAGAGAGATCGGTATTAGTTTATCAACATGATGGGACTCGTCTGGCTTGGGGATGAATCGTATTTCCGCCGTCTTCCCCTGAGGAGGGAAGTGACCTGAGCTCCAGTGTGAATTGATGTGGTATAGAAGGTGATCCAGCGATCCGCCGTAAAGGTTGGCAAGAAGGAGTTAAGTGGCTTGCTTAATCTGGTCCCGGGAAGCTATTTTTATTGCATTCGAGTAAAGCTGCTTCCATTTCGTATAGTTGAAAGTCTAAGTCGCTTTTGGCTGATCCCGTGTAAGGAGGTGGGTTGTAGTGGTGAGAGGTGTTCAGATACTTAGCCGTGAGTGTTTGGATGAGATATTGGTGAGATCCGTTGAAGGGTCCGGGGCATATTGCTTTGGGTCTCGCTCTTGCCTGAGAGAGGGTCAATGAGGCGCCTGAGTAAATACCATGTTTTGCGAGTGGTGAGGGTACCCTGGATGCTGTCACATAATTGAAGCGAATTTTCTTTGCGTATGTTGCACTGGCTTCTTTATTAAGCGCTGCAATTCTGAGCCGGGCTTGTCCGTTCTTTTTTTGCCGTTTCCATTGCATTGTGAGGCTCCTACAGGCCTCCCAGAGATGGAGAAGTTTAGCATCCACGCTGTGGGTCTGGAAGGAAGTGATTATGGATTTTGTGTTTACCCTGTTTCAATAATGTAATCGATCAAGTCGTATAAAGGTTGGTTGGGGTCTAGAGGGCGAGAATTGGCCTTGCGGAACGCATCCCAGTTAGTGAGACGGGCTCCTCCTGTCTTGATACTGTAATTGGTATTAAGAATTGTAAGCTCGATATGTCATGGTCGGATCGAAGATTATCGCCAGGGGATGCCCTTAACATATTGAGGGTGCCCAGTAATAAAGACAGGTCTGGGGAAGTGTCCCTGGCTGTGGTGGTTCCCATTCGTGTTGTTGAGCCGGGAGGTGAAAATCTTCAACCGCTTGCGCCAGGAGAGTGCCTCGTATCATTTTGTAAGGATAACCCCATTCCAGATGAGCAGCGTTAAAATCACCAACATTAAGGAGCGGTTTTGGTTCCAGCTATATTGAGAGCATAACGAATTGTTCATAAAACGTCGGGAACCTTCTGGGTTGGGCGGCAATAAATATTGGGGATATAAAGGCTTACCTTGATCTTAGGAGACGGAGATAGAATCCCGGTGAAGACCTGATTGCATCCCCTCTGTGGGGGGACATGGTTAACAGCAGATATGGGGCTACGAATAAGCGCTAGCGTTGAGTAGTTGCCTGAGAAACCGTAGGGGATGTATCCAGGGGTGTCATGTCACAGTTCGTTTCGTGGAGGGCAATGACCGCTGGTTTCGAATCAAGGATGGTGAGGAATCGAGTAAGGGATGCAGGTTTTTGTTTGAGACCTCTGCAATTTCATTGGAGGAGTGTCGTAGAAGTGGGATAAGGTTGCTTCCGGTTCATAAGGTAACGAGGCCGAGCTGGTGTTGTGTGTGCTTCTGCATACGGGACGGCCCGGGAGTGGTTCCTTAAGGGGTCTTCTGAAGTTCTGTCTTGTCGGATGGGGCCAAGGTCGTTGCTGTGGTCAAGGGGAGTGCGTGAAATGTTCATAGAGATTGCTTCCTGCCTGAATGTGTGATACTCTGTGCGGAGGGATTCAATATCTCGTTTTAGTTTCTCGTTTTCTTTCCGAATGTTGTGGAGGTCTTGCTTTATGGAAGAAAGATGCTTAACTAGGATAGTAAACATTTCTTCGATCGGCGGTGGCGGTGACAGCGGCTGGGTCTGTTTCTAGGGGGCTGAATTACGCAGTTCTGGTGTCAGAGCGGGGGGGTTAGGTTTTTTGCGTTTTTTGTTGACTACCGGTTGTGCTGTAGGCATCGAGACAAGCGTGGCGCGATGCTAATAAAGCACTTTGTTGGTCCAGAATTTAGGTAAGATAATTACATTCCATGCAGGAAGTTGTATTCTGGGACTGTGGTGGATGCGGTGAAGGAAGGGATTTAGTTTCAACTGTGGGAGAAACCCATTGGGTCCAGCTTAGTTGTTTTGGCTGGGCGAACTGCGTGTCGGGTGACAGCTGCGGATCCTAGAACTGGGCTGCTAGTTTGTTTCAAGAATGGCTGCGTTTTCTTGACGAAGGAGTCATCGAACGGTCCTGTCTACACTCACGAACCTTGTAAGAGACTCAGGCTGTTTCAGGTGTGCTTGCCCGGGCTTGTCTGAGCCGCCTTTGCCGGAGAATAAATGGTTCAGCAAATCGCTTTGAACAGCCTGGTGCTCCCGAAAGGTGGGAACCACCGCAGTGTTCGCCGGTGGGCAAGCAGGTGTGGTTTAGTTGAGGCTGCTTGATCCCACATTGATGGCAGACCGGGGTGATTGGGTTCGGGCAAGCCGTGGAACTGTGGCCTTCGGTATGGCATGTAGCAAACACGGGGATGGTTTTCTTGTAGATGGAACATGGGTGTTCTGCGCCGTAAAGTCGGACTGTGTAAGGTACCCTGGGTCCCGCCAAGGTCAGAACCACCATAGATGAGGTGCCAAGTCTTCTAGCTGTGTACACTTCATCCAAAGACTGATCAATGTTGTTGGGAATGTCTGCTTCAGGCAGTCGAACTGGGAAACCACTGATGACGCCTTTAACAGAGTCGTCGGGGGCCAGACCGTAAAACTGGATGTGCTACTGCTTGCTATGAAGTTTTAGGTATTGGACTTGACCCAGAGCTTGTGACGCCTCGGTGGATGGAGTGCTGACAGTGGCCGCGGAAATGCATCTTTAAGCAAGCTACACACTTCTCATGAAGCCAACTCCAAGCCGCCTATCTCAGAAATGAAGAACTCCCGTCTGAGTCTGACGTCTTTACCGACCTACGAGATGTCATTTCGCGCGGCGGCGAATCACAGGCCGATAAACCTATTCAAGCTTCTTCACGCAATGGCATCGAGCACTGTAACAATGACACCGAGATCTATGGAATGCCACCAAAAACTACTGTACAGTCTGCACCTGGTGATCCAGATATGGATGCGGAAAGTGTCCAAATCCTAACGTTGAGCGTCGCTTCTTTGAATCGGCCCACAGTGACACGGGAGAACCTCAGCGTCACCGAAAAGTAATAGCTTACCTAATCCGTGTGTTTCTAGTTGGGACTTGACCATCGACTTTTAATGTAGCCAGTCTGTACGGGAAGACTCTCCAGCGAAGTCTAATTTTTACTTTCCTTCTGGCACTAAACCATTTTACATGGCAGTTGTAGACCATGAAAAACCGTTTATTTCAGTACACACCGCAGCAGTGCTGGAATGATTAGAAGGCCAAAGAATTGTGAAGACCTACGTGTTAATTTTAGACTGCGTATATAAAGTATCTACGGGCCGGATAATCCTGAACAAACAACGCGACAAATTCGCGATCAACAAGGGTGTACGACTGGGGGATACCACCTCGACAAAAGTATTCGCAGTGTGCCTCGAGTACATATTGAAGAAGCTTGACCCAATGTATGGATACTTTTGTATTTTTCTAAAGGCATTTGAATTTGAATTTGCATAAAATGAGTGCGAGGCCAGGCCAATTACCCAGCTGTCATGCGCTCAATGAATGTTTGCGGCGTTCTCTGCCTCCCTGGTGCTCTGGTCACGGTGTTTGATGATAACATCGATATTATCAAACATTTGGTTCAAAGAAAAATCAATGCGTAAAATTCCACTTCATACGACCATAGGCGAACCTGCCAATGACAGGGCGCAGTTACTGTCCGAGCAGTTTCATTGACGCTGTAAACGTATTTAGCGCTGCTGCGCGATTTTTCTTTGTGCCATGTTGATTGCCGAAACATTTCCGACGCGCCGTGGATGGTATGGACACTATATCTCAAAACAAGCAAGCGTACCGCGCTCAGGCCGATGCTTTTAACACGTCATGGCACCCCGAAGCTTTGTACTACCCGGAAGACGGTTTGGCCTGCTTGGCCTGCTGTTGTGCAGCGCCGCCTAGGCATCGTGTGGGGCCTATCGGCGGCGGCTGCTGAAGGAGGTGTGCGTCGAGCCGAGAGGCAGCGTCCGCCGGCGCGAAAACCAGAACTCTGCCAGCCGCGCCTCCGACAACGGCGCCGCAACTTTGGCGTTGTCACAGCCGCTTTTCAAATCAATACGGCATGCGAACAACAATAAAGCCCGGGGTCAAACCACAATACACTTGATTGGTAGGAGAAAAATCTGTCGTTGCCAGAGATCGTACTTTCGTTCAGAACCCAGCTTACCTACCTTTTTCTGGTCGTACACTCGCGGAAAATGCACTGGCTCATTATTTTTGCCGTGTCCGAAAACAAAAAAAAACAAAAAATTGGTGTGGAAGCACTCGAAGTTCTGTCCCAAACCTGAGAATCAACAATTTTCAACTATATCGAGCAAAACACCGCTCCCGCCTACAACACACCCAACTAAGACCACAGAGTGAGTCTTCACTCTGTATAGCTTTCATAAAATGTTCCACCTCGGTGAAAAAAGTATACGGTAACCTGCATATGTAGCTTTTGCGTATTCTTCAATTCAAGTGTACTTGCAATCGACACTGCGTTTCCATAGCGCTGCGGCTTTGTGTAGAAACAAAAGAGATGACTGCTTCCGTGTATATTTGCAACAACACATTCCTGGGCCAAGGGCTCTTGCGATCCGTGAACAAAAAATAATCTCCACTAATGGCAAGTGCAATGCGAAATTGCAGTGCAGTATCCACCCCGCCAGCCGCTCTGCTTGCAGTGAGTGTCACACGCCCATTGATTTGGGCACCCGAGCACGTGTCCTGAAATAGAAAGAAAACATCCGGTGTAGAACATACCAGTTAGACTCTCTCGTTGGCAAGAAATGCAGCGCCTACGCACGCTGAAACGGTAGTAGTAAACGCGCCTGAAATGGGCGGCCACTGCGAAGCATCTTTAGTTCTACTGAATCTCTGAACACAACCCATAAATGGCCCAGCACAAGGCGCTGATTACCTGCTGCATGATGCGAAACAGATCTTTCACGGAGGTATTTTAATTTGGTACACGCGTTCTGTAGAGCGCTCGCAAATAAGGTTGGCCAAAATGGAAATTCCTACATGTGAAGGCAATATTTTGATGAAGTCTCTCCCGGCCACAAAGGATATAAGGGTGAAAACAGATACAGTTTGCAGTTACTGGGCTGCGGCAAGAACCGATATATTTTAGGGGCGAAGGTCCTTTTGCTCGGGCCCTGTCCCATCCCTCGTTGCTGCTATATATGGCACGGCACATTATTGATGATTGTGGTACAACCCCCTTAGGGATTGGCCAACCAAAGATTGCCCGAAGAGGAAAAAACGTTCAACGCGTTCGGTGCTACCCAACAAGGAGAAGAGGAAGAAGAAGAGGTTGTCGTTCGTCGCCTGCGAGCTCAAGACACGTACCGGGGGTACACGACACAAGACGCTCTGCAGAAGGCGAAGGCCAAAGTGGCTAAAATGTCACACACCGAATTCGCCAACTTACCCATGGAGATTCTCATCGTCCAAAACAACCCCTGCATAACCCCCACAAACATCGTCGTCGTCGACGGGCTTGTCAACGGAGCGGTCTAAAGCTTGACATGTCGAGTCTTTATATGATGCGCGGGCGAATGTTTCACGGTTTAACGATGAGCATTTTTGCTTCGCCCCTCTCATCATCATTGACTTCGTGAAGATGGAATTTTTTTCTGAAATGCCCCGTAACAAGACAAACTATAGAACACACGTTGTATAGCCCCATTCAAGAAGCACTTTACGTGTGTTGCGTAAATTCGTCCCTCCAGCATTCAAGGGAGATTCATTGCGCGGCTCAGATAGCAGACGCCACCTGCCGTTCATTGCGATAGCAGGTGGCCTCATTACACGAAGGGGCAGCTTAGCGCCGCGTAATGGGGAGTCCTAGAGGGTATTAGAAGCTGGGTAACACCTAGAGCCGTGCTTGGGGGCCGGCACGAGGGCTCTAAATACAGGACACTGCTTGCAACCTGCCCCAAAAACACAATACCACCAACCATACTTGAGAGCCACGTGCTGTGTTGTTTCCTTGGCATACCAAGGCTATGCAATATTTCTTTCGGATTCAGTGTATTCAGCATAAACTTGAATGTTGCTCCATGAGCATAGCAACAGACCGACTGCTTTCTTTCAGAGTTAACATACGTGTTACTTACCGTGTGCAACTAGGTTGGGACGTGCGTGCCACGGGGGCAAATACACGGAATTGTAGGGAACTGGAACTTGTGGTACTGCAAGTCAGACGTGAAGGCTATTACATTTCCTATAAACCATTCATGATGAACACGACATATCAGCAAATAGTAATTCTTAGTAAGGTACAGTACGAGCTTAGTAAACAGGCCTTTCTTGATTGGTCTTTAAACTTCATTTCGTAACTGTTTGTGCTTTTGAGCTGGAGCATCAAGGCGTATTTGCGGGTCAGTAAAATAGGCGGATTTCCATGCATTAGTGAAAAACATTGCCTGTGGTCGGGCGCCCTTGTTACGTTTGTGATATCTATTTCACACAAACGATTCGCAGCGGTGACATAGTCATTAAGACATTGTGATGCTGCCTCTAAGGACGCAAGTTTGATTCCGTCCACTGCAGCCGTTTTTTTTCTGATAGAGGCAGAAAAAAAAGTCCAAGTGCAGGGATTTTTTGGAGCTTGGGGAGATTCTAAACTGGTGTCGATTATTCGAGAGAAGCATTACTACGTGGAACCTTGTAATACCGGGGAGTAATTCTCTGTCATGTTCAGGTTCGCTTTAAAGTGTCCTTGCGAACGACGCGAAATATGACTCCAAGTGTAATTCATCCCGTAAAACACCGACAAAGGAGTTTAGTTGTCGTTCCGCCCCGCTTCCGCAACTTCATGTTGAAACGCCATTTTGCGTCATTTACGAAAGGAGAACATGTTGAGCAAAAAACAATGCGAATTTAATAATATATTTTCTTTTGATAATATATTTTCTTTTGACTGATCCACCCGCCGCGGTGGCTCCGTGGCTAAGGCGTTGCGCTGCTGAGCACGAAGTCGCGGGTTCGATTCCCGGCCGCGGCGGCCGCTTTTCTGATGGAGGCGAAAAGCAAAAACGCCCGTGTGTACGAGATTTCGGCGCACGTTAAAGATCCCCAGGTGGTCAAAATTAATCCGGAGACCTCCACTACGGCGCGCCTCATCGCCTGCGTTGCGTCGGCGCGTTAAACCCTACAATCAATCAATCAATTTTGATATGGACTTTAAATTGGTGTGACATGGCTGCACCTGCTTAGTAGCAAGAAAATTTCTGAAAGAGGAAAGGTGTAGAAAACCGACGGAAAAACAAGGGTATATTTAAATACGTGTCTGTCTTCCTGGAGCCAAGAATGATTTTCAGGGCATATTTTTCTCTTGCAGCTCTATGGAGTTTTGTGCATCCAATAAAAGGGACATACAATCACAACAACAAAGAAAACGCTCAACAGGAATATAAACCACGACACACTTTCAAAATAACGGCATCAATCAGAGGGAACACTTTCACACATTGTAAAACTAGATAAATCATTGAACATTTGAACAAAACATTGACTCCACTGCAGAGGTTGCGAGCGTTGTCTCAAGAAAACATAATTGTTGCACTGAGACGCGAAGTTCAATTCAGGAAAACGATTGGCTCTCATCAGGCGTCATTCACACAACCGTCATCTTCTCCATCACGGCACGGTCACGTCAAAAATCCGCGACGAAGACGTAACAGAGTAGAGTTGGCAGTGGAGCTCTCTGTCAGAGCACAGGTTCGTTTGCCTAGTGATCAATTTAGCCTGGAATGAAGCGTGTTTAACCTGAAAAGTGAAGAAAATGCCGGGATATATACGATACAAGGTGGTTATAATTGCTGTAATGCAAAAAAAATATGGTTTAGATTTTTGCGTGTGCTCACTTTTCGCTAAATGTAGCCTTGAAAATTTAGGTTTTCTTGTTGCCTCGTTTAGCGCGGTGCGTGGTCCCGTCGCATTGACGGAACGGAAACGTAGAGCTCGGCTTCCCGTCGTCGTCGCACCGTCTTCGGCAAAAATGCGCCCGAGAAACCGTCGGTCATTACGAAGACGGTGACGTGACGGTGACGTAACGGGGTTAAAAACGGCAGTGCGAATGATGCCTTACGTTGTTACCGACAATCACGCCCTTTGAGTCACGCGCTCGTTACATAGGGTTGAAAACTGTGCTATGACGCGCCTTTTCAAATTTGGCAGCCTGCTGTTGGGACGGAAAGTGTGGTAGCCTTTCTTCGTGCGCATGCAGTCTGAGCATGTACCTTTAGTGCATGCGTCGGGAATACTTGGCATGCAAGCAAAAGTACGCTACCATTGTTGCGCTTTAAATGCTCTCAGGCAAAGTTAGAAATCTATTGACGCAAGTGCCCCACTGTGCAAAAAACATCGGTGCCGTTGCTTTAAAGTGTAAAACGCACGTAAAAAGGTGTTACATTTGGTCGAATGCGTGTGTAGATATTTCGCTGAAATGAGTTACTTCGTATGAAAATAAAGAGGGGAAGATTGAAGTTTGTGTCACAATCAATTCGCACATTCCCGAGCAGAAGGCCAGTGACTTACCACCAAGCTACATCAGCACGCGTGTTTTCGGTTGGACAACCCCTGGCCTACTGCGTGCGGCATGACGTGAAATCGCGGGAAAGGTGGGCGTAAAGTTACGTGAGTAGAAAAGATGAACCCCATTCCCTGAAAACTCAATTTCTGAGGAAACTGCGGCGTGATGTGTCGCCAGTCTTCCTGTTGAAGTATTTCCGGCCCAAAAAGCAAGAAACTATAGCAAAGGAAGAGACCCAATCACGAGGTAGTAATAAACAAGTCTTTGATAGGAATCTCATCGAAAAACCATGATGTTTTTTACTTCATCGCGTGTAAGCGGACTTGTGGGATGCGCGTATTTTTTACTGAATGAGTTAGTGATTTATTTAAATAGAAAGTGGAAAAGAAGTGGACTGGGGATATTTTGAACTCATTTGGGAATTCATCAGCATACAACCCAGTCCGGGGGAAGGGGAGAGGGGGAATGAAAGGGGATAGTTGAGAACACATGAGGAGATGAGAAAGTGGGAGAGAAAGAAAGAGATAAGGAGAGTGTAAGATTGGCCGGCAGGCATTGGGTTGATATACTGAGTACCTGGGGTTCGGGATCAATGCCCGGGCAAAATAATCCGACCATGAAAGCTTTTTTGATTTAGATGAGGCAAGGTAAAAATCTCTCGTCCTCGACTACCAACACAAGCCTATCGATATGTGCTCCGCATACTCTGGGAAATGCTTGGAGACATCTGTTCTGAAATTTTTTTTTGGAATCAACTTTATCCGGGTGTTTGAGAGCTTTCAGAAGTTTGCTTTGAGAAAGAAAATAATATTTTTGGTGTTAATATTTTTTTATTACAGTAACACTCTGTGGACCACGAAACATGATTGTTGTAACAATGAAACATGACTCTGTGTAACAATGAAACATGATTGTTGTTTCAGAAAACTTTGGCAGAAGCTTCGCATGAAAACCCGGTTTCGTTCAACCTGCCATGCATTCTATCCTGAAGTTGTGGGTGCAGAATATAATTAGTATTATTTTACTGCCCTAAATTGCCAAATAAATGCTATACCTCTCTTCTCTAACGCCCAGTTCGCCTGGTCGACGGTTTATAGTTTACGTTATTGTCCGTTTATTGTCTTTTCTTTGGGGTGCTTCCCTCGTTTTTCGTTTTCTTTTATTTGCCCTGCTTTTTGTCGCTGACATTTGTTTTTTGTTTGTTTGGGGTTAAAACCTTATATGTCTGAATGAAAGGTGACTTTCCAATTAGACCTGGCGTTGACACATGCGACACAAAAGCTCAAGGAAGGCCATAATGGAAAGAATGCCAGTCATGCCTAAGAGATTAATAATCACGACAAAGGTTAATTACTCAGTGATAAGACATCGATAGTATCGACTAATGAGGTGGAGTTCGGTGGCAATAAACGAGACTACTATCGATTAAGATTTATTTGCTTGATTACGGAGGATTAATAATAATTAATGCAGTTGATGACGTATTAGCGAAAATAGTACTGTTATTAGGCTAGATTGAGGTGAATTAAAATTGCCTCCGGTAGATTACAATGAGTTTAAATTAATTGGGTGGTAATTAGGAATTACATGCGGTTAAAGTTCATTTCGTACGATTAGTGTGGATTAGCATAAATTTGGAGCAGCTTTTTTATGGGTAATGTCCGCGGCCCGGGTGGGAACACGTTCACTCTCCTGCGTCGCGTTCTTTGGTGTTTTTATTTACCACGGTGAATTGCTCGAAGTTGAAAAAACTGTCGCAATCAAGTCCGCGCGGACTCGGGCTTTTTGTATATCAAAGGGTGCCCGAATCGTGACATGCACAATAACACTTCGCAAATGGAGGTTCCACGAATATTATTGCTGCACTTTCCAGCGTAAATTTCAATACCGTAATTACCCGATTCTAACGCGCACCCGATTTTCCTGGCAAAAAAAAAACAAACAAAAACTTGCACCTCCGATTGTAACGCGCCCGTAACTTTGTGAGGAAGAAAAACGAATGCGAGAGAAACGGACGATTTATTTCCGAAGTAATCTCACTTATCTCACTTTTCGTCGCTCTCCGCTGACCAAATCGCGTCCTCGGTGCCGTCAAGCGCGTTCGCGATGCGACACTTCTGAACGAACGTTCAATCATGGTCGATGGGATCGTGGCCCACGCCTCGCACGCCCATCCCGCGAGCGTTTCCAGAGGCGCACGCTTCAGCCGACCGCTCGTTTTGAACGCGAGAGAGCCGCTGCTGCCATTGCTGTTATCGAGCGCGCAAGTGGAACGATTTGACGATTTGTGTGAACGCCGATAGAAAAGTCTAGGCACCTATGCTTCCTGCGTCCGAAAAATTGTTGCTAAAAGCTTTGGCGCCATCTTGAGATGGGGATGGCGATGGGTGGGACAACATTTCCACTGTTTCGGAAGTTTCGGTTTCGTATCCGATTCTAACGAGCGTGCGATTTTTCTACCTATTTTTCCGGAAAAAAAGTGCGCGTTAGAATCGGGTAAGTACGGTACTTTAGAAGCGGGCAAATGAAAGGGACAAAAACACAAGGAGGCCGCCCGTGCACTATAGCCCTATGTGGTGCACCGTGTGTCTCGCTGTGTTTTTGTCGATTGTTTTTCCTAAAAGCTTTTAAAACTTAAAAAAAAGGTCAAGTAAAAAAGTCAAGTAAACTTGACCTTAAAAAAGGTAAAGTATTCACCAACTTGCCGAAACGGCTACTCTTCTATACGCCAAATTTTCCGGGTATGGCTCGTCCACCACATCAGCGATGTAGCGTGATGCAAAGCCGTTTTCTCACCGACATATTTGAGAGCGTGGTGATACAGACAGACCGTGATATAATCGCTAATAGAGGCTCCTGGCGAAATAGCGAATGCCACGAAGGAGTTTTTTGAATACTAAGGAGTTCTTGCACTAAAACCGTAGTTTGCTGACAACTCACCAATGCCTGGTTCCAAAGCGACCACCTCGCTCCCGCGCACCAATTCCAAGGCAACTGAAACCAAGTTTTCGTTTCGAGTTAGTACACCTTTCAGCAACGCAAGGTGAAGTACCAATATTCCCGTGGATCCCACTACACTGTCAGAGATTCCACATGCGCATCCATAAAAAAGTAACGAGTGTTGTGCCTTTACTGCCGAGTTTACGCTACAAGAAAGGTATCACGTTTTTTTACCAATAGAATAAATTGTCGCTTGGGAAAAAGTCCCCTGTCCGGCGTCTGCAGCAGAGCGAAACATCATAAAGCACATGCTTTGGACACCTGGCATTGTAACATATTGTAAGTGAAGCTGATGACAATGATTATGAAAATTCAAAACATAAAATAGGAAAATTTCGCACGAGACGGGAATTCAGCACAGGAGTTATAGTATGCGAGTCCACCACGCGTTCTCTTCGCCCCCCAGGGCTGCATGGCTCTAGATGACTAAAGTTGAAACTAGTGAATGCTTGTTAGCGTTCTACTTAAAGCCGTGTGGGCCAGACATTTATTTGGGCTTCAGAATGGAAATTACAAGCACCAATTAGGCGAGCAGCGAAGAACGTTCGATAAATATTTCTTTATCTCGACGGTGTGAACGCGTGTATGTGCCGGCATGTGGTGTCCACGTAATCCTGCGATAGTACAAGTTGCCTTAAATTATAGCGCAGGAGGGTTGCAATACCGTGTACGCTTCGAAATCACGTTAAGGTTAACATTACGCTTGAGCTTATCAATAAAAACAGCTTGGCATGCAATGAGTCGACTTCGATTAGTACGTCGTCAACCTTGACCTTAACATAAGCGGAATTCCATGCAAATTATGGGCCTAACGACGAACCCTAAAAGATATGTTTGCCAGTGACTTTAACAAGCACCGTCAGAAGCTCACGACTAATCCAGTATCCCATGAGGCTGTGCGGTTAACATGTCCACCAACAGTTGTTACATACCCACTTCGTGCGACTCTAGGGGACGACACAGCTTCATTAGAGGCTAACAACCCTTACCCAAATTGGTATCCTCACCAACAGTAACATACTCATAGAAGAAGCTCTTGGCAGCGTTCAATTTAGCAACAACGTGAAATTAAACTAGAAGTCATCAGAAAAGGTCCAGTACTAAGCCATACATTCCGCCATACATTCCACATTCCGGCGTACATTCCGGGTATCATTCTGCATACAGCGATGTTTCCTCACAACAACCCAAAAACAGCTGAAGACGCTTGTTCACGTGATCTCTCTTTCGGTAGGGGATTTTATCCCCGACACCGCGATCTTCGGATAAAAATGTTTGCACAGGCATTCTGCCCCTTTTCCTGCTCTGGTTTGATACGGGAGCGTTATGACGGTGTTATAGGCACGAATAATCAAAAGGGCATCTGTTTATAGTGCGCGAGAATATGTCAGGCACTCGTCTGGAGAGAGGGAGAGAGAAATAAACGTTTTGAAGGTCACCAGCGAAGCGCTTCGTCATGTACACTTGCTGTGTTCAGCATTCATGCCTTCTAAATCTGTACCTTCTACCAGTAAAGATGGCAACACGAATATTGGCTTGGCAGAAATCTGCACTGTGCAGCCAACCGGCTGCGGAGCTTGTCTCAGGCAGGGTAAACTATATTTCTCCCTCCCACCATTCCCCTGGTAGTGCTCAGCTGTGACAGATTCTTGTCTTTCAGGTTCTGCTGTGGTACCGCGGCTAGTTAGGAGTGCACGGCTGCGTCCAAGGCTGAATATTTGTTCGACAAGAAGACGCTGTTTGTGCAAATCATTTCTAGTAAAATGCAAGTGATTGGGTGAATAGTTCAGTCTTGGCCAATACTTCTCTTTTCACTTCATCTGCACACAATAGATATGCGGATTTGCACAGGGTGATAATTTAATTAGTGAAAGTACGCAAATAGTCACCCGACATTTTAGTACTCAGTTGGTCGCACTCCTGCGGACGGCAACACGGACGGTGTTGTCCAAAACGCGTGTGGTGAAAGTGGTCTCTCAGAAGTGAGGAGATCCTATATATTAAAACAATTAAACCAACAATGCCTTGACTTAGTCCGCACACCGTCAGGTGTGTTACAAGGTTCTTGGAGCTATGCTACAAGATTATCTTCGTTTGGAATTAGAAGCGAGCTGCTTCGACAGGCGTCATCACCTTCATCATCGACGGACATTAACGGTCAGAACTGTCCATTATCATCAGAGTGTAAGAGTGGCAATAATTTTCAGGAGAAGTTGCATTTAAATCTAACACACTGAAAAAAGATATGTGATCACCACAGCTTATTCTACTTCGCATATATTTCTGAAATACGTAAACCCGCTGCGAGAACCCAAACTGGGGACGTCCGCAGAGCTACGCCGGGGCGATATTCCCGTTAATGACATTTACCAGCCGTTGCAATCCGATGCCAACCTGAACAAAACCTGTTAATATGATGCGCTCTGCCTTTACTTCACCCAAGGGATACCAAGCCACCATTATGGACGAAATAACTTCGCAGGATTCAGCCAAGAGAACATTTTATAGGAAATACAAAGAGGGGTATAGAAAAAATTTCATCATTTCTGGGAGTCGAACCCAAGCCGTCCACACGAATACCCGCGATTGTACACCTAGGCTACTACGGCCTAACACCGTTGTTCTTTTAGCATCTGTTCCAAAAAGAAAACGAGTGTTCCATTTTAACAATTAGATGGTGCTACCTGCAGACCTATCTGGGAACGGAATGCCGCCAAATCGTGGGCAGATTACAGCCCAAGTCATCCTAATTCTGAAAGTGATTTAGGCAGGAAAAGTTTTTTTTCCGCTTCCCTTAAACCTCTCGCGTAGTCTTTCCATGCGCAACATGCGCACAAAATATTTCGGTACTGTGAGACCTTTTCTGACAAGCTTGCGGCAGAAGGTTCAGCAATAATTTAGCAGGTTGAGCACTATTGAGCACGAATACCCATATCAATTACCTGCGGCAAATACGATGGCGGCAAATCCGACAACGAACTTCATCTTGAAGGCTTGGAGTCCGTCGCTGCCTCGTTTGCTGCGGGGATGTCGCAAATTTTTTGTTTAATTATAGGAACAAGCAGTGCAGCACAGGATGGGTTGCCGGTCAAGGCAGAGGCCTTCGTCCTGCAGTCGGCCTGAGTAAGCTGATCATGATTATTATAGGTTCACTTCATAAAAATTAAAAAAAACTTGTACAAACAGAAATTGCTTGGTAGAACAAAACGTCTTCCTGCAGTTGATATAAAACAGCGTAGCAGCGATTTTCGTATATAAGAAGCTAAAGCGGTATAGAACATAATGTTTTGGTATGTGTGAAATCATTTCAGGTTCGCATTTGCCCAATTTCAGTGCTAGCGCTCTATAACAATAAATAAAAATTAAAATATATATTTATATATACATACATATGGTATATTATATATAAGAAACAACAGCAATAAGCTCCACAGAAACAACTACATGTCTGCTGAGAACACACGTTTGTGCTAATAAAAATAAAATCAATCGTAAGCTTTCTGCATCTCTGCAATAAGTAAAATACATCCTCTCATCTTGTCAGTGTATAAAGCCGCCAGTGAGAGGATCACAATCCACCGATTGGCACACAAAAGTACTGAAGTGGGTAAATTAAACAAAATGACTCACTGCGAAAGAAATGTGGGGTTGAGCTGCGTTTCATCAAGAGAGCAATGATTACCCTTTTATATAAACCTCAGAGTTGACGTCATGAAAAGGAGTTGAATTGCGTGGCATGCGGATGCAGAGATATGTTCGACAAAATGAACTTGGAGAAGCAAGTGGTAGCTGTCACACGCGTCCTTTTGTGCAAGAGGCAGGCAATTTGTCCGAATCCTTGGGTTGAGTAACTGAAGGTAGAAAAAAATACGCGAAGTTCTTTCTGTGTGCACGTTCGTTGTCATCACCAATTTTATCTTGCAGAGTGCTCAAACTTGAGCGCAGGCAATGTTCGGTAATAAATACGTGAACATAGTAAACTAGGATCCTGGAAATGGTGGCTGTCACCCATGTCCCTAACTAAACACAATCTCCCTGAAAAACTGCGGGACTTAACGAAGGCTGGGCAAAAACTACGGAAGTTGCTTCTTTGTTTACGGAGCTGTCATCAGACTCTTCTTATTCCTGCGTGCTCTAACGGGAACCGAGGAAACGATTCATGGTCAAAACACAAAAAAATAAACTCAAGGGGCAAGTGGTAGTTGTCACACACGTCATATACTAAACGAGGGCAACAATTTCCAGGAGCCATTGGGTTTCGATATCAAAGTCTGAGGCAGAATGAGCGGAGTTACATTTTGGTGTAGAGGACCTGCCATCCGCTATACGTGTCTACTTCTAGTGTGTTCAGAAGGCCAGATTTTTTATTGATTTGTTATAAGGTCAAAGTTGCATTATTGCCTTTCTCAAAGTCTCAGTAACAAAGGCGCGGGCCGGCAAGTTTCGAGGCACAAAGTTTGTATGGCACGTTATGTTTCCGGAAATAAAAACTGTATAGTGTGACAAAAACCTTCAAGCAGCTTTTTTTAAAGAATCTTGCGGCGACCTCCTGCGGTGGATGGGTTGCGCAAAAGATGTTTTGTAGGGGTTTATTGTGTTCAATAGATTGCAGAGAAAAGAGCACCATGCCGATTCTTGTCCCCTTCCGCTGTTGTCTTTATGGCCTTCCTATTTTGTGTATGGGATACTGTGTTTTGTTTATTTTTAGTAACAAGTTGAAAGGGTCATAGTTGAACTGAAAGTAGTTTTGTGCATTTTAACTGATGTACAATCTAAAAATTTTGTTTAGCAAACTGTATCTCTGAACATGAAAGGGCTTTTGCTTTTGCGGAAATTTATATATAAAGTTTTACTGCCCTGAACGTTGCTGTATCCCAGTTATTCCAGTTCTGGGGAATTAAGAAGACCAGCATATCAATATTCGGTCATGATGCAGTTTATGTAAATCCTAATAGCGCGTTACCGCCTATGCTTTGGCAAAAGGTATTAGTGTTCGTACTTATACGTAATTTTCTCGCAATATAAATGAAGCATATTACCGTATTCACTCGATTCTAAGCATTCAAAGTGAGCACCCAAAATGAGTACCCTAAAGTGAGCCCCCTCCGCACCCTAAATGCCCAAAGTGAGGGGGGAGGGTGCTTAGATTCGAAAAACCTAAATCTATGACTGTACAGTGGTCAAAACTGCTAACAACAACGCGCGAACGCGTGGCTTTCGATACGTGCAGCGCAGTCTGCTGATAGTCACTGGCGTGACCAGTGAGATTAGGGGACGGCGCTGCAGCAGCTAGGCATGCGAAAGCTATTGCCGATTCTTCCTTGTTTTGGGGGGAGAGGTTCGACGCCGAAAGTTCCTCAGCACGCCCGCCTCCGACGCCTATATTGAACATTATCTGACGCTGATAACCAGCACAGTCTTGTTTTTGCCTTCGGTATGGTTCCGGTGTTAAAAAAGTTGAATGTGGGCCGGGCATGGCCATTCTAACGTAGGATATGCAGGAAAGGTGTAAGCATAGGTTGATGCCGCTGATAAGTTGATAAGTTGGTGCCTCCTCATGCGTGCTAAAACTTCGCCGCGCCAATAATAAACGTCTTGAGGCAATTTCTGAGCCAACGCTTATGTTTCCTCCTTTCCTGCACAACCTACCTTAGAATGGCTGTGCCCGACCCACATTTCCACTCTTTTTAAAAATCCGAACCATGCCAAAGCCGAAAACAAGATTGCACTGTATTCAGCGTGAGATAACATTTATTATAGCCTTTAACGGCGGTCGTGGTGAGGGACTTTCGGCGTCGAACTTTTCTCCCCAAAACACGGAAGCATCGGAAATAGCTTTCGCATGCCTAGCTGCCGCAGCGCCGTCAGCTAATCTCGCTGGTCACGCCGGTGGCTATCAGCAGGCTGCGCGGCACTTATCGAAGGCTAGGCGTTCGCGCGTTGTTGACAGTTTTGACCTCTGTACATTGTTTTTATCATTTGTAAGTGGTATCTTTTTAGCCCCGTCTGGTAGCGGTTTCATATATTACATATCTCCAGTAAAAGATGTTCAGTTGAAGTCTAGCGATTGTCCCGTCTACTTCTTTGTAGGTCCCTGTTCGTTTTTCGCTGGTAAAATGGTTCCCGGAGGTAGTGTTGTGTAGGAATTCAAAAGAACACACCTATCGGGATGCTTTCGAACTCAGTCAATTTCAATTTGATCTGGCTTATGTAGAAGGGTCATTGTCTGCAATCGTAAATATAGATGCAGGGAAGTACGCGCTCACTTTTATGTTACTGTGTTTGGTTCCTGTTTTAACGTATGCGCAAAGGTCTCGCGTTGTAACAAATTCGTTCGCAAGTTTTGTCTATGTAAAATAAATATTGCACCCCTCCGTCTAACGAAGACGACGGTCGAACGCGAAGCTTTCTCGTGATGTATTATTTGGTTGGCCAATCCCACACTGCGAGTCTGCACTACTCCGGAGGTACGCACCCCTTTTCTAGAATAGCAACTCTCGGATTTGCAGTCCGTATGCGTAACGCTTGGGTTTGGGTTGTACGGTCCGAATCGGTACCTGCGGCTTGGCGTTCAGTGAGCAATTTTTTTTAGTGTGTGCGGGTTTGAGATGTTAAACCCTAAGATGTGACGTTAGGCCTAAAGTCGTAAACCTTAAAATGGCAAGTTAGGCCAAACGCGTTATGGCTAACAGCCTTACGGCACGCAGAGCAACACCATTCTTCTCGTGACGGATTCTTGGTTGTCGTCCTAGTTTTACAAGCCGCTTCGACCATGTCAAAATGGAGCAATCGGATCGACGCCGGCTTCATAACGTGAGGGACTCACGTTTGATTGCGGCCATGGGAAGTGTTTTTGCTTTCACTTCATCCATAATCATTCGTCATCGTCGTCATAGAATGTTGGCTCTCCCGCAGGGCGTATTGGCGTAGAACGGCATCAGTGAGGACTATAAAGCTTCGTTTTAAAACTTTAGGGTAATTTCTTGTAATGAGAGGTGTCGAAACTCACCTGATGCCACCTCTCACTGCAATAGCTCTTTTGCAAAGTGCAACGCCGCAATGAGAACCAAAATGCATGTATAGTATTCAGCTCTATAACAATTATATTAATTAAAAAGTCGAAATAACCAGATATAGCGACGAAATACATTCACGCAAGATGGAGCAAACCCTTATTAATGCAACCGAAGCCGTGTAAATGTAAAAGCGAATGGTGCGAATCATGCTGCGCTTGTTTACACGCTGTTGGTAGCGTGTAGCGCGCAAGGCCATCTTTTGAATACGACGGTGTTTTTTCGGAAATCCAAATGCACCATTGCTCTTGTATATTGCGGGGAATGCGAATGGCATGTCATTCACGTCGATCTGCCTGGATTCACACAGCTCGTTTGGTTTGATCTGATTTATCAGGGAAGGGTTGGGCTCAAATAAATATACGCAAAATAGTCGCAATAAATAAGCCTGTTCTTTATTTTGTACATCACTTCAACTTTTTAGCGACATTTGTGTTGCTACAGCCTTGGGCGAATGACAGTTTGCTTCAAAAACTTCATCAGTAGTGCTTGCTTGGGCAGCTCTTGAGTAAGGAACATGTCGTAGAGCTCCAGAAGAATTGGACTTCAGCGTTCGCCGGAAAAATGTTATGGAAGCACAGTTCCGTCCGACACTACGAAGTAGGATGCAAAGTTGGGCTCGTCGGATCAGATTCAAATGCATAATAAAAAACAGCGCATCAAACACATGGTTCACTTTTATTTTGTCCTTGTGTTTCTGGCAGTGTTTTTCATCATTAATTACGATCGAAGCAGCTGCCGTGGCTATCTTTACGCGTTATTCAATCTTAGATCTATGGAAATTCCGGGACCAAACGCCAACTCACGGGTACTGTGGACCGCTGATGGATCGCTAGGTATACTACAACGGGTACGCTCATTTCACTGCAAGTACAAGGGCTTAGTCAAGGATGTCATCAACACTGAAGATGTTTCGTTACCAAGCCTGTGACTCCTTGAAATGAAAGGCGCTGATGAAGGCCGAGTTTCTCAATGTGTTTGTCAAGCATAGGAAGAACCAGCGTGCCAAGCTTTGGCCGCAGGTGCTCACACGACCCGCTAATAGAGCGCATCGTGTTCTCTAAGGACATGAAGTCTGTTCAGCTTGCTCAGCGCGAAATGCCAAAAAAACGGAACACTTTTTGAGCAAGAAGGGAAACAGGAGCTGTTCGCCTGCCTTGTCTACAGCCACCTTCGCAATATGGCTGCCGGATTTCTTTCTGAGCCTGCCGCTATGAAGACGACGGTTGACATTAGAATGGGGAAATAGGCAGGCCTATAATAGAGAGGCGAAACAGAGTAAAATGCAGGCGGGTCTATAACGTCTGACATACCACGCGCGCCCATCCTTACAATTGCGAGCGAATAGCTGCGGAAACTTTTCTCAGGGGCGTCAACACCCCAAGCTTTCGTTATGTCGCAAGCAACGCTTTGCGCCACTGCTTTTTGTTGCCATTATCCACCAGTTTCTCGTGAGAGAGGGAACTTTCCATCATGGTCCGCCTTTGCCTGCCCTACCGCTTGATGGGCAACATACACGCCCCGAGAAAGCTGACGGATGAAGAACTTCTGGTCATTGTAAATATAAGCTTGCGCCCTTACCCTTACCAACAGCCATGGACTCAACAATTCTACCTAAATGCTTGTGGTTGGGAAAGGTCTGCCGAACACTAGACGAACATCTCCGCCCTACCCTAGTTTATCTTTAGCTCTTCCATCTTAATCTCGAAATCAAAGAAGAAACGATGACCTTTTCTATAGAAAGTTCCCTAGCTCACCTCGGAGCATTAAAAGCAGCAATTTCTGCATTCGAAGTTGCTCGGCGACAAAGAAAGAGAAACCCTCCGATTACGCAATAACGTACTGATGAGTGAAAACCGTTGTTGATCACAATAGTAACGCCCTAGTTGGTGATTCCCACTCAGCGAAAGTTCACGGCGCAAAAAACAGGGGCAACACACCAAGAGACGGCGCAGGACAAACGTAGACTTTAATAATCTCTATTGACAAAAGCTCACGGAAGTATATAAAAGGACAAAAACATACAGAAAACAATTGGCGTAACGTTTCAATTTTAAAGACGACAGTTTTTCTTGGGCTACTTCAAAGCGACAATTTTTCTGTCTGTGTGTCTTTTTGTGTGACCGTCTGTCTGTCGGTCTCTGGATTTAACTGCCCGCCTATCAGTTTTTAAGAACTAATGAGATTTTTATGAACGCAAAACATTTTCTAATTAATCAATCTGGTGACAATGTTCATACTTGTCAACAATGTTGAGAAAAAAGAAACCATTAGCGTATATTTGAGACAAAATACCAATGCAGAAGCGGCATTACCATTGTTCTTTGCATTAAGCGTAATGGCTGCATAATGTTTCCGATAGCAATTAAAAATACCCCTTGAAGAAAATTGTTTCACCAAAGAGCAGGCAAAGCACTCCCGGTACCCCATAGAGGCGGCATTAAATATGTTCAGCAATGACAAAATGTTCTGGTAGATGACAGGCGAGCAGTCGGAAATGAGAAAATTGAATCTACGTGCGCAAACCTCTGTTATGGTTATTTGTGGGGAGCATCGAGATGGTACGGAAGAGCGTGAAAGTTTGGCAGGAAAGAGAATAGGCAAATGTGCGTCGCCGAGGCGACTATGGTTTTTTCTGACGTTTGAGCGAAGTGCGCCGATATACGGCCGATTTTTCCATTTGTAGCCGTCGTAGCGAAGTTCCCAGATATTCCATTTATCTTTAGTAAAGGTGATCGATGCATGCTGATCATCATCATCACCACCAGCCTCATTACCACCAGAGTGGGAGTGGCGGCACGGACGCAACAATGTCGCCTAACCATGCCTTGGATCGCTTTGCAGGTTTGCCGCTTTTTGCAAGCTACGCGCTATCAACCAGAGTCCTGGATTCCTGCCGCCGTCATCGTGGGTTTGAAATGGGTGACGCTACTCGGAACCGACCAACGGACTCCAAGGGGATGCACGTCATCAGCAGACTCACGACATATAAAGCCCTTCCTGGACGGGAGGCCTTCATGGGAGTGGCGCCAAGGACGCAACAATGTCGCTCTAACCATGCCTGGATCGCTTTGCAGGTCGGTTTTTACTCGCCTACCTAGCAGTTTCGTTCGAACTGCCTCTGTCTTATCGTGCTGCCGCTACCAAAAGGCTGTTCAGAAGTTGGAGTATGATGTGGTCTGGTTTGCAATTTGCTTTCTGGGGACATCGGACCAATCCTGTCCCACGGTAGAAGAATTACTTGAATCAATTCTAGCAAAACAGACCACCATAGAAAGAGACTTGGCGATATTCGAAGAAAATTGGCTTTGATTTCTGACCACTCCGCCAAGTTGGTTTCCTTAGAGGGCACTGGCGAAACCTTGAGAATGTAATTCAGCGTCAGCAAGACGGATTGACTACAATGGAGGATAGAGCTAGAAGAAACAATCTAATAGTTTTTGGGCATTACAGAAAGCGCCGATGAAACTAGAGAGGTCATTGAACAGAAGGCACTTAAAGCTGTATTTTCTGATCGCCTTGGCGTCCAGGTTTCATCAGTGGAACGTATACATAGGCTGGGCAAAATGCTCGCAGATCGAGAACGACCTGTGATCTTACGATTTTTTAATTTCAACTGAAGAGGTGGAAGTCTTTAAGAATTGTAAGAAGCTGAAGGGAACGAATATAAGTATATCGGAGGATTACTCGCAAGAAACACTGAAGAAAAGAAAGCTCCTTTGGCTCTCCGCCCAAACTGACAAGCAAAACGGGGCGAAAGTTAGACTCGTTAACGATAAGCCGTTCATCAACGATCATGCCTACACGTGGGACATTCAGTCTAATGTTCGGGTACAACTTCCACCTCGCCAAGACACTGCCCTAGTAAATCTGACCGTCACGATTGACACTCAAAACCATGCGAACTAAGGATAATCAACGTAAATGCCCGAAGCGTTGTTAATAAAAACCGAACCGCTGAAATGCTTATCTTTGCTACATGACCCACATTTGATTGCGGTGATAGAAACCTGGCTAATAAAGATATAAGCAGTGATGAAGTTTTTCTTAAATCGTTTAACGTTCTTCGTAAAGACCAAGCGGCGAGGGGTGGGGGTGTGGCATTACTAATAAAAGATACACTCAGATACGAGCCCTTGCCGTTAATCGACACGCATGAAAGTATGTGGTGCAAGCTTTTGTGGGCGATGTCATCTTAGTAATTTGAGTAGTGTATCGGCCCCCCGGAAAGTCTCATAGATTTCTTACTCAGCTAGATGACCACTTATCAGAGCTAACTAATGACAGAAGCAGAATTATTCTTACCGGGGACTTTAATATATCTGGTGTAAACTGGGATGCTAGCATTGCGGGGCCCGCAGATCGGATGCCACGCTGACACTATGCTAGAGATAATGGCCAAACATAGCCTAATTCAAGTTGTAAACGGGCCGACTCGAATTCAGGGACAATGCCAGACTACCCTTGACTTATTATTCTTATCAGATAAAACGTTCGGGTATGAAGTCGACATCAAAGACGGAATTTGTGATCATAAAGTTGTAGTAGCTAGACTCAGAATTAAACATAAAATAAACAAAGTCAAAACTCCAACTGTGAACGTTATGATTTCGAAAATGCCGATGACATATCAATACTGGATTACCTGAATTGGCTCTTGACAGAATGCCCCAAGAAGATGATGTAAATTCGCTCTGGGAGTACTTTCAAATCTGTCGTTGGTCTACTGCCTTTCCCGATTTGTGCCCTTAAAACGTAAGCGTGTTAAAAAAACCAACCCCTGGATAACGCGAAATCTCATCCATATAAAAAGAAGCTAAAGCGCGCGCGAAAAAAACCTACGAAAAAATTGCACGTTGATAGCAGAGCTCAGTGCCGTAGTGCGAAAAGAGTTGAAGGAGGCTAAAACTCAATTCTTCCGTACTACATTGACCAAATATATAAAGAATTCGCCTCAGAAATTTTGGCGGTATCTATCTGGTAATAAACCCTCAATAAACGCAGTTTTTGTGAATGGGAACATTTGTAGTCAGCTGACGGACATTGCGCAGGCTTTCACAATTTTTTCGGGTCCGTTTTTACTGCGCAGACGACTATGAATTTCGTGGAAGAGCAAACCGGGGATTTAAGTGATAGTGTTGTTGTGCCGCAAGAAGGTGTGCTTGCGTTGCTGGTAAACTTGGATGTAAAGAAATCATGCGGGCCTGATATGATACCAAATGCATTTCTGAAGCGATATTGTGAATGGGTGTCCTATTTTCTTGTTAGAATTTTTCAACGTGTCGTTGCAGAAAGCCGTTGTGCCGAGTGAATGGCTTCTGGCGAGAATCGTGCCGATATTTAAAACAGGGAGACCGACTGCATATGGAAAATTACCGCCCCATTTCGATTACGTGAGCAGTATGCAAAATGTTAGAGCACATAATCAGTAAATATTTAGTCGAATACATTGAAAACAACAACCTTTTTATTCGAAACAGCCCGGTTTCGCAGGCGGCTCTCAACTGTAACACAATTATTTGAAATTTCGCAATTGCTTCGCCGAAGCCATCAACTCGAAAGAGCAGATTGACGCAGTTTCGATTGATCTTTCGAAAGCCTTGACAGAGTTTGCCATGTGAAACTTATTAATAAGTTGTAATGATTTTGGTATTAATCCGGGGATTATTCGTTGGATTCAGGCCTACTTACATAACAGGCAACAGTTTGTTGAAATTGCTGGTGAACGGTCATCCAAGTTACCCGTAACATCCGGAGTACCTCAAGGGTCTGTCTTGGGGCCTATTTTATTTCTTTGTATGTCAACGACATCGCGGACTCTGTGCATCCATCTATTGAAGTGAGATTATTCGCTGACGACTGTTTGCTGTTTTGTCGTGTAAGGAGCGTTTCGGGATCAGGAACTGTTGAATGATTCTTTGAAAGTTGTGCATGATTGGTGTGGCAGTGGAATATGCAGATAAATTATGGAAAAAGTGCTTGTATAACAGTTATACAGAAGAAGTCCCCTTTGAATTTTAACTATTCCATGAATGATACAGATATTAAGCGAACGAGTAAGCTAAAATACCTTGGTCTCACAATTGCTGCAAATTTGAATTGGAATGAACATATTGACAATATATGTGGTACTGCCCCAAAAAAAGCTAGGTTTTCTGAGACGAACGCTCAGAGATGCAACTGCGGGAGGTTAAGCTGATGGCATGCGAAACGTTTGTGCGGCCAACTCACGAATATGGAAGTATAATTTGGGACCCGTATCAGCAGTATCAATAAATAAGCTTGAGCGAGTTCAACGAATAGCTGCCAGGTTTATTTATGCAGAATATCGCAGAAATCAGTCGGTGACGGCCTTACTTGCCAAGGCAGAACTTCCGTTAGTGGCCTCGCGTAGAAAAATGGCAAGACTTAAATTCTTTGACGAACTGTTCAACGGCAAACTAAACTTACGTCCTGAGTTATATCTGCAAATCCCACACGAGTCTCTCCTCGCATCAATTATTCGTAAGCTGTTCTGCCTTATTCTCCAAGGGTTGATATTTTAAGCACTCCTTTCTTGCCAAAACTATTGTACACTGGAATAACCTTGACCCGCAAGTGTTTGTGGAACCAAATACCACTGATAGCTTTGTGAAACACTTGGAAATATTCTAAAATAATATGAGTTCTTCTTGTCCTCGTTTGACTGTGACTTGAGCAGTTTTGTGCGTAGTGAGTGGTTGTTTATGATGTACTTGCCTACTCCGTAACAGCCCGTAAGGCTAACAGTATCTGAAATAATAATAATAATCTACGGCCACTGCAGGGCAAAGGACTCACCCATTAGTCTCCCATTACCCCGGTCCTGGGCTAAACTGCACCTATTTATCCCCGCAAACTCTTAATCTCCCCATCTAACTTTCTGCCACCCCCTGCAAACGCTTGCGGTCTCTAGGGATCCACTCTGCTACCCCTGTAACCCTTAATGACCCTTGGTCGTTATTGATGCATGCTGATACACAGGTGTAGTTGTATTCTGTCTGCTTAGTCTATGATTTCACGTGTGAGCTGTTTGTGTTTGGAGATCACTACGGATTTCTTAACCACTTTACTAAGCCCTTTGTTAAGCCCTTAATAGGGCTTACTGCCACTGCTTTCGCGGCAGCCTTCTTGAGTGATCTTTCTGCCTGCCAGGGTCTCCCGTGCTTGTATTGGTGTGTGGAGCAGAAACGTTGTAAAAGGAATGATCAGGATTAGCATTAGTGCAGCAAAATATACTATTATATGCCGAATGAAAAATGAAGTTTTTCTTAAATGAGGTTTCTTAACCGATCATCGCCGTAATCGTTGGTTCCCATATTGCCGCACGATTGTAGTTTTTTACTAAATGATTATTAAACCTGAAAATGAATCAAACGTCTGGCAGCTTCAATTGCTATGATGACCAATCTGTCGGCATTTAGAATCGAAATTGAAAAATAATACTTTTGTTTATGCGAACTTTAGGGGCGAAGCTCCTAAAGCCGTGGGTCTGTCCATCCCTTGTGTCTCGTGGTACGTGACCGCCTAGTTCGATGACTCACTCGCAGGTGGCGCTGGTGTGAAGTGACGTCATGATGACGTCACTTGCACGTGACTTGACACTATAAAATGCAATCGCTGTTGACGCGCTTCCTCGTTCGCAACGAGTCACCGGATGGAGGAGGTGGTTGTGACAAGGCTGCGGAGCGGAGGGCGCGCAGGCGCGCAGGGCGGCGGCAGCGCGCGCTCGCCGACAGGATCCCGCCGTGCGCGAAAGAGAGGCCGGAGGCATCTCGTCTAGAAAGTCGCGCTTAAACCGCGCGTCGGCAGCTTCGGCTGAGCTCGCTTGATGCGTTTTTGCAGCCGCCTCGCGAGCTCTCACTGCATCGGGGTTTGCCCTGCCGATACGAGCGCTTGCTTGCAGCCTCACGAACCCTACAACAACAACAACAAACGAACAAGAACAAAATAAAAGAACAAAATAAAAGTTGATTTGTACAATGTACGCACACAGTCCTTACGTCTTCTAATGATGTAATGGGCGAACTTTCACGGGAGAGTTACGGTTACCGACGATCTCCCCCTCTCGAGCTTCGCCCCACTATCATCATTCATTCCGTGGATATGGCGCGATTTTTTTAAACTGGTGGGAATTGTCCGAGACTGTTATTTTGTAATTTATCCTTCCTTTTCGTAAATTATCCTCTGTATCTCTCGATTCAGAATTCCTTCCACTTTTTTCTGTAACGCCATCGGGCCTTCAAGGTTCGATAAATGAAACGATATAATTCTAGGAATGGCCTTTTAGTACGCGAGCGGTCGCTGGGCCATTCGCGAGAAGACGTCTCAAGTGGGAGGCTAGGCTTAGCACACCAAACGGGAAGTGTGTGCCTCAATTCCTGAGCAAATGGTGGGCAATGCGCAAGCTAGAGTGCTCGATTTGTGGAAGAAAAAAGTGCTGGCGGTCTGTGTTAAACTGCTGTATCTGTAAT
This sequence comes from Haemaphysalis longicornis, assembly GCA_013339765.2. NCBI lineage: Eukaryota > Metazoa > Arthropoda > Arachnida > Ixodida > Ixodidae > Haemaphysalis > Haemaphysalis longicornis. Next base: position 210,101,734 of record CM023450.1, on the reverse strand, counting down.
GTGTTTGTGCAGTCGTGTTGCTGCACCTGTGGATGAAATGCTAACAGGTGCTCTGGCTGGAGTAAACCGTGCCGAACGTAGATTCAATACAAGAATTTACAGATATGTTACGGGAAATGCCAAAATTGGCATCATTTCAGTTCATTTAACATCTTCTACAACACAGCCCCGTTCGTTTTTCTAACTGGGGTTAGGGTCGTAATTTTTTCTCATCTTGATGTAATTATGAAAAATTTATTCTTCTAAGGCTGATGTTGTCCTGGGACAAATTGTGCGCTGAAGACTGGCGCAACGGTTCGTGTGCGCATAACTAAGGTAAAAGTACCTAGACGGTTGCCGGCTCAAAAATACGGAAATTACACGAAAAGCATCCATCCATTTTTTCGCTAATGTCGAATTTATACGGAAGCGTACGGAAATTAGTATTACAGCGAGGGAAAAATTATCCTTTAGGCAAAGTCAGGAATTTTCTCCGCTGATCATGCTCTGCGGGGAATGATGAGGCGGAATATTATTAGGCCGAGGACGATTATTAGGAGAAAAGCGGAAGTGAAGTAGCGTAGAAAACCGGGCTAGTTGGTACAAATTCATCTTCGCAGCGCACAAATGACAGGACAAAGGGGAGGAAAAGACTGGACAAGCGCTGAACCAAAACTAAAATTTTATTGACGAGACACAAATATAAAGCCATTGAACGGTATAAAACAAAGATAAAAACTTGACACATGAACCCATTAAAAGCAACTCCGCAGGCGCACGTGTTCAGGTACCGCACTCATCAAGATATTCGAAAAATTCGAAAAATGTTTTACTCATGTGTTAGCGCTCCGTCTTTGTCGCTTTTAGATGCAGAAATTGCATATCTTGATGAGTGCGGTATATGAGCACGTGCGCCTGCACAGGTGCTTTTAATGGGTTCATGTGTCAAGTTTTTATCTTGATTTTATACCTTCAGTGGCTTTATAATTTGTGCTCTGTCAATAAATATTTAGTTTTGGTTCAGCTGCTTCTCCAGTCTTTCTCCTCCCCTATGTCCTGTCATTTGTGCGCTGCAAAGATGAAATGCGGAAGATTATCAGTTTGTGTGTTTAGTATTGGCGACAACCAAAAAGCAAAAAAATTTATGCGCCGTAGGACGAAATAACTATGCCCCGAACAACTTCTGGCGAGCGAATTAGCTTTCTTTATTGAACCAGCAAACCTTGTACTCGCTCGCTGAAGTAGACGACGGTACGCGTATGGGACACTTTTTATGAATCCAGATGGACTATGATAATCAGCACTTTTACTTTGTTGGTTAAGCCCAAAATGAGCAACAATACTGAGGTCAGAGACCATGTGCCCGCTGGCTAAATCTGGTACACCCGATTCGCCTACTTAAAAAACCGGTTGTCGTAATACAACGGTGACAGGAACAGCACCTTGCGTGAGTACGGGGGTTGCTTCGGGTGTTCGGAGTGTCGGTGCTAAGGCTCAAAGCAGCAAATGTCGCTTTTGCAAATAAGCTCTTGGTGATACTCTTCCGGTTGTGAACGCCGTATTTGTGTATTTGTCCAAGAAAACTTCTTGACACTGCGGAGCCTGAAGGGATTGCGAAGTTCTCTTGGTTTTTGCGCAGGCTGCTAAACTTCCAAGAAAACTTGAAACCGACGGGCTAGTAACCCACGCAGCTGCCGCAATACAGTTATTTTTATCTAAAAACAAGTCAAGAGCGACCATTCCACGAGCTTCAACAGTCGGTGTAGTTTGTCATTACGCTCGACCACTTAACGCAGACGCCAAAGCTACAACGGACAGACGTAAAAGACATTGACTTGCACGCCATTTCTGTTCGATAGCAAATTGGCTGGAGAAAGGAACGCTGCGATTAGCTGTGGTCTTTGATCAGAATAAAATAACTGTGGCGCCGACTCCGGCAGAGGGCACTGCAGGGCACCAAGACAACAGTTCAAAGCAGGTACTGTTAAAAACAGTTAAACACAACCGTTAAAAAGCCGGTAAAGGCAGCAGAGACGACGAAGTGGGCACAGAGAATGGAAGCGAAAAAAACCCTGGAGACTCATAGGGCAGAGAAACGGGAAATTTAGAAGGAGGGATTCTATTGCAATACGAGAGGCAGTGCGTTGCGCTTCGAGGCACGGGCAGGGTGCCTGAGAACCCGGGCATACACGGGTAGCTACAGGCAGCAGGATGAAACGTCTGCATGCTGCGGCAGTGATCGGGAAACTATAGACCATATTGTCAGGAGCTGCACAGAGATACGGCCACCGTGGGGTGAGGGGGAAACGACGCTGGCGGAGGCTTTGGGATTTGGGGCGAGGGGGAACCTTAACTTCAAGGCCATAGAGGTGACGAAGAGGCGACTGGAGTGGTGGTGGAGTAAAAGTAGGGTTAGGGATGGGTACGCAGGCGGAGTAATCATACGGATGAGAATTTAGAACAGCGAAGGGAGAAAAAAGGGGGGTGGGGACGATGAGTTTAAAACAGAAAAGAGGGAGAGATGCGAGGGAGGGAGCAAATCTATAGGTTAGCTGGAGTAGGGCAAGTAAACGTAATAAAACAGGCAAGTCGGTTGCTGACAACCAACGCCCCGATTCAAAAGGAAAGCCACTAATAATCATCATAATCACAAAGCGACCTCAACTGGGGCAAACATGTTGATCAGATAAGTTGTCACGGTTTAAGCAAACTCGGTTACCTAAAGCGTAGATTGAAAAAATCGACTAAAGAAGGCAAGTTAACTGCGTACAAGACTTTAGTGAGACCGATGCTCGAGTACGCCTGTGTGGTTTGGGCGCCTCATCTTGAGCAAGATGAAAACAGGTTGGAATCTTGCAGAAAAAGGCTATACGGTTCATTTTTAATCGTTATGATCTAGATTTTTTACCGTCTTCACATGCTCATTTGTTGTTACTACATTCACTAGAACACCGCCGTGGGCGTGAGTGTTATCGTGTTTCACAAGATTGTACACAAAAAAGCTCCCATTCACGCGCCCTTATATTTCGCCTACGTACCAGTGTGCGCAACACGTAGTACAGATGCTTCTAACCTTGTACCCTTCAGGTCTCGTTTGGATTACCTCAAATTCTCTTTTTTTTCCGCGCGTGGTGGAACTGTTGAACAAGCTTGATGGTGCTTTGCGTAGACTAAGCAATGTTGAGTTCGGGAAGACTTTTATGTGTTAGTCACAAAATTGTGTGCACTGTTGTTTGCTTCTGTGTTATTGTTGAATTTTTCTGTACCCTCTCCTGCAATGTCCCAGGCATGATACCGCGGTATTTGTAAATAAATAAATAAATAGAATATAAGACACCTCTTTCTTGGCTGGGCGGCTTTACAGCATTACCTTGACTTACATGAATGAAGTTCTTTATACGCGTCATTCCTCCCTATTCGGGTAGACGAATCAAAGTTTTAACTCACAAAAATGGACTGGGTTGTCAGTAAAATTTTGAGAGCCCCTCTTAATGTGCGCGACGACAGAAATTCTACTAAGCCGTCGGCTACACATTTAGTGGGAAATACGAGGACGCTCTCTACCGCTCACATGTTACCGTAACCACGCCACCACCGAATTCCAAAAAAACCAAGCGTTTCTTGTGATAAACAGGAAAACAGGAAACGACGTGTCAAGAGGAAACGACATGATTGGCGGCCTGGGTAGACCGGGCACTTATGATAAAATCGCCTTAAATCTGCCTGATAAACTCGGTCCTTGTGAATAACTGTACAACAATGTGACAAACTTTCGTCTGTTTTTCCTACTTACCGACGGAAGAATATATTAGCAGCATGAAAAAACCGTCTTTTGCAGCACCTGGGAGCAGAGCATACACTCGAAAAAAAGCAGTATACAACTGACCTCTTCTTAAACCTCAGGTCACCTAATGCGTCCTAAGCTGCCGTGATTGACACTACTAACCAGACTTTCGAAGCGCACGGCCTCGCCCCTCTTAGCGCTCTTTATTTTTCGGAATCGCCGTTTGGCAGCCCCTTTCTGCATCACGATCTGGGTAGAACAAGTTCGTTAGAGTGGCATGCCACTTATGCGCTACGTAGAAAGTGACGCTTTTTCAACCGGAGTGCTTAGACGAAGCTGCCGCCAACTTCGTTCGCTAAGTAATACTACCGTATCGAGAACACTGACGTCGCCAACACGATCCGCGGAACCTACATGCAAACATGGAGTATAGAAGTACCACTGTGTAGCCCCCCTCCCGCATTAATGGTGCGCAGTGCGCAGTCGACCTGTTCGGACGTGCTTTTCTGGTGCTCCGACAACAGCGTGCTTCTACAGTGAAGTACAGCGAAACGGCAGAGACAGCGGAGGACAGCCGAAGCTGAGTATTTACCTGCACGGTTCTTTCTCGTTGTATCGGGTTTTTCAGCCGAAATGACGCGTAGAAAGCTGGTGCAGTGGGGTAGCTGTCCGCGGCACGTAGACGCAGAGGAGTTTCAGCGGGATGGCGGCGAGGCAGACGAAGGGGCAGGTACAGTCGCGTGCGATTTGAAGGTAATCGCGCGAGCGTCGACCGACCACGACGATAACGCCCCCACGCGGTTTGTTTTACTCTGCCTGGTTCCTGGTTTACGCATTCTTCTCTCCCTCAGTCGCTGTTTATTCCAGCAGCCATCACTCCAGCAGCAAAATCAATAACCCCTTCCTCTTTTTGATGGCGCACGCAGCAACGCCGTCGCACTCGTGGTATTTACAGCAGTTCTCGAAAAGGTGCGCAGAAACGCATTCTCGGAAAATACTGGACATTTATAACAATGGGTGCTATCGTTGCTCACGATAACAAGGAAAAAAAAACGCACATGTGATTGCAACCACACAAGATCACCACAAAGCGGAAAGGGTGGTTTACTAGCCGCGGGAGTGATCACTGCTTGATGGAACAGCGACCGAGAGAGAGGAGAATGCATAAACTAGGTCCCAGTCGCTCCGAAAAAGGCCGCGCGGGGGCGTTATCGTCTTTATCGGTCGAAGCTCGCGCGATTACCTTCAAATCGCACGCGACTGTACGTGTCGGTTATGCGTAGTGGTGTCGCGGCTAGAACGCGTAGAAGCGGATAACTCGGGGTTAGCTAAGCGGGTTGCAGAACTGGAGGCAGCGCTAAGTAACGAACGCGATGAACGGAGGGCCGTTGAGGGAAAGTTAGAAGCAGCTGAGAGGAAGCTAGAAAGGAGCATGATTTCACCAACAAATGACGAACACCTCGGCCCATGCAGCGAAGAGGAGGCATACACCGAGGTGACACCGGGGGTGGAAGCAACGAAAGGCAACAGCTACTCCCACGTGCTGCAAGATAGGACAGCAAAACCAGTCGATAACCCGGGCACCAGTAAAGAGCGGCACGTGGCAGATGATAGCGTGGTAATCATTGCGGGTGACTCTAACATGAAGAGGAGCAGCGCTGCCATAGTGGAAAGGGTAAAGGGGGATAAGCGTGTGAAGGTGGGCTGTTTCCCAGGTCAAACGATGCAGACGGTGATGACTGGAGCGAAGGGGCAGCTGGCCTTGTCTAGTAAAGCTAGAAACCTTGTGGTGATTGCCGCGGGGCTTAACGATGTTCTAAAGGGAGAGGAGGGAAAACTTGGCCAGGAGATAGCGAAGGGGGTAAAGGACCTGCGGGCGACGGCCCCAAATGTGCTCATTGCAGTCTGCACCGTGCCGGAGGTGATGAAGCAGGGCGTGCACACCGAACGGGCAGTACTCGCTGCTAACAGCGAGATCGTGAGGTGCGGCAGGGAACTTGGGCTTGAAGTGATAGACGTGAACAGGGTAGTGGGCAGCATCGGACATAGGCAAGCTTTTCAGTGGGACGGGATTCACTTCAGCCCCAGGCTAGGAAACAAGGTGGGGTGGCGCTTAGGTGGGAGAGCGGTAGCTTTTTTAGGGGGCCCCGCGCAGCTAAGGAAGGCAAACTAGGAGACAAAGGGAAGCAAGGGACACATGCACACTCAACGCTGGGAGGCAGCCAGGCCTAGAGCTAAACGGAGAACCTACAGACGTAACTGAGAGCGTTGACAGAAGCCATTTAAGTGGAAACAATGGAGCGAACAATTTTGTAAAAGACAAAAACAGACCCCGTAAGCGGAAAAGGAAAAACAAATGCAATAAATATTTAATCAGCTACATAAATATGCAGGAAGGCAGAAAGCCAGATAAGTGGATGGAAATTCAAAAGCAACTTGAACGGGAAGGAATAGACGTGTACGCTTTAACCGAGACTCACCTCCGGGACCTAGAAGCCCCAGCTATCATAGACAATTATGTCTGGGAAGGTTGCAACAGGACCACAGGAATGAAGAAAGGGGGAGGTGTTGGCATGCTCATTAAACAAGGGACCGACTGGCAGAGAGTGCATGAAAGCTGTAAAGAGCATCTATGGGTTAGAGGCACCATAGAGGGGAAAATACATGGTTAGGAGTGTGTATCTGTGGACCGGAAGTAGTGCTAGGGAGGAAAATGAGGAAATGGTAAACTGTTTGAGAAGAGATATAAACAAGTTCAAAGATTCGGGCAGAAATAATCATAGTTGGAGATATGAATGCCCATATAGAAGGTTTGGATGGATACACAGACCACAACGGTTCTCTAGTGATAGGTCTATGTCAGGAAAACCGGCTTGTAATAGTAAAAACGGAAAGCAAGTGTGACGGACAAATAACGTGGGAAAGCGGTAACAGACAGTCCAGCATAGACTACAGTTTAGTATCCGAGACAGTATAGGGAAGGCTGCGGGAAATGAGGATAGATGAAAATGGAACAGACAGCTTAGGAAGCGACCACAAGCGCTTTAGCTTGCACTTTGGAGGCGCAACCCGGACAAATGTAGAAATAGGTACAATAGGAGGAACTAATTTGAATAATGATGCACTTAAAGATCATCGCTGATGGATTGGAAGATGAAATCAATAAATACCCAGGCAAAAATGGGGATTACGACGAAATGATTGCGTTCCTAAAGGGGAAGATGAATGAAGCAAAGCAACGAAACCGATGGAAAGGGAAGAGAAAGCCGAGAAGCTGCTGGAATAAGGACATAAAAGAGGCTATTGACCAGCGAAGAAAGGCGTCGAGAGAGCATAGAGAAGCAAAAAAAAACTGGTATGGAACAGGAGGTAGTGAAGGAGAAATGGGATATCTACCGTGGGAAAAAACTAGAACTGCAAAAAATGGTGCAAGCAAAGATCAAGCAGAAAAGCGAACAATGGATGGCAGAAATACGGAAGAAGGACAAAAGCGCAACCAAGAAGTTTTGGAACCATGTAAAATCACTAAGCTCAAAAAACGATGACCATCAAAAATTCCTGATTGATGAGGAGGGGGAACATTTAGAAGGAGAGCACGCGTTGGCGCATATTCATCGACTGATTAGTGAGAAGTTTAGGACAATAGTGGTAGGGAAACCACCAGCGATAACATCAGGGCCACAGAAGACTGCGGAAAGGGAAATAAGTTTGAGCAACCTTGATTGGAAAAAAGCAGAGCAAAAGGTTTCCCCCAGACAGCAGTGGGCCCGGACGGAATACCAATGCAACTGATAAACCTGCTTGGACCTAAAAGTAAGGAATCGTTTATGAGAGCAATAGATAAGGTGATAGAAGCCAAACAAATACCAGAGGCCTGGTTAGAAAGTAGGATGAATTTAATATATAAAGGCAGAGGAGACAAAGCCAGTATTGATTCACACAGACCACTCACAGTAACGTCAGTGGTGTATGGATTCGTAATGCAGGCGATAAAATCAGAAATGAATGCATAGATGGAAAGAAAATGAAATACTTGGGAACTGCAGAATGGATTTACACAAGACAGGCGACTGGATGACAATTTGTTCTTGATAACGCAATGCATTGAAATTGCGAAAACACAGAATAGACCACTATAGATTACGTTCTTGGACATTAAAGGGGCATATGACAACGTAAACAGAGAACGGCTGTGGAGAACGCTGAAACTCCAGGGATTAGATGACGAGTTAGTACATTTCCTTATAGCAATCTATAAAGACAATAGAGTGCACCTTACTTGGGAAGGACAGAAATGCGCCCAGCAGGTCAACATCCATCGGGGACTGAAACAGGGATGCCCTTTGAGCCCAATACTGTTCATGCTTTACATGGCAGGGTTAGAAAAGAAACTGGAAGAAAGTCAAGTAGGGTTTAGCCTAACCCATATGCTGCAAGGCGAAGTGGTTCAACAGCATATTCCGGGAATGTTATACGCAGACGACATTGTTCTTTTAGCTGATAACCAACCGATATGAAGCGGCTAATAAATATTAGCGGCCAGGAAGCCACCGACCTCGGGTTAGATTTCAGTGCAAAAAAATCAGGAATAATGGTTTTCAATGACGCTACCACTGATGTAGTGTCTATCCAGCAAGGCGAATTACCTAGAGTGAAGGAATATAAATATTTGGGAGTGTGGATAAACGAAGGGGATAACTACTTAAGAACTCACGAGGAGACTCTTAAGGTTAAGGGAAAGCGAAACGCAGCTATAATGAAGCATAGAGCTCTGTGGGGTATAACAGATATGAAGTAGTAAGAGGAATGTGGAAAGGAGTAATGGTTCCGGGTCTCACGTTTGCGAATGCTGTACTCCGCTTAAAATCAGAGGTTCTATCAGGCCTGGAAGTAAACCAGAGAACGGTAGGACGTTCGGCCTTAGGCGCAAATGGAAAAACAACTAACGAAGCAGTTCAGGGAGATATGGGCTGGGCGTCGTTTGAAGTTAGAGAAGCACAGTCAGAGAAGCTCTACTGCGCCACAGAAACTACTTTTCGTTGGCCGGAGTCTTAGTTTGTGCTTCGGAAAAACAACATAAGGCAGGCTGTATACTCCACGGAGCATGCGGTGTATACGTTTTGTTGTAACTCCCGTGAACCATTTTGGTTTGATAGAGAATGTTGTCAATTCCATAAGCTCCTCGGTTAATGACCCGTGCTGCCAAGTAAATAGGCGCATACCAAATGCCTGCGAACTTAAATCACCGACTCCGTATTGTTTATTCTATCGTGATGTCACTGCAGAACACAGGCTCTTTCGAACTGACTACGTTAAGTGCGAAAACCTAATATAGTTCGTGACTACGAGACCATATATACCATAGTCCACCCATTCGGCAGCAACAGAAACACATTGAAGAGTGTCAATATATTTCATATTGTTTCAAGAGTTTCGCGCTGACTTATTAAGAATGATGCCGTCTGTAGCAACGCACTGATCGAGGGAGGGGGTGTGTGTGTTCTGGCTCGAAGTAAAGGAGCAGGAAACTTGCTCGGGTGTGCCCCCCACGGTGAGTGCGTCAGCATTTTACAGTCATGACATCCTGCTCGTTGAATAAACACACCTCTTACTCGTAGCGAGCCGCAACATTAGGATCCATTAATTGAGGAGGAAATGCCTGCCGGCTGCGAATCTAGCACGCATCGCGCGGACGGCGTTTCTGGAGGTCAAACCTCCAGAATCGGTGGCTGAAGCCCATCTCTTAACACATTACTTATTGCGTTAAATGAGACGTTTTAACACAAGCGGATAATTCGCTTTAGCTGATGAACAGGTGGCGAGGTTCAACGGATGGGGTAAAGGGCGAAAAATGTACCATGTCTACTACAACTTGGCTCTCGCAAACCTACGTTTTCAATCATGATATTGAGGTCGAAAACAAGGGAATTTCGGGGCACGTTTCTCGCCACCTATGCGCGAAGAAACAACAAAAAAAAAAAGAGGCTGAGGCTACACTGCACTTCCGGCACCAGTACCGTCATGAAAGCGTAGCCAGATAGATACTTTAAATATTAAGCTCGTTGTCCTAAACACGAAAGCTCTGGGAAATGCAGAGCCGGGATTTTCCATAATCGGCTGTAGCGCTGCTATCCGCTCACTGCTACCACCCATCACGATCTTTGACGCCCTGTATCACTCCCGTCCTTATGAATTGAACGAAGGTTTGTCCAATGCATTTCAAGTTTTCCGCCATCGCAATGCTCGCGCGCCCCCTGCCTGAAACAGCACCAGCGAGAGTTCTGTTGTTTTCGTGCTTGCTTTTCATCCCCCACGTGCCGGCGCCTTACTGCGCAGTTTGCAACGCACCATTCTTAAAACTAAAGCGTTTTATGCGGGGTGCACCAAGATCTTACGTCATATCCGTCACAGAAATGACATCGCCGGAGAATCATCGATTGACGCGGCTGCGCCGGGATTTGAACCATGAACACTTTCGTTGCAGCCGGAGGTACGAAACGCGCTCCCGACTGCGCTATGAACAGACGCGTTAACAGGACGACAAACACGTCTTATATCCTTCCGTTCAGATAGAGCTGCCGTCTAGGAGAGGTGAAGCGAAGTAGGACGTATGACGCAAATAAGCGCCGACAGGTGGCGCCTCGAATGCCTACGTGTGTTCTCCACAGACAACGGCTGCGGAGAATGCTGAAACTCCAGGGATTAGATGACGAGTTAGTACAGTTCCTTATAGCAATCTATAAATACAATAGAGTGCACCTTACTTGGGAAGGACAGAAATGCGCCCAGCAGGTGAACATTCATCGGGGACTGAAGCAGGGATGCCCTTTGAGCCCAATACTGTTCATGCTTTACATGGCAGGGTTAGAAAAAAAAAACTGGAAGAAAGTCAAGTAGGGTTTAGCCTAACCCATATGCTGCAAGGCGAAGTGGTACAACAGCATATTCCGGGAATGTTATTCGCAGACGACATTGTTCTTTTAGCTGATAACCAAACCGATATGCAGCGGCTAATAAATATTAGCGGCTAGAAAGCCACTGACCTCGGGTTAAATTTCAGTGCAGAAAAATCAGGAATAATGGTTTTCAATGATGCTACCACTTACGTAGTGTCTATCCAGCAAGGCGAATTACCTAGAGTGAAGGAATATAAATATTTGGGAGTGTGGATAAACGAAGGGGAATAACTACTTAAGAACTCACGAGGAGAAACTTAGGGTAAGGGAAAGCGAAACGCAGCTATAATGAAGCATAGAGCTCTGTGGGGGTATAACAAATATTACGTAGTAAGAGGAATGCGGAAAGGAGTAATGGTTCCGGGTCTCACGTTTGCGAATGCTGTACTCTGCTTAAAATCAGACGTTCTATCAGGCCTTGAAGTAAACCAGAGAACGGTAGGACGTTTGGTTTTAGGCGCAAATGAAAAAACAACTAACGAAGCATTTCAGGGAGATATGGACTGGGCGCCGTTTGATGTTAGAGAAGCTGAGAGTAAAATATGCTTTGAGATGAGGTTGAGGGCAATGGATCAACGAAGATGGGCAGCTAAGGTTTTTAGGTACCTATACTTGAAAAGCGTGGACGCGCAGTGGTTAAGAAAGACTAGAAGGCTAACGATGAAATACAGAAAGAACAGTGGAGAATCCAAAACAGCCAAGGTAACCAAATAAGAGGCAAGGCAGATTGAAACGAATAAATTGAGGGAAAAAAGGGAAGCTAAAACGTCGTTAGAGATGTACAGGGCTCAGAAATTGAGCATCAGAAAGGAAAATTTCTAGGATAATTCCCAGGGCAGTGCTTTGCTTTTTGAGGCTAGAGCAGGTTGCCTGCGAACTAAGAGTTTTGTGGGGAAGTATTCACAAAATGATGGGGTATGTGTGGTCTGCGGAAAAGAAACAGAAACTATGCGGCACATAGTGTTAGAATGTGAGGGTATCCATCCATATCTACATGAAGGAAATATTGGGCTTCCAGAAGCCCTAGGATTTAAGGGTATCAGAGAGGAAGTTAACTTCATGGCTGTCGAGGGGACGAAAAGAAGATTAGAATGCTGGTGGACGAAAAGAGAGAGGGGAATATTGCCTAGGACAGTTACCACCTGTAACAGAGAAAAGAAAGTATTTCGGGCCTAATAAGCTTTAGTGCCTGCCCTAAGCAGCGCTGGTATTAAACCAAGAATGTAAAACATGGTTATATTAGTCCTTTTTGGTAAGATGACATGTCATCACCCCGCCTCAAAGGGGAAACCAATAGCAATCATCATCATCATCATCATCATGTACGGGAAACGCGCAGCGTAACCTGCGCAGAAGCCTGTAAGGGAACGACCACGGAGTAAGATAGGCGCCGACATGCAAATGTCGCGCTCGTGGCACGGTCCGCAGCGGATCGTGTGTTCACCAAACGATTCGCTGGCAACACGTTTGGTTTCGTTCGCACGGACGGTTTGCGAGCGCTTGTGGTTTCATTCCGATTTACGCAATGCTCCGGCGCGTGTATTACAGTGTCTAACGTTGATGCGTACAACGGTTCCATAGCGACGAAATATAATTGGCGATGCGCAGGAAAAACAGGAAATAACAGGAAAATGCATCACAAGGGCAATCGGTTCACGAGTTTAGAACGCTTATGACTATATAAACCGCCTGTTTTTCGAAGACTCTGTGATACTCTGCAGTGGTTCGTCCTTTCTGCTACCGGCAAGGAGCAAACGCTGAAGCAGTGGTTCAACAAAACAGCAGTATATATGCCGCTCGCAACCCTTGATGCTTGGTGGTTGCAGTTGGGCGCCTGGGACGCTCTTTTAAGACCGGGTGGTGCTCCCCGATGTATCGGCGGCGGCGCGCTCACGCCGAAGCTGGCTGCCCTCAGTTGCAGTCGCCGGTGGTTCCGTCACTGACCGAGCCTGAAGGCGGGCGCGGTCTATAGCCGCTCCTAGGGATCATCCTGTGCGGGGTATACCGGTGCCACATATGGCCCAAGCGTGGCAGGATCCCGTCCGTGGCTCTCTCTCCACTGGAGGTAGCGTCTCTGCAAGCGGACCACAGAGCGCGGTTTCCGCGCGACGCGTTCCTGGCGCCCGCGATCCCCAACATCCGCCGCTCACGCAGCTTCGACGCTCGCCCGTAAACACACGCACGTGTCCAAGACTAGATTGGCAGTGTGGATTCCTACACTCTCCATCTCAAAACGAAACCGCACCCGTTTCATTTTGAAAGGGGGGAGTACGCGCTGTGTAAAGTCAGAGACCATCGAGCTCGTGTTCATGGATAGTTGGTACGAGGTATTCCTATGAGACGTGTTATAGCGCACCTTCATAGAAAGATTTTGCTGTGTATGGTCATAAAACCAGGTGTTCAGCCTTAGAAAATAAGGGAGTGTACCTAGCGACTTCATAATGTTAGTGGCCCTACATGGTATATGGAAGGCTTGCATGGACCGTAGTTACAATGGTGTAGATGTGAGGCCAGGGAAGGAATATTTTTTTGAAAATGTCCGTTACATGATCGAGGTGTTGAGAGCCGGACCTAGTCCACCCGAGTTGGTGACTGTGCTGGAGTGTGTGGCGAGGCTACCGCCTTTTAAACCTGACAAACTAGTAAAATATGTGCTGCTGCCTTTTGATGTGGTGTACTTTTGTTTATGCATTATATGTATACAGGGTGTTTCAGCGAACACTTTCAAAAATTCTTAAGAATAGGCTCTTCGAGAAAAAAAGAAACCCTCTTCAGAAGGAGATTGTTTGCTGCAGCGGACGCCAGATAGTATCAAGGGTGTGCACATTAGTTAGGCGGGTAATTAAACTCTACTAATGAACTTCTTAATTAGCAGAGTTTGGTGGTTATTGTCAATGGTGATTTTGTAGCCCTGGAGAAGACGATTTCATATCAGTTTTTTAAACAACGAAAAAGTCTGTGTTTAAAGCCCTGTATCGCGAAGAAACCTGCCGTTGTTTTTCGCTCAAAAACAAAACTCGGCGCTCGAGGAGCGCTGGAAATCTTGAGCGAAAGCAACGTCGACTGGTGACGTGTTTCAATGAATGTGGCGGCCAATTCGAAATGTAAGTGCATTTTCCCTATCTAGGAAGCCTCAGCATGCAGCCACAGCCGCGAAAGCCCTCCTCGCCCAGCAAACAAACCTTTCCTTTGTCTGATGCGCTTTCTAACACGCAGCGATTATAAACGAACAGCAGATAAACCTAACGAAAAAAAATGAACGGATGGTGACGTTTCACATCTTGCACGTCTGGTAGCCACGTCAGATGTGGTCGAGACAATATAAAAAAAGAAAAGCAAAAATGTCGCCAACGCCCACTAAGGCTCCCGAAACGGGCGACCGTGTTGTGGGCAATGGCTAGCCTCTTTCTTGCGCCTACCAACGAAAGCAGAGATAACGCTAGCCGTGGTATAAGGTGAGCGTTGATCATTGAAAAAATACAGGAGGCGATGGTGTTGATATCAGCTGATTCCCTAGCGTGGGGAATCACCAGAGCCTTCTTGAACTGGGCGACACAGTTACTGCAGCGCGTCATCAGCGGATGTTGCGTTTGCGCTAGACTTCTGACGCACCATGTGCGCTGCGTTTCGGTTTCATGGGGGGAAAATACTTGATTTTTGCGGGGCTGCAGGGCTCTACAGATTGTATTTTTCTTTGCTTTAAAAACTAATCGGTTATCGTCGTCTCCGTGGCTACAAACCCGCCATTGGCAATAACCGCCAAACTTCGCTAATTAAAAAGTTCATTAGACAGTTTTAGTTAATTAACTATGTAATTCGCATGTTTTTCATACCTGCTGATGTCCGCCGAACCTGATAGCTTGTTCCCTAAGGAAATTCCTATTTTTCTTAAAAAGCCTACATTCAGGAATTTTTGAAAGTGTTCACTGAAACACCCTGTATATTGACCCAAAAGAGGCAATATAAAAAAGGTGATCTCGCGGCGTCGCCTGACCCCCGCAGTCGCTTGACATTGAACAGCGTAACCGCGAACGAGCTACTACCACAATGGGAGGCCCTAAAGTGCTGTGCGCTTAATATTTAAAAAATTGAATTCTCTCTCTGAAACTGCATCACCAGTAAGGCTGATGTTCCACAGAATTTTGAGCAAAAACACCAACTCTTGGCGGAAGTCGTGCTGCGATTAGCCGTTCCTCAGCGTCATTCAATTTCCGTACCTGGTCATGAATCCGGGCCTTTATATGTGTCCCTTCGTGATGTACACTTCTGGCGCGGAGCTTTTAAACAAATAGTATGAACGTGCCACACAATTGCGAATTTTCGACGCTCCCGTAGTCTGAGACTACAGACTACACGCGGCCTCCGATTACGAGGACAAATGAAAATTGCAACTTGTATAGATTTAGCGAGCGCGGAGGGAAATACAAGCAAGCAAGCAAGCGATCAAAAACGAAGGGGGCAACCAAAAAAACCAACCAGGCAAAGTGCACCAAACCTATGATAGATTTGTCTGTTGTTACGGACATGAATGGAATGAGTATGACGTTACTAAAAGCGCTGCATATGCGGGCGTATGAAGTGTGTTGCAATAAAGAACGACAATGACAGCTATGAAGTGTGAAGAGAACCAGGAGCCTCGATACACGCCCCTTGGAAGTGGGCCAGTTGGGCTCTGGTTCGCCCATCAGAGGCCTCAGTACCACCTTCACATCCGAAGGGATCTGGTGCCCTTCGTTCGGTAAAAGTCGAGTCTAAATGTTTTATTTATCATTAGGGTACGACAGAATGCGTTTAACTGAAAACATTGGTTGAACACCCAAATCAATAAGGGGTGCAACAGAATTTAATATATATATATTATAGTGGGGTTTATTGGCAGGAAGGCAAAGCAAGGCCTGACTATCGCGGAGTCCAAACGCGTCCAAGCGAGCTCTCGGGTCTGGGCACCAGTCTCGCGCACAGCGCTCTCGATGGGGCTGTCTAGCCCAGATTCAAGCACATACCCACTTGTGGTGGATTGTCCCATATCCAAGTACATACATCGTCTGACGCGAGACGTGCACGGCACACACCCATTTAAGGAAGTGGCCATGATATCTTCATTACAATCCCCCCCCGGGCAAAGAGAGGAGCCATCCTGGCGACTCAAGGGATGCGACGACGAGGGGGTCATAGTAGGGCTTCATACGCTGGACGTGCACTGTTTCGCGCCCTCGGCGACGAAGATCGGTCGTGGCAGCGATCGGCTCAACTACGTAATTGACGGGGGACGTTTTCTCAAGAACTCTGTAGGGGCCATGGTAGTTAGCTTGGAGTTTCGGCGAAAGACCGGGCGTCTTGGACGGGATCCACAGCCACACAGAGATCCGGTGGCATAGGTAGGCGAGGTGGCTGAAGCGTCATGACGAGATTTTTGGCGCCCTTGATCCGCAGCGGTAAAGGATCGAGCCAATTGACGGCACTCTTCGGCATGCTTAGCTATCTCGGAAATGGGCCTGCACTCGGAGGCGTCGGGTCGGTAGGGCAGTATGGTGTCTAGGGTGCCGGAAGGCTCACGCCCATAAAGTAGAAAGAAGGGCGAGAAGCCCGTCGTCGTCTGTGTCGCCGTATTATACGCATACGTGACAAATGGCAGAACTAAGTCCCAGTTGGAATGATCGAAGAATATTATATCATATTTAATATATATATATATATATATATATATATATATATATATATATGAGAGTTGTCCTAAATGCCATCATTTTTCATAGTTCAAGCAGTAAACTCCACTGAAACATGCCAAGCAGACAGCCAGTCACCATATTTTGTGCATCGTGGTGTTCGTGTTGCATAATAAAACGTGAAAATAAGTGGCTTGCGTATGACATATTTTAATTCTGCAAATCGATACTTTAATGAATCCTTCTTGCTTTTTGTGTTTTGCTGATTCCTAGAAGTGGCCTTGTTAGGTGGAGCTTATTTTCTGTTTCTTTGTCCCACGTATGCTGCCAGCATTTACGTACTTTTCTTCGGATAACTCTTTCCATATCGAGGTGACGGACCCGCGGTACGTCTCTGCCACTACGGAGGGCTGCTACGGTGGCATTCTCATCGAAGATTTTGTTACCCCAAATACCACCGTGTCCAGTGCTCCAGCAAACAACTATTTTCAGTTCGGAATTATAATATACATTTACATACTTTTAAATAATTTAAAGATGATATACCTCTAAAATATGAGCTAAGGCAACGGTTTTGGGTTGTTTGAAGAAATGCCAAGCTCTAACTTCAGATTGCGAGTGTGTGTAGAAAACGGATTTTTTCTATTTCGTTTTGTGTAACGTGTTCCACAATGGTTACAATGCCATAAGCTTCTGCAGTAAACGTACTGCTATTTTTCTCAACGTCTTTGCGCTGGCAAAGTTCCCGTCATGTGCAGCACAGGACGCGGTGGGAAAACACTTCGAAACATCCCTGTAAAAAGATGTATATGGACACGTGTGCTGCAGTAGCAAAAAAATGTGTAATTGAAGTTGGGGGGGCAAGACAATTAGATTACAGGATGTGTCACAAGAAATAGTAAATACATACTAAGCTGGGACTTAGTCAGCGATGAAGGTCTTCGTGATATCGTCTAAAGAAAGCTCTATCTCATGTGCCAGGGCTGCACACGGAAGAAGAAAAGAGCAGGGATCGACGGGCGTTCTAGAAACAAATGGGATGGGGTTATTTAGGATGCAAATAATGCACCTCTCCGTCTACCGACCACAATGGTTGAACGCAAAGCTTTTTCGTAAGAAATCTTAGGGCTGTCGTCCTAGATTTGACTTTGACTCACAGATAACTTCGACATTGACTCGTGGAGCTTTGAATTTGACCCGCGCGGTGTTTGGACTTTTTACACAGCGGCCTTCGAATTTTGATTTCGCACGAAAAAAGTTGGCGTTCAACTACTGTCGTCGCTAGATGAAGCGCTGCATAATTTTTCTGTCTAATTCTGCACACTCATGCACGCCTCCCCAAAAACAAATTGCTTTAACTACTGTGGGGGCTATTCAACATTGGACCATATTCACACTATCAATCAGGTGATAGAGAAGTGAGCTGAGTATACTGAACCCCTGTATATAGCCTTCATAGCTTATGAGAAAGCATTTGACTCGGTCGAAACCTCAGCAGTCATTCAGGCATTACGGAACCAGGGGGTAGATGAGCATGATGTAAGAATACTAGAGGATATCTACAATGAGTCCACAGCGACCATCATCCTCCATGAGGACAGCTGTATATACTTATAAGGAAGGGCGTCAGACAAGGAGGCACAATGTCTCCAGTGTTATTCACAGCATGTTTACAAGAAGTATTCATAACGTTGGATTGGGAACAGTTGGGAGTAAGGGTTCATGGAGAATACCTCAGTAACCTCAGATTTGCTGATGACGTTGCCTTGCTAAGTTACTCGGGGGACGAACTGCAAAGCATGCTTTCCGCACTGAACAAAGTATAACCGTGGGTCTGAAAATTAATATATATTAAACCAAAGTAATGATCAATAACCTCGGGACAGCACAGCGGATTAAGATAGGTGGCGAGGAAGTGGAACTGGTAAGCGAATATATCTACTTAGGCCAAGTTGTGACCCCGGATCCGAACCATGAGGCAGAGATAAATAGAAGGATAAGAATGGGGTGAAGTGCTTACGGCAGACATATTCAGATAATGAATGGCAGTCTACCGTTGTCCTCTGAAGAAGATAGTGCTATGACAGCTGCATCTTACCGGTACTCACCTACGGGGCAGAAACTTGGAGGCTCACTAAGAGGGTTCAACCTAAATTGAGTACGACTCAACGGGAATTGGAGCTGAAGATGATAGGTGTCACATTAAGGGACAAGAAGAGAGCGGAGTGGGTCAGGGAACAAACGAGTGTTAAGGACATATTAGTAGAAATTAAGACGAGGAAATGGACGTGGGCAAGGCATGTACTGCGAAGGCAAGATAACCGCTGGTCTTCAAGGGTAACAGAGTGGATCCCTAGAGAAGGCAAGCGTTGCAGGGGGCGCCGGAAGTTAGATGGGCAGATGAGATCAAGAAGTTTGCAGGGATAAATTGGTCGCTGTTAGCACAGGACCGGGGTAATTGGAGATTATTGGGATAGTACAATCGTGTATCTCAAAATTAATATGTAGAAAACCAAAGTAATGATCAATAACCTCGGGACAGCACAGCGTTTTGACATAGGTGGCGAGGCAGTGGAACTGGTAAGCGAATATATCTACTTAGGCCAAGTTGTGACCCCGGATCCCAACCATGAGGCAGAGATAAATAGAAGGATAAGAATGGGGTGAAGTGCATACGGCAGACATATTCCTTAGAAGCCTTTGCCCTGCATTGGGCGTAGATAGGCTGGTGATGGTTGTTGTGGTGGTGATGATGATGATGATGGTGACTATGACCGAATATCCTAGTTGGATAGTCGTTGGCTTCCCACCGCGAGGCACCAGGGTTCGATTACGACAACAGGAAGCGTTTCTTTCATTCCACCCACATCATCGTCATGGTGAGATAAAGTTGGCGTTTGTGCAGTGTCTTTTCGACGCCACATACGCCACCAGTTACTCAGTTGATTTGTAATCGGCAATCTCTAAACAGCATAGGGTCGTGTTGCGTAAGCAAGCTGGTGTTCCAGACGCCGCTGGTCCCATTCTTAATAACGACCGTAAATGGGAGTCTCCTGAAAGCGCCAGGTGCAAAGCCCCAGGAGTACCACTGCGACTAACGTTTTTAAATGCAAATTTGGATGGCGGACATATACGCAACCCTTCATAACGTATACGTCGCCGTACCAAGTTCAAGAAAAGGATTTAAAGGCAGTTTTTATCAGTTTTACAGGACTGATGAGCATAAACCGGCCTGGCATCTGTCTAGGATGATATTGAACTCAAGAAAACACAGTAACGTTTCTTTTACGATTTTGTTTTCAACAGCAACACATGAAGAGCTCGTTATAGAACCCCTTCAACGCTTTTCTTAAAGGTACCTTTGTGACCTGACGTCTGTTATTCGTGTCGGTCAGATACCGACACAAAAAAATAACCTTTATTGCTGACGAATAAAATAATTTATTTATTTTTAGGTGTACCAATACAAGAAAATGCGGCACGGCCTACGCCACACCCGAAGCATCTAGATATGATGTCGCAACGCGGGGACCCCGTGATTTTGGTTGAGCTTGCAATATTTTTATGTGTAAATTTATTGACCAAAACGAGCCTCAAAAAAGTGGCCGCCTATCTGCTCCTTTCGTTGAAAATGTGGTCAAAGACGATAGTTTTGTAGACATTTCCCAAGGATATGCCCCCCTTTGGTTTCCCGCTCACCTCTCACGCTGTTCCTGCACTGTCGCGCTCATCCCAAGGTAAACACACTAAAGGTTTGCTCAAGGCGATTTGAATTTACCCCTTTACACTGCTACAGGCCGGGTTCCTCGACGCAAGCGTTGCAGTACGGCGGAGACGCGCGTGAATCGGGGCAGCCGACTTAACCGCCTGGTCATGCTCCACGTGCGTTCGAAGCAGAACGTGGATGCTAGCTAGTGGAACCTTTCGTTGCGGTTGACGCGTGGTTTTTTCATATGCCGCCAGGAGGAGGCGCTGGCAAGAGCAGGCGGCGGTTTTCTGCAGATGTAGAATATCATTTGCTATCGAAAAATGAAGCACCCATGAATTTTTATCATAAAGGAACACTGTAAAGATCCGTTGTGTACTAATTTCATGTCTTATATTTACGTTCTTGGTCGTGTTCAACAAAGTTGACAAAAGTTGACAAGTATGAACATCTAAACCGGGCCTAGACGCTTACGTTTGGCTGTGACTATCCCAAAACGTTCGTCTGTGTTCCATATGACAATTTCTATCCGCGACAGATATCGGCGTCGACTCCAGAATTGGTGTAGTCCAGCGAGAATCACAAGACGGAGGGCAGCTCTGGGGTTTTTATCAGTGTCGAGCGTCTCTACGTTTGTGGACTTGCTTCCCCAGTGGGAATCGTCGCTCCGTTCACCTAAATACAATCACACCTTTTATCTCTAGCATAAATGAGCTGCCATAAGCCATATTCATTTGAAGGCTGTCGAAAGACAAATATTTCTAGATGCACATTCCTTTCATGACTAAATTCGCCTGCGTCTGGGAGACCGTGTGTGATAGGCTTGTATGAGTGAACCCAGGCTGTTCTGACTTGAGTGCTTGTAGCATTATCACAAGAAGCTAGCCTGCAAGATCTGTTCGTGATAAATAAACGTTATCGCTAGGATAATTTATAAAAAAGTGCAAACACAACAACACACTTAAACATATTCGTTTACGCCCAGGCAGAACATGCTTAATTTTTGCAATTCACCCCGCTGCTGTAATCGCCGAGTAGTTAACACCCCAGTCTTTTCTTTTGAATGTTGGTAGTTCGATCCCACGGAGGCCTAGTTTCTTTATGGTGTGCCCATCTCCCAAGTTATTTTTAAAACCAGCATATGCGACTGTTTCTCGCCTTTCTGTGAACCCAGAACTGTAGTTCCAATTGACGATCAGTAATTATGCAGCGCACACACTTCACACATAGAATGAAATTCAAAGAAGACCTCTGGGCATAATTTCAATCAATTCAATCAATCAAATCAATCAATCAATCAATCAATCAATCAATCAATCAATCAATCAATCAATCAATCAATTTATTAATACCTGAAAATTGTAAATGGGGTTATATACAAAAAGATGGTCAGGAGGCCGGAGACTTGAGTGGGACTTTCTTGCAGAATAACTTAACATACACTGAATAATGAGAGCAAATGATGGAAAAGAGGGATGTGTACACAAATGATGCAGAGTCAATAGGTAAAATTACATGGTAGCAACAACTATACGGAATCAACTTATAAAAAAGCTGAACAACAAAGCATCAGAAACAATGTTGGTAATATCGGTCTGACGCAGGGACATGAGGGTAGCACTTTAATTCTCTTTTGAATGTGTGTAACGTGTTGGAAGACCTAATGACGGGTGGCATAGAATTCCATAGGGATATTGCCAAGAAGTGCCCTGTCGGTTTGCCGTAGTTAGTTTTTACTTTCGGTAAAATGAAATTGTTCTTAAAAGCAAACCTAGTGGGGTTAGTATTAACGAGACTAGCGGCCAAAAAAGAGAAACACGGAAACTCATTGCGAAGCACTTTAAACAAAAAAAAAAATACCTAGGTTATAGCTCACCAGTTTGGAAACAGACCAAATGTTTTTTTGTACAAAGCAATTACTGAGAATTCGCGCTATAAGATCTAGATGAGATTATTCCAATAACTTGATTTTGTATTATTTGTATTGGGTTAAGGTGAGTGTCGTATGTATTGCCCCCGCATGAGATGCCGTATGTATTATCTCAATGGATAAATGAGTAGTATAGCCATATCAGCGTTCAGTGACTGAAGAAAGATCTTGCTTTATAATAAGGATGCGCATGCCGTAAGCCATTTTTCGGATGACTCGTGAGTTTTTTTAGTTACTCTTCGCAGCAGCGGCCATTGCCTTGACCACACAAGAAAAATGACGCTTTCTCCCGTCATGGGCGCTTATCTTTATTTTCGGTCCGTCTTTATGACTCGCGGTGTATGAATGCATGTTTGAATGAGGGGATATCGAGGAAAGTAGGGACGCAAGATAAAGTGAACAAAGTAGAGTGGAAAAAAAAGTGATTGAGGACGTACGAAAATCACAGATATACTGTAATTCTGGTTCTATTTAGGATTCATTGACGTCTGATGTAGCGTGGCGTCATCCCATTTATACGAATCCGAAGAATATTTTTAAGGGGTCAGATATTTTTATAGGTAACACGAGTTTTATTTTCGTTGTAATTTCTCCGTTTATACGGAACATCTAGAAATCTATGTCGGTCAGCGCTTGTTCGCCCTACGTTCTACGTAGTTTAGTTCCACTTACTTGAATCTTGACGTGTTTTGGCCGCGAGGCCCACTGGAGAGGCCGGCGCTGCGATGTTTTGACGTCACTGTAGGTCACCGTTATCCTTGCTGCGTAGTTGGCTTGCAGTGCGTGACACTTCGTTAGGAGGCGTTCTAAAAGTATTTTCGTGTTAATTTCCTTCGTTTCAAGTTAATTCTCAGTGCGTCAAGCGCAATCGGACCTAATGGTGACTGTATAATCGTATCAACTGTGGTACATTATCCGCAAAACATGAGCGTGGTGGTGTATACGCACGCTACCGAAGCGTAACAGCGGCTTGTTTCCCCGATCAAAATGTGGACTACGACGATCGGCGAGTGAAGTTTCTAGATTTCCCTTGTTTGCAAGAATGTATAAAGCAGGAAATCGTGAAGCGTTAACTGCTCGCAGAAGCACACGCACCCGCCGTGCCTGCCCGCATAGCCGATGGTGCGGCTCGAACCACGTAGGTCGCGGAAGCAACAGCTTGTCGCCGCTTTTTAAATCACACAAGTCGTGGAAAAGAAGTTCCAGATTGGTGAAAGTGGATGTTAGTGTATGAAAAATTCTGATAGGTAGTGTCATCAGCTGTGGTTTTCAAAGCGATGCTCAAATATCTGCCGCGATTACGCCAACCGGCCGCGGAGGTCGGTCCCGGCAGCGCCGGCCCGTTCACGCACGGTGCGGCGAGCGGCCGAAGATGGCTATGCTTGCGCGCAAGAATCGGCCGAGGCCGTGCAGGTATCTTGATCGTCGATCGCTTAACGGAAATCACCGCGCTTACAGAATTCCCAGCGCGGTGAAACGTTCTGTTAGGGACTGTCACTCGCAACTCTAACGGCGATGAAATATCTGCTGCGACGCCAAGCCTAAAGTTTCCACATCCGA
The DNA here is from genome assembly GCA_013339765.2 of Haemaphysalis longicornis. Classification (NCBI taxonomy): domain Eukaryota; kingdom Metazoa; phylum Arthropoda; class Arachnida; order Ixodida; family Ixodidae; genus Haemaphysalis; species Haemaphysalis longicornis. The sequence continues at coordinate 210,078,153 of CM023450.1, read as the reverse complement.
TTACGTGCATCCGAAGCCGGCTGCGAGCTGTTGGCGAAGGCCCTCCGTCGCGCACGCGCGTGTTGCGTTTGGGTTCCCTAACTTCTTGGGGCCCCCAACGCTCGGTTCTCCTATTCTAAATATCCCATTACCCAAATCATAACGACGTGTTTCGCCTGTACGCAGCCTCGCCTTCTGTGAGCAGTCATGAGTTTCGAAATTGATGCTTGAGAAATGCCGACTTACTGTAAACATCAAAACACGCTGCAATTATAAATTACCACGCCGAGCACTAATGAAAACTAAATATAGCCTTGTCCGAACCCGTTCGAAGGCGTTAAAACTCGCGTTCATACCGTTCATAAATTGCGACAAGTCGCGAAAAGTAAACATCAGCCGTGCAGAGTACAGGCTACGGCAGTGATCGTTAATCAAATCCGGGCATGACTATAAAAACATCGTAGGGGAAATAGGCACTGATTAAGCCAAACTGCAGACCATAACAATACTTTTAAGCATGTGCGGCGAAGCAATCCGATCACCGTTCTCGCGTCATTCATTTACCAGGCAATACGAGCAGTTCGCGCGGTGAGATCATAAGTGAGCGACGCGTTTCCGTCGCGGTTACAAGGTGTTGCTTGCACAACATGTCCCGTCACAAGTATTTCTATGAATTTACAGCGTACTTTTCTCGCATCAGTTGCATGTCCTTGGCGTTAGCTGGCTGCGTATGTAAGAGCTTGGGTCGCGATGGTAGCAACTACTAAACGCGGCGGTGTCGCCGGGAACAAGCGAGTCGCTGATTGCTTGCCCGAATTATTTGTTTACAGACAACTTTTTTGGTAATTTGCATCAAATCCACAAGGAGCGGCGAGACGGTGGCCACAACAAAAAACACGCTTCCGCATACGCACGGGAAATGTGTTGCAGCAGACGAACACGATTCGGCGTCCTACAAGTGACGTCACTCGTAGGTGGCGCCACGGTATGTCCTCGAGGCCATTACCCTGTGCGTGTGGCGCGTAGCTTATTCAGGCAGCGTTTATTCACGCCATGTGCTCACCGTATCTTGTACTTCGTTCGTGGTGAGTGGGAATGGCAGGCGTCGAAGGGTGCACGGGCCGGTTACGGACGAGCTAGCGGTAATTTTGCTTTGGCAGAGTGATTTGGAAAACGTTGTGGCATGCGACGAGGCATGCAACAGCAAGATTGCTCAGTGGGCGATGAAACGGCTAGAGGGAAATTTACCAATCGTCCCTGCGTTGCGTTCCCGTCCATCGGATATCCTGTTCTTTCACAGGATGACACATCGTATACGCTCCTTCACCGCAACTGCGATGCAGTAAAGAGCGCCGACCAGCCTCTATGTAAGGTGCGTGCATGGGGTATGGTTTTATTATTTGAAAGATGGTGTTTTAGTAAAAATAGCGCAGGAGGACGAAATACACAAGAAAAGAAACCAGACAGGACGAGCGCTGACTCTCAACTGAAATTTATTTGAACGACAAGACATATATACATAAAATATTGAAACGGCGCATTCGCTAACATCTGTGCCATCTATCCAATCACTGCCGTTCGTGTCCTACGCGCTCCTGTCAGCCCCAATTTGATAAAACGGTCTTACTGTTCCGTCATTCTATTCAGCTAAAGAGCGAAATAATAGAGGCGTTCAATATCAACAGGCTTGGTGACGAGTGCATTAGTCAAGGTTCTGTTACTTTACATGATAAAAAAGTGGCTTATTTTGCTTCTTGACATTATGTAGGAGCAAACTTGTTTTCTTTTTTTATCTCTATCAGTGTTTGGTACGGCACGAATGTTAGCGCATGCGGCATTTCAATGTTTCTTTATGTATATATGCCTTTTCGCTCAAATAAATTTCAGTTTATATTCAGTGCTAGTGCTGTATGGTTTCTTTCCTCGTGTATTTCGTCCTACCGCGCAGTTTTTACATCATGTCGACGTACCAACTCGCCCAACTTTCCATCCTAATGGTGTTTTAGCACCCCTTTATTGCTTGTGCTACATGCCGCGATAAATTACCAGGCTGAGTTTGTTGTGAAGACTGGAAACGGTCGCAGACTGACACGTTCAGTGGGGCTCATTTGAAGCGAAGTTACGAGTGTGCAATGGACGCTCGCAGCAGAGACTTTCGCGGGCCGTTGCGTCTTCGTGCGCTACTGCGGCCGTAAGGTGTTCTTCATGCTTTATGCTTGCCTTCGCGCAACACTGCCGTTCATTTGCCTGGCTTTTCTCGTCGACGGAAGCACGGAAGCTCTTCTTTAAGAACGCAAGCACCCGTTGAGGAAAATAAAATCGTTTTCACGCATATGCTTTTATTATAATCCTGAAGTCGTTCCTGTTTCACGTAAGCATTGATCTAACTTTAATTATTCAAGTGTGCAGACTTCCTTTATTTCCCTCGTTGGCATAATGGAGTTTGGAGCACATTTGATTGTCGCTGTAAAGTCAAGACGTGTCGCGTGTCTCATGATTGCCGGGGTTGAGGTGCGAAGAAGCCCGAACAACGAGTACATATGCATTGCAAAGTTTTTTTTCTTTATTAGGGATGTAATGAATTACGGAGTGCTACAGCCGGCCTAATATATTCATTCAAGATGAGGGGAACTAAAATTTCGTGAAAGAAAAGTTTCCACCAATATATCCATCAGTTCTATTGAAGGCCAAGTTCCAGAAAGGCTAATGCGAATTTTGTGCTTGAAGTGGAAGTTGAAATAAAATTACTAAATGCGCCCGTTTCTCATCGCACGTTTTGTTTTCAAAGAAACAGATCAGTAGACTGTTGGCCCCACGTTTTCCTGGCTCATTGAATAGACACAATTTGAATGCTGGGGCCTTTTGTGAAATTAACCATGATTGTCATAAAAAAACTTATATATACGTACTGCGGGGTTTACTCTTTACACATTATCAAGGCGCTTATTTTTACAGGCGTTAGGCACATTATTTCGCCAGATGACATAGTATCAGGGCGCGGTCGTTGAATGTTGAGTCTGTCTGCTGACGCAAAAGGAATGTCATTTGTACAGGCGGCCGCAGAATAAACCGGACCAAGCAAGCGGTGCGCGAAAACTATCGGCGCGACACCTTCCGGCCCAGCGCCTGCTGTCGAGATAGCGGAGGGCGCATGCGCGTCCCTCCCTATAGTTTGTGCATGTCAGTTTCCTTGATTTCGGCTGCGGCACTTCGTTCCTCTCGAATGTGATGCACGGCGATGCCTCGCGAGGCGCACCTACCATGCCGCGTAATGCTTGGCAGCAGCAGGCAGCGTGCTGCATGCGCTGATGCCTGTAACTGTGCGTTCATCTGAGAATGTTTGTTCGGCGTTCTTTTTATCATTTTATTGACTGGAACTCAAACTCGCGTTGACGAGAGGCTACGATAACGATTCACACATGACTGAACCAGTGCTGGTCGTTATTCGAAGAACACACAGTTGATAATAAAAACTGAAAACGGCGATGGTTTATTCGCTTCGGAACAAAAAAAAAAAAAAACATCGGTGATTGTCCGAGTGGTCCCCTGAATTAGTGTGTGTGAAGTTTCCGTCGTTTTGGATCACTTCACGAATGCGTCGGGGGAGCGACTCATAAAGCGATTTTATGATTTCGGGCTGGGAGCGCAGGCATCCCCTGTCATCTTGCACTGCCTGCCGCAACTCGTCCGCTGTGCGACTTCTGTCATTTCGTCTACCGAGATTCAGTTTCATAATCCCCCACACATTTTCTACTGGATTTAGGTCTGCCCCGCACAGAGGCCTCCGCAGCTGTCGGAACGCGTGGTCCTCGAGCAGTGGGCTCAGGGCTCGTGCTGCGTGTGCAGGGCTTCAGTACTGTTGCCGGATCAAGCACCCGTCCATGAACGGGCATCAGGACGTAGGGGAGCATATTTTTTTGTAAAGATGTTGCAGTACTGGGAAGTATTGAATGGCCCAGAAATTCTTACGAGGGGTCCCAGGCCGTCTGCACTCATTGCGCCCCATACGCTGAGGGAGCACCGACCACTGGAAAGGACGCTTTGGGTGTAGCCGGGCTGGTATATGAAAAATGAATAAAGCGAATTCTTATTCTAAATAGAGAAATACATTCAGGAAAGGTATCTCCGAGAGTTCCTTGAAAGATATTCGGAGGGTATATAACTAAATCAATGAACGGACATTCGGCGCGCGATTGATAGTTTATATCGATTGAAATTACTAGCACACTTTTTTAGGGGAGGATGCACCCCCCCCCCCTTTCACGTAGGCGAACAGTATCCGGCATAAAACTATGCTTCAATTTCATCCGCTTTCTACTGCGACAATTACAAAATGCCCCGTTAGCCATAGCGGGCTACCTGAAGAGTTTCGTAAAAAGAGCGACAAGAAACGCTTAACAAACGGTGCTCATAAAACTACGATTAAAGCGCTTCAAATAAACCCAGATGAACAAAATTTACGAGGACATTGTATATCGGTTGCTCCAAAATATAGTTATTAATAGGCCGTTATGCATTGCTAGCCTTAACAATTACGCGTAGCGTTGCACTCGGGACCCCCGAAGGAATGCTCAGCAAGTGTCACATTAAACCGTGCTCCCAATTTGTCCTGTTACGCTATAGTAGTTTATATTTCGTCTGAAATGCATATTACCACCTACGTTTCACAGTTATGTTTCCTACCTCGAGCTTATCGGACTCCAGACACGCTGCTGTCGATCCCAGCGAGTGGAGAAAGTCTATTCGTCATTGAATATAAATTTCTTCCACTCGTCCGTTGTCCACTGCTCCACCGCCCAGGTGAACTCCACTCTTTTCAGCCCCTGGTGGTCCGTCAGGTGCGGTGTCTGCGCTGCCACGCAACTCCCAAGTCCCTCCTCCTTCAGTCGTCTTCGAATTGTCTCGCAAGAGACATTCGATGACAGCTCCTGTCGAATTTCTTTTGCGGACAAGAAGGGATCTGCCACAGCGGCGGCGACAATCCGTAGTTCCCGCTCCTTTAGGCCACCCGCTGTGCTCTGCGTCAATGAGTCTGCCCTGGTCATCACGGTATACGCTTGGATAATGCGGCTTACAGAAGCCCTGGACCTCTCGGTGAGGCGGAAAATTTCCCGCTGAGTAGTCCCTTCGACAAAATGTCGCACTACGTGCATCCGTTGCTCGATGTGAACGCGGGACAGAATTCTTCTCGAATATGGCCATGCAGGACGATTTACTTGCTTTTACACGCTTCATACCTGTCACTGTCCAATCGGTGACATGGAAGGAAACGCCTCGTTGCTTTTCGAAAGCAATTCACTTGCAACGCACAATTATGTATTTCGGTCTATTTTTTTCCGAAGCGAATAAACCATCGCTGTTTTCAGTTCTTGATATCAACTGTGTGTTCGTCGATAACGACCAGCACTGGTGGAGTCATGTGTCAATCGTTATCATAGCCATTCGTCGACGCCAGTTTGCATTCCAGTGAAGGACATGATAAAACGAACGTCGAACAAACATTCTGAGATGAATGCACAGTTACGCGGCATCAGCGCATGCCGCACGCTGCCGGCTGCTGCCATACATCACGCCCGCTCGGTAGGCGCACCGCGCGTCGCATTTGAGAGGAACGAAGTGCTGCAGCCGAAATAAAGGAAACTGACAGGCACAAACTATAGGGAGGGACATGCATGCGCTCTCCGCTATCTGGACAGCAGCCGCTCAGCCGGACGGTGTTGCGCCAATAGTTTTCGCGCACTTGTCGCTTGGTATGCTTTGTTCTGTGGCCGCCTGTACATGCTGATTTGTCGGGTTGTCAATCCCTTGTGTGTGTTGTTAATTGCGCACAGTGCCCAACAAAACTTAAGAACGCTTACGTGGCCTGAGGTTTGCTTAGTTTTGTGTATATAATTATGGAAAACCGCCCGCCGCGGTGGCTCAGTGGCTAAGGCATTGCGCTGCTGAGCACAAGGTCGCGGGTTCGATTCCCGGCCGCGGCGGCCGCTTTTCTGATGGAGGCGAAAAGCCAAAACGCCCGTGCGTACGAGATTTCGGCGCACGATAAAGATCCCCAGGTGGTCAAAATTAATCCGGGGCCCTCCACTACGGCGCACCTCATCGCCTGCGTTGCGTCGGCGCGTTAAACCCCACAATCAATCAATCAATTATGGAAAACCGAAACGGAAGCCAGAGATAGCTTGTATGGAGCATCAATTTGTTTAAAACAACATCACAAGGACGATGTAGAAGGTCAGACAGAAATTTTAATATGCACGTTACCGTGAAACCTAAATTGGATTTGTTTCATCAGAGTTGTTTCTTGGGCGAGTTGGTCATTCATCGTGTAAGTAAGCGCAAAATGGATAAGGACGAACGAAGCGCCGTGTCCCGCTCACTTCGTTTGTCCTTGTCCATTTTGCGCTTACTTACACGATGGATTTGTTTATTTATGCTTTTTTTAACCGCACTGCTGCGCCGAGCTGTGTTATCGGTGTTCCAAGCGAAACGCTTGTTTCCTTCTTTCTTTCTAATGCCGCACGGGTTATCTCATTTGATAGGGAGAATATTTCGTCTTAACGTCACTTGGCTAGAATAATCTTATTTGATCTACTGTGTTCTCGATCTAATTCGACGGTTCGAGAAACACCAGCGCCGAAACATAAATCCCGCAAAGCAGACGGCACGGCATTCTTTTCGACGACACTCGCCAGCGCACGGCACTTTGTTGACTGCTGCTTCGCCGCCTGTTTATTTTTTTTTAGTTTTTACAGGCGCAAAAGTTTGCTTCAATAAACTGGTTTTTCCTTCAAGACAACTGCGTCATCTTTGGCTTAGTGACAATATGAATGAAAAGTTTTAATATATTTCTGTTGATTTACTGCACACTGATAAGAAATATTAGGTCGGCATTTTCTTCTTGAAGCCTTCTTATTTAAAAGTGGTAAAACACTTCTTATTAAAGCAAAATTTTAGAGTCCTCACAAAGTCCAGTTGTACACCAATGTGCCCTTCGCGAAAGCCAACCTTCTCTGACAATAGTGATTAATGATCGTAGGTAAAGTGAAAGAAACAGTTCACTTCCGGGGCCGTTATTGTACCTGACGCCGGCGTCTATCCGATTGCTCCATCTCGGCATGGTCGAAAGCGAAGCTGAAGCAGCAGGTATCGATTTGCGCCACACACCCCATACCAAAACGTTAGACCTCGCGAGTGCACACCCGAGAATTGCTCTGGGTATTCTAGAAGGGTAGTGCGTACCTCTAGAGTATGGGATTGGCCAACAAAAGAATCGACCACGATGAAGCTTCGCGTTCAACCATCGCCGTCGTTAGACCGGAGGGGGTGCCTGATTTTTGGGGAGCTTGGAACTTGTATGCTGTTTGAACCTCGCCCCAACCTTCCTGATAGAAATGTCCTCCACTGGGAAACGATTAGGGTGGCGGAAGAAGACACACTGGGGAACTTCGGCACGTGTGTCCCTTCTTTCTTGTCTAAAAGACGGCAGCACTGATCACAAGGGAATGGGCCTAGGGAAGGATTCCGGTAGAGAACAGCTGGAAAGATGATCCACTAATTAATTGGTTCAGGATATTCTTACCGTGCCTCTGTACCCGAGGTACACGCACCAGTAGTTATGCTGTTTGTGGAGGCTGCAAATCTGCTGGCCAATCAGAGGGGCCTTTTTCACTTGCGCGAGGGGCTTCACAGTACTGAGCGAATTTGCCTATAACGCGCCTCCGTGATCTCAGGTAGCGCGCACTTGCAACTTTGTTCATCTTGCACAGCGTAAAAGGACCGGATCCGAGTGACAACCAACTCGGCCAAATTTCTTGCCTTGATTGCAGGTTTTATTGCGTCATGTACGTCCTGAAGCTCCTGTTTTAGCGGGTGTGGAGTGTAATTTGAATAAAAGAAGCGCGAGCACTAAGTTCTGGGTGTGTGGCCCTAACGAAAGCGGCCCTGCCCCATGCGACAGAAGAGGTAATTCTTTGTAGGGTAGCCAGTGACCATCACGACTGTTGTATCGGAGCTTGGCGCTGGCTAGTCGGGACGACGAAGCTTCTCATTATTTATTATTGTTGTATACCGCCATGCTTCGAAGTCGTCTAGGGTTGAAGTCACTGGGTGGGTCATTGCAGAGATCTGAATGAAGCACTGGGACCATTCGTAAATAACAATCCGTGAGCTTTCCTTCTTCTTCAGGCTGCTTTAGAATCTCTCTGATAGTATTGAGCTGGGTGTGGTTCAGTAAGGTGGGAATTGGAGTGGGACGAGCAAGTGCCGTGATTAGTCGCGTGTCCTCTTTGTTGATAGCTTAAAGTTTCGCACATTGTTGCACGGTGCGCTCGTAAAACTCTGCCTGGTAGAGTAGGCGCGGCTGAAGAACGAGTCGTAGAGCCACCTCGGTGTGGCCTCCCCCGATCCGCGATGCGATCTGGCGCATCAAGTGTAAGGTTCTCCAAAATGGTTTCCATGCATTTCGGAGCCAACGGATACATGAACCCTAATTGTAGATGTGAATAAAACTTTCTGTCGGGCTAGTTGGTTCATGTTTCCACAAAGAATTGACCGCAAACAATTCGGACAGAAGACACAGAAAGATCAGACAGAACTAGCGCTCTACTTGATTCAACTTTCGAGAATGAATTGAGTGCTAACCATTCGACAGCAGACACAGAAAGACGAAAGGAAGCGCTCGTCCCGTCTGGTCTTTCTGGGTCTTCTGTCGAATTTTTCGCGCTCAATTCTTTCTGGAAAAATGTAGATCTTAACTCCGACCACTCGCAGCTGTGAATTCGTTGGTATGGCGGTTCTACCAATTGTAAGTGAAAAGCTCGCCATAAAGGCTAACTTGCTCTTTGCCTTGTTACCAACTTGTATATAGCAACACTTTAGCGCGGAAATTTTCAAACCGGCTTATTGCGGGAATGCATCAAAAACATCTAAGGCTTGCTGGAGATGACGACACTTCCAACCGACGTCTGGGTTTGTAGACCAGGGTTTTTAGTTAAAATAGCCGACTTAGCGTATAATACATAGCCGGCCATAAACGCTTGCAATGACGCCACATCACTCCAGTAAGCTACCATCAAATATGTAACTAATTCAGTTAAAAAGAAAGCTCGGTAGATTGGTTTCTGGGTAGGTTGCGAACCAGAGTTCCCCGGAAAGCGAGACAATCGGAAGCCACTCGACCACTACAGGTCGCTGTATCCAGCTGGCTAAGAGTGGTCGTAATAAATGGTTACGCCATTAAGTGCGTGTTAGCAACATTACGGCTTCAGTAAGGAGGAATTGTAGCGTTCTAATTGCACAAGAAAAAAAAAATCAGGCTCTTAACAAAGGCAGCTGCACTAATAGCTTTAGCAAAGTTGACTGGTTAATGTTGCGGGCTGGGCCAGCTTGTTCATAATTTTTGAAGTGAGCGCCAGTGGTAAAGACGCTGCGCATACAGAATTCGTGCCCCATCTTTACGGACGGTTGTCATTTAACGAAAGGTGATTGGCCAAGCCTCTGATCTGCAGCATTTAATCGCGGACAAAAAGAACTTAATTGATAGTTTGTTGGGTCCTGGGAGACACTGCGCAAAAACCAAAATCGAATGCAAGGCGGAGGTAGTACGAGCGTTTCGGCTGAATTGAAAGACCAAACTGAAAGTCTGTGCTCGTCCGGTGTCCCCATTGGCTTCGTCTTTCCTTTCTCCGCAGTACTTTTTTTCATTGATGGTAAAAATGTGAGGACGCCGTCCTACCACTGGCACGCAGCGTCCAAACCACGATGAAGAACGTAACGCCAGTGCAGGATACATCTTAAGAGTGTACATAAAATGAGATCGCTACCGTTCAAGGGACACTTGTTTTTCGGATTTCATCTGTGTGGTGTATGGGGCGACGGGCACTAAACTGTCTACTGCAACAGTAGCTGTGAACATGGGTGGCTGTAAAACGTACTCTGCGCTGCTGCGATGTGCGACGAGGAGCGGAAGTTGCGGAACGCGCTGAAGTGAGCCGAAACCGCAGCCAACCCTACGCCAAAAACCGTGAACTCCCGAATCACGAAGAATACCGGGAGCGGAGAAGCGGATACGGCGTGAAGGGAGATTAACGAGGTACGGCAGAGAATAAGCCCAAGCTACTGCGATACACTACGGGAATCTACTTCAACGGCAGCTGCTATACAACTGCAATCGTAAGGCGCTGCCCTACAGGACCATGTAGATGACCAGTCAAACACGCCACGAAGTCATCTCCAATGCACCATGGCGGAGCACACAAGACTGGCACATTGTCTCTACAAATCAGAACTAATGCGCTATCGTGCTTCACGTATAGCGCCCGTATATCAGCTTACAGTTATCGTAGCAGCGCATACGAAGAACAGATTCCAAACAACGAAACGCGTACTACTTCATGCAATAAAACCTACTCACAATAAAAAAGGAGAGCACGATGAACATGAACGAACTACTGGCTTGCGCAAAGTAATATTCACTTAAAATAACCCTGGTCAATAATGAAACCCTTGCAACACCGAATTCATTACATTAGGGAAACAGGTAAGACAATAGCAGGCCATATTTTGCTGCTCGAGTGAAATTGCCTTTACCGCAACGAACGCCGTTTTTAAAAGCGCGCGTCGGAAGCTCCGTGCAGGGTACTTCGCTCGCGCCGCACTAGATGGCATCCCACTACTGGCAAGAGAGAGTGTAGTGAGACATCTTTTTTCGTATATGTTGGCCCACCGCAACGGCGCCAAGGACGAACGCGCAACAAATTGTATTACGGTTCTCTCGAGACTACAACAGTTCAAAAAAAGTTTACATAGAACACATATCGAGGAAAGAATTTACTGAAAGTCGTGGGTTCTGTCGCAGAACCTCCGGGCGGAAACAGCCAAAAACCACAGTTTAAAGCGACGCTTTTAGCCCTTCACTGATGCCGTCATTGGTCCCTCTAAAACACAAGGCAGGTAATCCAACTTTATCTGACGTTGATTGTGACCGTCGGTGAAGCGAATAGAAATTAAACGCTTCCCGTAGTCGGAATCGGACCTGGGTCCTTCGCGTTACGAAGCTGCCGTCTATCCGATTGCGCCATTCTGGCTCAGTCGACGCAGTTTGAATTTGCAAAGGAGTGCGTGAACGTGCATAATTAGACAGATAATGCATTCCTCCATCTCTCGACGACGATGGTTGAACACTAGGGAAAGCCATGGAATGCCCGTATCAGTAACGCACTAGACAGCACAATCGCAGTGAGTAAACCCTCCCTATAAGAAACACCTGATGGTATGGTAAGGTAGCGAGATGTGGGTCCGCTTGCTCCTGGGTTGGCTCGTTTAGTGTTGGACTTGATATTAGAAAATTTCGTGTTCCCTCGTCGGTGTCGTTTTGACAGTGGGGTAGTTGATTTTTTAGATGGGAAAGCATCTTATAGTCTCGGCATGTGCCGCGTCGGCGTCCGCACTCACACTGCGCATTCGCAACTCTCCTCCTTACACCCACAGCTGCGCGATACTACAGTATAAAAAAAGAAATAGTTAGCGGCGCCCGGTTCCGATCCCACAACTATCTGGCCGCAACGGGAGGTACGCGGTGCTCTTCCCACTACGCTACAAATCTTTTTTTTCTTTAATACCGGTCTTCGACACAACACAGAAACACAAAACAAACTTTTTCACAAGAGCAACTCGAGCGACAAGTCACCAACCTATGAAGGCTGATGTCTCTCTAAAATTCCCTAAGTGTAGTCAAGGGTTCTATCCTTGACAGCCACTCAGGAGTGCATGCCTTGCGCTTCTGGACTTCTACGTACTGGGATATGGACTCACGAAAACATTGCCGCGTAGGGCGGGCGTCCACATCACCGTGGAGCCAGGCCATGGGCGAGCGCCATATGCTATGCAAGGCCACCAACATAACGAGGTCCAAGGGCGCCCCCTCCTCGTTTTCCACCGCTTGATAGCGAATGGCATGGGGGCTCAGCGGGAAATCTTTATGAAGGGTCCTCTGGAGGACATCCCACAAAAATACCGCAGCTCAACAATGCAGAAAAATGTGCTCTATCGTTTGTGGTTGTTTACAAATTGAACACTGAGTTCCCCATGGGACAGATATCCCTCTGTCCTGCATCCAGGTTCCAACAGACAAGGTGCCTGTGTGTAATTTGAAGAAAAAGGTTTTTCACACCAGGGTGAACCTCCATTCTTTTGACGCGCTTTAGCACATTTTGGCCTGGCCCAGCACGGTAATTATATCTATACATAGGAACGGAAAAAAACAACATGCCAAATGTCCTTATACAGTTTTTTGCGTGTCAGAGAGGACAGGTACTCGCCAGAAAAACGTGCGATTAGAAAACGGGCCGTCATAACAATTCCTTAAAATACCCATACACGCCACCTGGCATGCATCATGTTGACACTACATATTCTGGCATAGCACGCGCCAGTCGTACTTGCATGACACTCTGCAAGAACGGGTCATGAACATCGCGCCAAAACAAAAACCGGTTTACTAGCTGTCGCACATACAGGTGCGCCAGCCCAAGCCACCATCTCGGACTCTCCGAAACAGGTTTGTACTGCTGCACCTCTCCCATGTTGAGCCCCAAACGAACACCGCAAATACCCGGTGAAGCCTTTGGACGTTGATTCGCGAACAATGCAGTACCTGCATGATATACCAAATCTTCGTTACAAAGAATAAGTTACATGCCGTGGCCCTTGCAAAAATTGACAAGCTTGCCCCCTTCCATTTCTCGGCCTTCTCCCTCAACCCCTGTGTCTGGCTACGCCAGTATTGTTCGCTATCCCAGTAACATTCCAGTTCAACGCCCAAGTACTTCACTGGAGTGGTGACCCAACTAATATTAGGGAAGGTTGGCGGTGTTGATGACCATTCCCCGTGCCAAAATCCTAGGCACTTTGCCCAGTTCACAAAACTACCCGTCACCATGCCATACTTTTTGACAGTGTCAACTACCAACTAAACGCTTTCTTCGTTCATACAAAAAATGGCCACGTCGTCTGCGTAAGCCAAAAGTTTAACTTCTGACTCATGCAGTCGGAAACCTTGGATGACACTATTTCTGATTATACTCATACACAGGGCTTCGATGTATATGCAAAACAATAGGGGGCTGAGGGGGCAGCCCTGGCGCACCGAACGCTGCACTTCAATTGGGGCTCTCAACTTTTCGTTCACGACCAGCCGCGTAGTGCAATTGCGGTACGCCAGGGCGACTCCCTCTTTAATTACAAACCCAACGTTCACATGGCCCAAATTACAAAACAATATCTCGTGTGACACACAATCAAACGCTTTTTCCAAGTCAATCTGCAGGACTGCCACTCCCGTGTGCAGGGCGTCGCAGCACTCGAGGACACACCTTGCTTTATGGGTATTTGTAAAAATATTGCGACCCTTAATTCCGTACGTCTGATGGGGCCCTACTATTTGTTGGACATCACTTTGAAGCCTTTGTGCCAGAACTATCATAAAGATTTTGTAGTCGACGTTTGTTAATGATATTGACCGGTACGACTTGACAAATCCAGGACAGGAGCAAGTGCTACGAATGCGCCTTATGTCCTTGACTCATTCAAACTACGTCAACAAGCTACTGATACAATGAAGGCACGGGAAGCTGAACGTCAACGGAAACGACGAACTGAAAACTTTAGCGGAGGATGTTGAATTTCCCGTGGGAAAGCTGTGGCGGGAAGCGCCACGCGCCTTGCAGCTCAACCAGCCCCGTCCGGAGCGCCTCTGATGCTGATTGTGGCAGGATGCCCCTAGAGATTGGCCAACCAAAGAATCGATCACGAGATAGGTTCGCGTTCAACCACCGTCGTCATCTTCCCGTAGGGGAACCGCCGAAGAAGAAGAAGGAGAAGACAAAGCTGCGAAGAGGAGGGCGTGTACATTGCTCTCAGACGGTGCACCGACGTCAACAACTTTTGCCTCACCAACGCTGACGGAGACTACCGATTCTACCACATAGACAACATCGACAAGAACATGATGGACGAGTTTCGGCGCCTCGAGAACCACCGCCTACTCACCGAACAGTACTTGCGTGCCTTTGCCACCGGTATGGACCCGGATGCGCAATTCCCCCTGGCGCTAGTAAAAACCAGATCACTCAACATAACGGCAACACAATGGAACCACACGGAACCGCCACGATGCTTCGCATCCTCATCAGGGTTCCCCACGGGAAGATGGCGTATTTTTTTTATTTAGTTTTATCTCGCTCTTACTGCCGTGACGTTAAGCTCACGCGCAGCTACTGATTAGTCCCATCGAAAAAAATATGCGTATCTTATGCAGCAAAATCTGTGTATGCATGAAGCACAAATTGTTAAAAATAACTAATCGACACTGGCAACAGTGTGACTGGTACCACGCATAATTACTGATATCAAACTGCTCCCCGATGGCTTCAGTGCAGGGACTGTGGTCAATAGCCCTGTACAGAAGACATATATCAAAATCCTCGAGTACTTCGAAGCTGTAGAATCCAACTATTACTAAGCCCTTGGTTTGTCTAAATTTTCGTTGTTGTTTACCTAAATTGTTCTGACCAGCAGTGCAAATTATGCAGCAATTATGACCGAGTGTAAAACGTGTATGTTTGAGCTAGTGTCTTCCTTATCAGCTTATCACCCTTGCAAGAACGGATTCACATCTTTCATTGCTGTCAACAAAATGTCAATGTTTATCTTAGTGGCACTGTTCGTGATAAAAAAAATGCAATTAAGGTAATGTTAACAAAATTCCATGTTATAGGGCTTATGAAAGTGCCAAAATGTAGCAGCACATGCAGCTGTAATATTTCGAAAGGGCAGGGCAGTTTGTAAATGTAATTATTGGGTAATTGGCTGCCTTTCCTGTAATCCTTATCTGCAGCACCGAATCGTGTTTTGAGGTGTGTATATAGTGAAAGAGCACCCAACGTAATTGTATACCCTTCTGTGTGTTGTAGAATGGCCTTTCAATGGGAGGTTTTGGTTCCTGAACGTATATAATAGCTACAGTACGTGAAAGCGTCCATCCACGCGCGCGTGCACTTATACTCCGTTTCATACATCAACTGCAACGCTGTCAAGGCTAGCGCTCTTGATTGCGCTGTGTGCTTCCGCGACCAAAAATAGTGGGTTGCTTGCGGTGAGCCAGAAACAATAAACGCTTCGCCGGCAACCTTAAAGCATAAATATGTATTATCAGCTTGACAAAAAATGCCCGTGTTGCCTGACAGACGATCGAAATATGCAAGTTTGTATTTTATGTTTGTCGCTTTCGTATCAGGTTTTCGCTCTCCGCGCAACCTTGAACGCCGTTTTTTCTTAACGCTTTGAGGCCGCGTTGAAAAAAAATGGCGTCGAGCTCTCGGGCTTCGACCACGTCTCCTGTACTCATTTTTTTAGGGTTTACACATCAAAGTTGTCAAAGAACGCAAAGCAAGTAATTGCAAATGTGTACGCCCGTACCAGGATGCGTTTCCCGGCGAAATCTGTGCAGGAAGTAATGAGCGTTGTGAGCGAGGATACCGGAGTATCTCCCGGTACCGTGGCTAAATTGTAGGCGGAGTGTCTGCCTGGGAATTTGGTGTCCCCAAAGAGAAGATCTCGTGACGTGACGATATCAAGCACGTAAAACGTCAAGAATGACAGCTTCACAGTCAATGCCATCTATCCGAAAGTGCAGAGCATGTACGCCAAGAGGGAGATCCCGACACTGGACAGTGTGCGAAAGGCTGTCAACGAAGACGACGACTTGCCAAACTTCACAAAAACCACCTCGTGGAGGTTAATGAAGGACATGGGCTTCACCTATGACAAGAGAATACGGAATCTTGGCATCATTGTCTGGCGCCGCAGGTACCTGCGGGCGATCAAGGAATTCCGAAGACAGGGCAGGGGGGAATCGTTGATGAACTTCCCAGGAATGTGTGACCTGTCAGTGGCGGCTTTGTTCACGAGGGTCCACTGGCAGAGCTGGAGCGTGGACACCTTTCTATCCAGCCTGGTCGCGCTGCTTCATGCTGAGCCGATTCCCCGAGAAGGCTTTGTTACCGCGACAAAGCAAACGGTGTTTCCTCGTCATGTGGTTTTGTTTGTGAGGGTTAACGTCACCAAATAACCCGTGCGATGAAAGACACTACATTGTAGTGCTGTCCTGTTCGGTCTTGAAGTGTATATAGCCGGAACATTGATATAACTTCTGCAAAAACTGGGTGGAAGAGAGGAACGAACGGAAGAAGTCGGAACCCACAAAGAAATCGACGAGAGGTGCTCTCCTATAAATAAAGTTTGTTTTTTTAAACCGAAAAAGTCAGCCTCCTCCTGCAATATTTGTGTATGACACACAATCCGTATTGCCCTTGTATGCATTTATGTATGACAACAAATCTCCAATTCATGAGCTAGTACTACTTTTTGTCACAGCATTAACCTATACCATAGACATTTCCTTATTACAGAAAAACAGGCCATTTCAAGGTTCCGTATGTAAAAACAATTGACCTATCCATGATTCCCTTGCGAAAAAAAGCCTAGCTTAAATAGCTCTCATTTCAATCACAAACGAAAATATAACTCTTGCTTCCGGGGTGAAACATTGTAGTGAAGAAATAAATAAATCACACACAAGAATTCACAAAAATGTTGCATATATTCCGACTGTAAAGGGGCCAATAACACATTTAGAATGTTTATTATGCGTTTCTGTACCAGAAATCGGTATTTTAAGGTACAGAAATCTGCTTTCTGGCGTTTCCAATGAATACCAAATGATACGTTATGCGCACCAAGTGCTTCGGGTTACTCCACAGTGCACTGCCAAAGCCGGGTCCAAACTGTTTCGGTAAAAGCTGAACCCGTTGCTCTGCTGGCGCCCCGGTATAGTCAATAACATGCTGAGTGTTTTGAGAGAGGGCCAGAAAGAAGTGGATCATCAGGGCAACGGCGAAAACGAAAGATGAAAGTCAGCACCTGTTGGTACTTCACCCTGGTTGGTGCAGCTGTGCCAACTAATCAATGAATTAACGTGTTTTTCTTACACAAAGTTCTCGCTAGAATCAACGAGGTAAACTGACAATGCTGCAGTATCGCGACAAAATCGCCATTGCTGGTCAAACATCGGGGCGAGCTTGTTTTGGCCCGGACAAATGAGCACGGTATGCATCCAATGAACCCATACGTGCAGTTCATTTCCGCATGCGCGTAGTGTTAAGTTAGAGGAAACGAAATAAGATTTATAACTGAACTCGCAGAAGATGTGGTAAAAAATAAAAACAAATGTCGGAACGCGGTTTCGAACCCATGCACTTCCAAATTCAGCCAGACCGACGCGTTAGACCACAGGGCTACAAAACCGCGCGGAGCGATAGGCCATCTTTCTTTGCGGACTACTTGTGTAGCCTTCACAGCGTTGCACTTGATGTATGAAACGGAGTATAGGCACCGAGCCGAGCGCTTAGCTAGGAACACGACAGAAGGTCAGCGTCAACTTGCAGGCGCGAAAGAAGAGCGCGGAGAGCTCAGGAGCTCAAGTACAAAAAGTTAACTTCTACACCATGTGCGACAGCTTCCCCAGCGCCGCAGGCCAGCCCCGCGCGCGGAGTGAAACCATCGGCGCCCCGGAAAGCAGCCGAAACAAGGGAAGGGGGAAAAATGAAAAAAAAAATCCACGTCGCATGAATTCGCGCACATAGATGAAGTGACGTCACGGTGCTGCGTCGCTGCTTTGAGGGGGGTGTGGTCGGCCTTGGCCCCTACGGGATATGGCTTGGGAATACGCCACCCGTGCGCCCCACCACCAAGGTACAGGCCACCCTTTCGTGCTCTAAGAGATATTGTTAGTCACCCGGTGTCCACGAAAGGTTGCCTTAAACTCGTTTCAACCTAACGGTTTGTTTATCCGATATAATAAGTCCTTGGTGTCATAGCATTCGCTGTGTGTAGAGTTCAGAAAAATTTCTGTGTCGTGCGCTTCTGGCTTCGTGGCTACGATCACTGAACAAAGATGTGGTTTACACAAAGGCCCGCTCCATAACAGGCGCGAACTGCGGGGGTGTGTGATTTATAGCATGAAACCGTACTTTTAGTGACTTGCAAGTACGGTTTTATGTTAATGTTTTCGGAAATGTGGCGTGCTTCGCAAGAGGGGGTGTTTTCATTCCCGGGGTGCAATTCGTACGATATTAATCGTACAGATAGAAGAGGTGGTGGCATAGAAATGCTAATTTCAAACTCAATTGATTCTGAAGTGATACCTGAGTTTAGCAGTATCACTCCTTTCTATGAATCGCTTGTTGTCAGATGTGGTAATTCAGTGTTTTGAGTGTGTTACCACCCTGCTTCGTGTAATATCCATATGTTTTAATCCTTCTTGGACTCTCTTTTAGAAAATGTTCATAAAAGAAAATGCACAGTTTTACTTGGAGGTGACTTAAACATTGATATGTCAGCCAACAGCTCTACTAAATTTGACCTCGAATCATTGTTAAACACTCATGCCTGTCAAAACTTTATAACGTCCCCCACGCGACTCACTCTGCAATCAGCAATACTTTTCGGCCTATTTATAACCAATTTAGATCACTCTATTGGTAAAGCTGGCACTCTTTTCAACGACATTAGCGACCACCTGCCTATATTTATGCTTGTGAGTCAATTCATCAGCACACCTAAGCCACTGCGTTCGGAATTTTCTTACAGATTCACTACTCCTCAAACGCTACAAGCTTTTAGAGCGTGTTTAGGTGGAGCGAATTGGAACGATGTATTCGCTGCGGGCGATTCCAACTCAGCGTACGACTTATTTATGAAAAAGCTCACAATTATACTTTGAGTGTTTCCCTCTCAAGACGTTTCAAACATGCAAAAAAAAGGAGGAAACCCAGGATTACTAAAGAATGCCTCAAGCATATTAGAAAAAGGCACCAATTTTTTAAAGCGTTTATAGTGAGTAAACCCCGCGAAGCCCTCAAAGAATTTAAGAAGTATAGGAATTTGGTGATTAGACACCTCCGTGATGCAAAAAAGCAATATTTTGACAACCAATTTAGCTCAACACAAGTACACACAGGAAAGGTTAGAAGGTGCTTAAAACAGTATTTAGCAGTGCGTCAGAGATCGTTAATAATGGTGTCGAACTTCAGGGCCAGCACTTAGCCAATGCATTTAACTACTTCTTTTTTTCAGTTGATGACAGTACCACCTCCCGCTGCGACTTAAGATATGTAAATGACCGAATAACCCCAACCATTTTTTAGAGCCAGTGTCTGAGAATGAGCTTGTAGCTTCATTCGTGACCCTCAGTAATAGTAAAGCCGTGGACGCGGACAATAGTCAAATGAAACCTGTGAAACTCGTCATTGATATAGTAGCCCCGTGCCTTATTTTTATTTTTAATATGTGTTTATCAACAGGTGTTTTCCCCCTTAATATGCAGAAAGCCAAAGTAACTGCTGTGTATAAAAAAGGCAGTAGAAATGAGATGTCTAACTACCATCCCCTATCGGTTTTGCCAGTGTTTTCAAAATATTTAGAAAAAATAATTTTCACACACGTAACCTCTTCAACTAACCGCTTCAACTTGAATAATTCTGCATAGTATGGTTTCCGTAGGAACAGGTCTACACAACTTACGTTACTGGCCCAGAAGGAACTAATCCTAGACAATTTTCAACGCAAAAATATGGTACTTGGGCTGTTCCTAGACTTCTGAAAAGCCTTCGACCTGATTAATCATAAAATTCTGCTTAAAAGTCTGGATCATTATGGCATACGGGAAATTGCGCACAAGTAATTAGGTCATACTTGCAATACCGCACTCAATTTGTTGTAATCGAAGGAAAACGTTCAGCAATCAAACCCATCACAACCGGTGTCCCGCATGGAAGCATCATAGGATCATTCTTATTTATACTTTATGCCAACTAAGTTGTCCGAATTGATGAAACAATCCATTATATAGTATATGCTGATGATACTAGTGTATTCTTTTCAGGCAAATCGTGCGTTGAATTTGGTAGTAGAGCGAATCGTGTACTGAATCAAAATAATTCATGGGCTCTAATTACCTTCCTAAAACTAAACATTATTAAAAAAAGGCTAATTTATTTCACCCCCACCACACACCCGTTGAGTTGCCCAAAATTTAATAGAACAACCCTGAAATTGAAATCATGAAAAGCTGCAAATCTCTCCGTGTGTATTTCTCACAATATGTGAAAATGGATGATCGTGTAAGCTATATTGTTAATGAACTATCTAGGACAATTGGTACCATGCGTCACCCTTGCCACTATTTGCCTTCCTCGGTTAATATACTCATATATACCGGTGTATTTTTTTCTCTGTTATATTATGCGTTCCTCGTGTGGTCAACAACATCTGTAAACATTAGTCGGCTTACCGTCTAGCAGAAAAAAGCTTCACATCTAGCTTGTAAAGTGCACAACGCTGTCTTATTTAGGAAGTATCACATAATTAATGTTCCATCAATCTATGAAAATAAAGTACGTCATTCATATAAATTAGGTATATTGAAAAATAATGATGCCGTAACCAGCATAGCAAATTCAAAGAAATACATCTCGTCATATAATGTACGCCATCCTGAAGTGTGGCATGTCGCTAAACGCAGAACTAATTATGGAAATCAAATGTTAAAATTTTAATTACCTACAATTTTAAACCGTATAGTACCGCAAAACATAGACATATCCTGTACACCAGTAAAAGAACTCCGCCTAATGTTTGTATAATGATGTGCTGTGGAGACTTGTGCTCGCATCTTATTTTTTTATGTTTAAATGACAATGCAAAGGCTCAATGTATTTCTATAAGAAGCCTTTTATCGCTTAGCCGCATGCTTTTTATGCCGCCCCGTGTTCCATGGGGTCACGGCCTCTCAAGCTGTTTCCACATCTTTTACCTGTCCTCCTCGTAACAACTTATTGTTGCGAAATAAATTTCAATTTCAATTTCATAGGAATGAAAGTGTTGCCCGTGTGGGACCTTTTTAGTGGTTGGCAAAAGGTAACTGCGATAGCTATGTCGTTGTTCCATTATACATGCATCTGATGTGGGTTCCACTACACACGTTTTTTGTTGTTTTTGTGCTGTTATTTCTTTGCTGAGCAATGGTCGTGAATAAATGAATATGAGTGTATTCCAACTTTTTTTTAATTCAGCGCTCCAAACGTTGAGTGCGGTACGTGAAGGCAAAAAGAATAAAGGCTGCAGCATATACAAGCCCAGCGAGTACGCTATTGAAGAGATTAGTTTGCATTGCGGTAAGTCGAGGGGAACAGGCGATTTATTCCAAAATAACGCTATTGTGTTAACGTACATGTTGTAGGGCGATGTTATAGTCAGAGCTTTTACAGGGACAAACGTCAGCCAAATGTCTTCGTTTAATTTAATATTAGTAGGCAGATAGTATATGTAGATTATAAATGAAAGCGGCGACAGACTAGCACCCTGCGGAACCCCCGATGTAACAGCAGTGAGAGGCGATTGGTTGTTTTTGGTGAATCTGAATTGCGTGCTGCCTGTACAAAAGTCCTGAAACCAGTTTATTAATTTGGAATGTAATTCGAGGCCCGTTAGTTTTCAGAGTAGGTGGTTATGTTTTACTTGATTGAGAGCCTTTGCAGCTTCTAATAAAATAAATGGTGGCAGTTCGAAGATTTTTATCATTGGAAAGTATTATATCGTGCGTAAACTCGACGAGGTGTGTTCCTAAGAAAAGAATTTTCGATATCCATGTTTGTATAAGAAGAATAAATTGATGCTTTCCAATTATTTCAGGAGATGAGATACTATTATGCGTTCGAGAACCTTGGACGAGATTCAGGGGAGGCAAATAAGGCGGTAAAGCTGGGAAAGAGCGACTGCTGATTTGAACTTCCTGTAGAGAACTGAAACCGGAGAAGCTGCAGCCAGAAGCGTGCTTTAATTTTCCTTGGTATAATTTTGATGATAAAGCAGTCTCCCACTCCAAACCACAGAATGTAAAAGTCTGTCCATTTGAGCACACCTAACACCTTAGAGCGACTTTGCATCCTTACGTTTGGGATTAGCATAAAGAAACGTCACTTGGCCCGATAGTACAGTGAAGTCGTCCAATTTTTCTGAATTTTCCACGGCACGGGCCACACGATTTAGAAGTTCATGATTAGTAACCTGGCGCCAGTTACTTTAGCGAGGGTTTGGGCAGTTTTAGCATGCGCTAAACGGTCGCTGTCATATATATCCAATATAAAGACCCATGATGATGATGGCTGGTGTTTAGTGGCGCCAGACCAACGAAGGCAAAGAGCGCCAGAGAAAAAGTTATTTAATGGTTGAAGGGAAGTGATTACCACAAAAAGGTAGGTATAAAAACGTGCAAACCGGACATAGTAAAAATCAATTAAAGATAATTGTGATATACTGGTGTATAGGGCCAGAGTTGATATGCATAGTAGGAAATGAGGTTTAAAAACTTAGCGTTTGACGACTACTTAAGCACGCGTTTTACAGAAACCATGGTCTCGTCACCCAGAAACAACTCTGGGTGTAGCGGAATGTGTTGTCTGTAGAGTTCTCTGAAGTGTTTGTGTCGTATTGTGTCGAGTGTCTTGCATGGAATAAGTATGTGAACTACGGATAGGGCGTCTCCGCACCTGCTAAACACAGGTCTTGAAGACCGTGTGGCCAGATACGGGTGTGCGACATGTGTGTCCCTATTCGTAGCCGAGCAAAGGCAACTTCTGTGTATCTGTTGCGTGTGTCGTTAGTGTATGGTCCCAAGTGTGGTTTTATTACGTGTAGTTTGTTGTCTGTCTGTTCACTCCAGTGTGTTTGCCATGTTTTGCGAAGGTGTTGTCTGATGTGTGGCTTGATGTCAGTGTAGGGTACTGTTGTTATGTCAACCGTGTCTTGCAGTGCAGCACAGGCAGCCATTTTATCCGCAACCTCATTTTCAGCGATTCCGGAGTGGCCTGGAATCCAGCATATAGTTATTATAGGGTTTGATGTATATACAAATATAATGGCTTTAAAAGCAAGAATAATTACATAGTTTTAAAATTGCGTCCCAGAGGCCAAAGCTCGTACAACAGTAAGGGAGTCCGCGTACACAATAGACTTGGTATTTGGTGTTGGATAATGTGACGTAAAATCATTAATATTTCATATGATTATGCCGTAAAAATACTGTAATGGACATTCATCGTCTTACAGACCCTAAAGTTATCTCCTTGCACATCACAAGACACAGCAGTGGCAGTCTTTGATGCGTCGCTGTAAAATTTTGCGCATCTGTGCTTGTCCTGTAAAAACAAAAAAAAAATATGCCGAATCGCAATTCTTGGTGCCCTGGGTTTATCGAGTTGAGTAAACGACATGTCACACGACACAGGGTGAAGATTCCAATGTGGTATAAAATAAATGAAGGGTTTTTTGTGTATGTCTACAAAGGGAACCTTGAGTTCAGAAGCTTCCTCTTTCACCCTAACTGAGAAAGGCAAAGAAATGTATGGGCGGTTTATAAAGAGCTGTGTGGATGGATCGTTAAGAATGGAACTAAAAGAATGGTTAGTCAGGGCCATGACTTCTGATGCATACAGCAAGTCTATGTATGTCCTCTTGTGGTGCAGAGACAACTTATTGCACTCGACGTAGAGGCTCTGGACTGGGCTAGTGCGAAAAGCGCCGCACGCAAGGCGAAGCCCCAGATGCAGCACTGGGTCAAGCATTTTAGTGCCGTTTTTGTTGCGCACCCATAAACGACACTTCCATAGTCCAATCGAGACTCCACTAGGCTGGTAAAAATACGTAAGTTGAGTTGCTTGTCCGTTCCATAGGACTGGTGTGACAAGATGTTAAGAATATTGATAGCCTTTAGACATTTATTTTTCATTTGTTTAATGTGAGGGATGAATGAAAGTTTTTCATCCAACACCACACCTAACAACTTGTGTTCCTTCCTCGCAGAAATCAAAACGCCATTAAGGATATTGTCTGGGTCCGGATGGATTCCACGCTTCCTGGAGAACACAATACACGAACTTTCTCTGGGTTACGTTTAAAATCATTAATGTCAGCCCAGCTGGCTAGTGTTTTCACACCAAGCTGCACTTGACGCTCACAGATGGGCATATTGCATGATTTAAAAGATACCTGGAAGTCGTCTACATACATTGAATAAAAATTGTAGGCGGCAATGATTTCCAAAGGAAGTTCATCTTAACTCTGAACAGAGTGCAGCTAAAAATTCCACCTTGCGGAACGCCGTTTTCTTGCACATGAACCCTTGAGAGTGCGCTACCAACTCTCACACGAAGTTTTGTTTCGGACAAATAACTACAAGGAGGGTTCATCATGTTGCCTGAGACACCAAATGACTTCAGGTCACTAAAGATACCGTAGAGCCAAGCGGTGTCATAGGCCTTCTCAAGGTCAAAAACCACCGTTGCGCAAAAGTGAGTATTATAAAAGCATCCTTTATGTAGACTCAAGCGCAACGAGTTGATCGTTAGTGGATCGCCCTGCCCGGAAGCCTGCCTAGCAGCTCTCGAGAAGACCATTGTACTCAAGAAAGTACACGAGCCTCCTGTTTATCATGTTCTCGAGGAGCTTCCACAGGCAGCTTGTCAAAGCAACGGGCCGATAACTGGGGGGAGAGGAAGGGTGCTTCCTTGCTTCAGGAAAGCCACTACTATGGCCTCCCTCCAAGATCGTGGAATGTGCCCTTCAAGCCATATTTTAGTCTATAGATGTAAAAGTGTTTCAAGGGTTTCTGAGTGAAGATGTATTATAACGGTGAATGTGATTTTGTCTGCACCTGGAGCTGAAGGCTTACATGTGGTCAGAGCGGCCTTCAGCTCATGAATTTAAAAAAGAGAATTGTAGGAAGTGTGCGACTTGTTACTATCACGCAAGGTCTTCTTTTCTGCAGATGTTTTGGGTTTCATGAAGGTGTTTGTGTAGTATGCTGAACTGGACACGTGTTCGAAGTGTTCTGCAAGTGTGTTAGCCTGGTCTTCAAGTGTGTCCCCGGTTGTGCTAACCAGGGGCAGGCTGTGTGTCTGTTTTCCTTTGAGCTTACGCGTATGTGTCGAGACATTGTGTGTGTCCATGTAAGAATTCATGGATGTCAAGAAGGTGTTCCAACTCTCTACTTTTTCCTCGCGGCCCACACGTTTTCCAAACGCCTCGGCCAGTTTAAACAAAATAAGGTTGCCCGACTTGGGGTACCGACGAAGGATACCCCACTCCTTGTTCTGGGAATCTCGCGCCCTTCTACAGTCCTCATTCCACCACGGCCTCCTATTGTTGCGCGGTGCACCACAGGCGTGGGGAATGGACTTTTATGTGGCGTCGAGGATGTGCGCCGTGAGGAGTTGGGAGCTTCTTCAATGTGTAAGTGTCTTATGGTTGTGTAGTGTGGTTTAGATTTCTCTGTAAATGTATTAGTGTTAGCTCTTGCTTCGCTTAACCTGTCCTGGGAAAATGGACTGCATGGGCCTTTACCTATATATGTCAGTGAGGTGGGGAAGTGCTAACTACCTAATGGGTCAGTGCCCACACCCCACTCGAGAAGAAAAAAGAGATCTCCGGAGCCAATAGCCAATTCATAATATGAGTCTGTGTTGTGTCCTATAATAACGTCTGTGGGCTTATTTTTGTGGAAGAGGTATGCTCCTGAAGTTGTAAGGAATTTCTCTATCAGGCGACCTCGGGCATCCGTGTGATAAGAGACCCAAAGAGAATTGTGCGTATTACCGTCACCTGTGAGGATATATGGTTCGGGAAGCTGGTCAACCTGCACCTCGAAGTCAGACCTTGAAAGTGCAAAATCAGCACGAAGGTAAATGGAGCATACCGTTATCAACCTATTACATATTATTGTGCGTATTGCTACAGCCTCAAGGACAGTGTAGAAAGTGGTAGGGTGGCATGCTAAGTATTGCCGGGCGATTATGGCCACACCGCCCGAAGATTCTTTACAGCCAACCTTATCCTTTGCGATTACCATATAGCTATTTAATAAATGTGTACTATTGGAATTTAAATGTGTTTCTTGGACACACATTACACTTGGTGGATTAGCGTGCAGAATCTCGGTCACGCCGTATAGAATATTTAAAGAGCCTCTGCAGTTCCATTGAACAATATTTTCTCTTCCCATTATGAGGTGTTCGAGCTACTGGAGTGCGACTATTTACGTAAGGTCTTTCGGGGCTTGCACTCTTGGGAGGGTTTTTTGTAACCTTTTCTGGAGGTTTAGATGGAGGGACCCGCTCCTTCCGCTCCGAAGCAGACAGGAAAGGTCCCACGTCCATCTCATCATCGGATTTGAAAGGGGTACCCCCCGTACTTGGCACCCTTTCCAGTGCCAATCGTTCAAGCCACGACCGCCGAGGGCGTCAAGAGCGGCCAGGGTTGCACAGGCGGTGCAGCGGTGGTGGGAACTACTGCGTTTTCCTCCGTCTCCATCTCCTCCGTGCCCTCGCGTGTGCGTCGGGCCGGCGTAGAGGAAACAGTGGATGCTGCAGCATCCCCAACGAACGTGGCTGCCACCACAGCCACTGCTGACTGAGCAGGCAGTGTGGTGACGGGTTGGGCCGCCAGAGGCAACCCGAGGGGGGGGGGGAGGGAGATTCCGACCAAACCTTTGCACACAGGACAGCCTCTACCTCCTGCGACGTCTGGCAAACAAGCGCCGCGGCAGGCTATCCGGCATACCGAGCATCCTGCTCACCGTAGGCCTTCGCAAAGCGTTTGACATAGTCTCTCACGAAGCCATAATTCAAGCACTGGAAGAAGCTCGTCCCGGCACACGAATGGTCAACATGGTAAAAGCGTTCTTGCATGATCGCACACTCGAAATATGTAGCGGGCGTAGCCAACCACGTCACTACACAAACAGGGTAGGAGTGCCCCAAGGGGCTATCCTCTCACTAACCCTATTCAACCTAGTGATGAGAGGGCTTGCAAACTGCCCTCACGACAACGCTACGGGCATTCGTTTTACTATGTACGCCGATGATGTCACCATCTGGACTAACCCAGGGCAGCATGCCGCAACAGAACAAGCAGTAACTGCCGTTCAAACTGCCCTGGATGCTTTCTTCGCTCCCTTCCACAGACTAGCGTGCACCCATCGGCTGAGAAAACTCTACATTTTCCTAGGAGGGTCACAGGAAGAAAGAGACAAAGTGAGTCTGAAGCTCGGATATCAACTCATCATCAGATCACTACTCGCCAGGTTCGCTTCTTGGGCGTGCCGTTTCACGAGAACCGGGGTGCCGACGCATGGCTTAAAGAGCTCGCGCTTACATGGATGAAGATCCTGCACCTCATTAAGAGGATTTCCCATCCCAGTGGGGGTGCGGGTACGAAGGTCACCCGCATGTTAGTAGTAGCACTTCTAACTTCCTGCGCCTGCTACGGAGCCTCGTCTTTTGACCTCACTCAGGATAAAACGAAACAACTAGACGTGTTGCACCGAGCATCCATGCGTGTTATAACGAGCCTTCCTCGGCACGCGCGAGTAAAAAAACTCCATCGTTTCTCTCGTCTTCCTGCAATAGCTGCGACTATCGACGAGAGGAGGCATAATCACTCAAGGTGTAATTAGTTCAGTCGTAATTAGTTCAGTCGGAGAATCTGAATGTATGTACCGGTTGTAGATGAACCTCATAGCTTTTCCTATCTATTCCTTCCAGTTTCGTGATTTGCTGCTTTGTGAATGGTTACCAAATAATATTACCGTATTGAAGTAATGACCGCACAAGCGATGTGTATCCAAGCAGCTTTAGATGAGGCGGGGACTGGCAGAGCCGGTATCCAAGTGCAAACAAGCGGAGCAGTGCACCTGAAGTAACGTAACTTATGTGTGCGTCCTATCTTAGATCTTCATTTATGATAATTCCAAGATATTTATGCTGATTTACACTAGTTACGGGAATGTCAATAATTAATTCGTGAAAGTATAACCTAGATTTGTTTCGAATTACCGAGAAGAATGTACACTTGTTTGCATTGAGTGACATCTGCAATTTACGGCACCAGAGGGAAACGTCATGTATAGCAGTATTTAAAGCTACATGGTCATCGGTTGAGCTCATTTATCGATAGAGCACGCAGTCATCCGAGAATAATTTGATTTTTTTCTTATTATTTGTAGGCAAATCATTAAAAAAGAGAAGAAACAAAATTGGGGCAAGCACACAGCCTTGCGTAACTCCAGATGTAAATGAGGTGGTAGCAGAGGTTTAATTGTCAAATTCCACATACTGTGTACGATCAGTCAGATAATTTTTGATCCAGTTAACAACACTAGAATTTCCTAGGGTGGCCTCAAGTTTTTGTAGCAGCTTCTTGTGTGATACCTTGTCCAATTCTTTGGCAATATCGAGGAAGATTAGATCATTTTGTTTTTGATTTTCAATACTCTGCGATACCTCGTGTTAATTCCAGTAATTAAGGTATGGTCGAAAGACCTCGGCGAAAGCCTTGCTAATAGAGAGATTTTATACGTTTTCCCTCTAGGAAAACAGTTAGATGTTTAATAATTATGTGCTCCAACATTTTACATACTGTACATGTCAGGAATATTGGTCTAAAATTAGCAATATCAGTTCCGGTTCCTCCCTTGTGCACAGGAACTGGTTTGGCCTTTTCCACCTCCACGGGTAAAAAGCATGCTGATACGGATTTGTTAAATATGACGCACAGATTTTTAGCTAGTAACTCTAAATACCTGACAAGGAAAATGTTAGGAATGTTATCAGGCCCAGCTACTTTTTTGGTGTCTTTTTTGTGATTAACGCACCGGCCTCAGTTACAATGATTGATTCCAGGGTACCTTCCGCACTAGTGACCATGTCCGGAATGTTTCTGTCATCGACAGTGAATCCAGATTTAAAGTAACTGTTCAGTTTGTCTGCAGTGATTGGGTTATCTTTTTCTTGAAGTGTGTTCTTCTGATGTTTTTTTGTGGGTTTCAGCTAGCTCCAAAACTTGCTGGGGGAAGTTTTTGGAAATTTTGGCAACGTTTTAGTGAAATAATTGCTCTTCGCTGTTTTGATATTTGTTTTTACGTCACTCACAGTAGCAGTTATATTATTTACTGTTACTGCTCCGGTTTTTTGTTTTATTTTCTTTCGTATTCGCTTTACTTTGCGTTTCGCATGTATCACCTCACGTGTTATCCACGGGTTGTATTTCCTAACTTTTTACACTCTAGTAGATACAAAGGTGCATAATTTTTTTAATTGAAACTCTAATATTTCAATAGTGGTGGAACTATCGTTTGGCAATTCTTCGAAGGACGGAAACTTCATAATTAGGTAATTTAGTATGCTAGTGTTGTCAGCAGAAATAAAATCCGGGTAAGTAATTTTTATGTTCGATGGTTCTATTCGATGTTCGATGGTTCTATTTTATCACGAAAGGGGACAGTGCACAAAGTGAGCTAATGATCAGATATGCCATCCATTAGCTCTATCTTCGTTTCTTCGGCTGGTAAGCGGTCACTTAAGAATATAAGGTCAAGAATATTTGAAGTTTCTCCCTCAACACGTGTTGGTTGGTGGACTACTTGGTGAAGATTAAATCGGAGCATTGTGTCGACAACTGCATTTGAGCATGCGGAATGAAAATTCATAGATTGCCAGTCAATATGGGGAAGGTTAAAATCATTGAACAAGATCAATCTTGTGTTTCGTATGTTTTGTTCAATACAGTTGTAGAGAGACTGCATGCTATCTTCGCCAGAAGTAGTACTGCGATAGCAGTAGCCGACAATTGTTGTGTGAAGGCCAAATTTTATTTTCAAAAATACAGCTTCTATGCCTTCAACCTCTGGCTGCGCTGTGTACGTTATTCCGCGTTTTATCATTAACGCTACCCCACCGCCTGGTGTCAGTCTGTCCTTGCGCATTACATTGTAGTTTGGGGGTGTTACTTCACTATCTAAGATGCCATTATTTAAGCAGGTTTCTGTTAGAGAAGCAAAGTATGGCGCAAGGTGGAGAAGCAGGCATTCAAGGGATTCTAATTTGCTTAGGACACTTCGGCAATTCACATTTATAAAGAAAAGCCCACTTATATCGAACAGCGCGAGGATTGTAAAATAGTTCGATATAGCGAAAAATTCGACATAGAAAGTGAAGCAAAAAAAATCCTATATGAGAAAAATCTTGCCGACGGAGTCACGTGCTAACGCTGAGCTCTTACCGCGCTGCAGATCACTATTGTTACGGTACTTTCTCGGAAAGAAAACATTGATTTATTGGGCCGGAAGAACTGCGTCAGGGTAGCCTGCTTTTTGCAGCCCAACGCGTTGCTGGTGACTGCTTGCTCCACGGTATCTAAACAGTCAACAAGCACAAGACCGCTGCCCTCAATGGCACTGCAGTATCGCCGTAGCAGGGCCACGGCAGCGACGGCTTCGCTCGAGCTCAGAAGCGGTACGGAGTCCTCGGCGCCTTCGACAGAGCGGAGACAAGCATCGATACAAGCGAATATAACGGCGAACCCAGAGAACCGAGCAAGTGCGAGCAGCGAATGGCGCGGACTTGGAAGTTCGGTGACACCGCAACCCGCAGCACGCAATGTGGCGCTTTCGGCTGCAACGGCATGCATGCGTGGAGCTGGTCCACTCTGCCACAGCCAGTTTGGAAGCGCCCGAGCTCGCGCGGGAGTCGCAAGCGAGAACCGCGCCACCGCTGCGCAACGATGTATCGCGGAAAAGTGTGCGGCATGCCTAAGGAGAGCGAAAAATCCCGCGCGGGAGAGTTCATTATATCCATTTTGAGCGAAATCGGGTTCAGTATAAAGAGTTTTAAATGCATGTAATTTTTACCAGAATTATACAAGTTCCATATAGGCAGTAATTTGATATATCCGTGTTCAATATAAGCGGGCTTTATTGTAAACCTCAACTGAGGCGGTTTCAAGTGCGTGGTGCCGGCCCTTCGCTTGGCAGGTTTTTTTTTTGTCCAGTTGAGGGATTTGTTGTCTCGCCAATGATCACTTTATCGTTTATGATGTCGTGCCAGCGGTAAAGAAGACGGTTTATACTGATTTTGTCTTAGACAAGATGTACCTTTTGCCCGGGTTCCCTGTTTGGTTTGGCAGAGTCCAATAATTTTTTCCTGATATTACGCACACGCTGGGAAAGGTCTTCACTAATTGATATCTCAGTACCCTTTAGTTTATGACAGTTTTTCCAAATCTTTGTTTTTTCGCGATCATCAAGGAGTTTGTAAATTATCGCTCTAGTTTGGAAACTATCGTTCGCGCTTGGTTTTCCGAGCCGATGTATCCTTTCGATTGAAACAGGTTCAATTTTCAAAACACCTTTCGTAAATGTATCGTTTATTACTTGCTTTAGAGATTCCTCATTTTCTTTTTCATCCTTAGGGATGCCATACACTATCAAGTTACTTATTGACCGGTTTTCTAAAACATCCAGCTTTAATTCTAATCCTGATTACGATTTTTTGTAAGGCGGAAACATTTGTGGTACAGTCCAGTATTTTTTCATCTAAACCAGCAAATGTTTTTAATTTTGACTCAATAGCGGTTATTTGTTCTTTTTTTTCTTTAATGTCACCAGCAATTTGCTTTTGTTGTTCAGCCATTTGTTTAAGTCAGGCCAGAGGTTTGTCTCGACGTCACAAGCTAGTAATAACAGGTGCTTCAAATAGCATTAAAAGTTGCACAAAGGTTCACAAAGCAATTGCATGGCAGCAGAATTTCAGAAGAGACAATCAGAACTCATTCATTCGCCGTAGCGTTTTCTCACCTGTACGACACACAAGAACGGATTAGTGCTCCGCATGCTGCGGGTGCCGCCGTACCTATTAATCGCCGTCGCTTCGGGGGCCGTATTTATCTCCGGAGTTGTCGACGTTGAGTGAGGTACCGAGGGGGCGTTGAAGATTGCGTCGGCACAGCACGTCGCAGAACCGAATCGGTCCAGCTTTCAGGGCCGACCTTCCAGACCAAACGGAGCGTGTTGAACGTGGCGGGCTTTATCATGGCCTGGATTTGCTGTCCTAGCTGTCGTCGGTTTGCCCACTCCTTTATGCCCCGCCGGTATCAGCCGCAGGAAAGCGCCGATCTCTACGATATACAAAGAACGGATTAGCTCTCTCCATGCATCGGGTGCCGCCGTGCCCATTCAATGATTACCCTTTTCACATATTATGTACATGTAGGTGATTTCCGTGTTTGTGTGCCATAAGCTGAGTTGAAGTTCTAGCGTGTGTTTCCTGTCCTCTTTAGTTGTGTCCCGGAATTAATGTTCGCTAGTACGATGATTTCCGAGGTTAGTAACCAACTCGACGAACTTTGCGCTTTAGTTGTAACTATGACCTCCCATTCCCGTCCCATTCCTCACGACACACTCTAGGCAACATATCGTAGAAACACATAAAAAAAAATTCCATAGCTACACATACAAAACTACCGCCCTGTTGAAATCCCCAGTCAGGAAGCATAGTACAAGTATAGCAGAAGAAAGGGGCCAAGTGTAGGGTCAGCCACGCAACACCTCATTGGCACCCTCTTGAACGATCCCAAAGTACCGACCCGGGCCGGCACTGGAACATGCACTGACGCATGCCCAGACCTTTCCAAGTGAGCAGGATGGCTCGATGTTAGACGGGAAACTATTCCAGAGAATGTTGGCTTGAACCACATTCTTGTCAACCTCCTCCACTGCCCGCATCAGAAATGCAATTCGGAAATCTTACTAAACTCGTTCCTCCGACCATAACCAATCTGTGTAACTAATAACAGATATTATTAGTGATGTTGGGGCTCCCGCAGAAACCTAAGATACATACTCCCGATGCCACTGTATAGAGCCAAAACTCTTTCGCATATGGTAGGCCCGCCAGTTTTACCTGCACGCAGAAGCGTCAGTGCCGTACTTGTAAGATTGGTAGAACACACCCCAATCCATTCAGTAAGCCACCGAGCAAGCTAAGTCTAATGCAGTTAAAATTCGCTCCAGGAATGCTGGGTACTGTTCCCGGCCGCAAAACATGGCCCTATCACCCCCCCCCCCCCCCCCAATTGCGACTCATATTAAAAATTAAACCGCAACATGCATACCCTCGCACATCCGAGAGACAGTTGATCGAAGAGCCCTAGAGGAAATGTGTTCAGGCAGAAATAGCTGACCCTCATTTACCCAACTCGTCTACCCTAATCTGCCCATAACGAGTGCTACTGTGAGACAGAGAGAGCGAGCGAGATTGAGAGAGAGAGAGATAGATAGAGAAATCATTTACGTTGACTGGAGAGATCAGCTCTGGTAGCGGCAGTGCGGGATACGCCAGATAAGGATGATTACAATGCAGTGGGTTGTATGTGGGATATTGGGAAGACAATAATGATTGAGAAAACAGAAATTAAATATAAAAAATAACCCAATAAATGTGATTGTAAATAACCCAATAATAAATACCCCAATAAATGTGACCCAATTTAATGTGATGCTACAAGCATCACATTAAATAAAGTTGAGTAAAACGTTTAACAAACCGTGTCGAGGAAGCATAGAACGCCAAACCAAGAAAAGGTAAAAAATGCCCAGGGCGACACAAACGAATAAAGCTCTTTGAAATATGGGCACTATGGTCTTAGCACAAAGCACTGTGCCCCTGTACACCACCAGGTCACTTTATCATCATCATCACCAGCCTATTTACGCCCACTGCAGGGAGAAGGTCTCTCCCCATAACCACCAATTACCCCGGCCTTGTGCTAACTGCTTCCAATTTATCCCCGCAATCTTCCTGATCTCATCCGCCCATCGAACTTTCTGCCGTGGCTTGCCTTATCTAATGATCCACTCTGTTACCGACGGTTATCTTGACTTCGCATTACCTGCCGTTCCCATGTCCATTTCTTCTTAATTTCTACTAATGTGTCCTTAGCGCACGTTTGTTCCCTGCCCCACTCCGCTCTCTTCTTGCCCCTAATGTTACACCTATTATCTTCCGTTTCATTGCTCCCTGAGTCGTCCTCAATTTATGTTGATCCCTCTTAGTGAGCCTCCAAAGTTCTGCCCCGAAGGTGAGTACCGGTAAGATGCAGCTGTCATACACTTTCTTCTTCAGGGACAATGGTAGGCTGCCATTCCTTATCTAAGAATGCCTGTCGATTGTTTCCACCCCATTCTTATCCTTTTAATTATCTCTGCCTCATGTTTGGGACCCGGGGTCACAACTTGGCCTAAGTACATATATTCGCTTACCACTTCCACGGCCTCGCCACCTATCTCAAACCGCTTTGCTGTCCCGGGGTTATCGATCATTACTTTGGATTTCTGCATACTACGTTTCAGGCCCACGGTTCTAGTTAGTGTGTCGAACCAAAAAAAAATACCGGTTCGGTTACGGTTCGGGTTCAGGCGAAATCATTTCGTTCCGGTTCAGTTCCGGTTCGATGAGTTGAATTATGACTGAAATTAAAAAAAAAACATTTATTAGTTTAAAACGACAGTCAGATCACAATAAAAACAAAAATTCAAAATGCTGTTGTTCCCCAAGGTCAGTGGCGCAATTTCAAAGCAATGTTTAAACAACAATTACGAGATATTAGAAAAACAGATGAAGTGGCGACGATTTACCACCTACTTTCCCGCCCAGACTTTATGTTGTCCTAGCGACTATTCATAAAGCCACCACGAAGAGGTATGACGGTGGGATATATTTTCTGCCCTTTCCTTTTTTGTTGAAATTGCAATCGTCGCTATGGAATCGCCCATCACGATAACCTTGAAGCCTTAAAATTTAGGCCTGCATAAACCATTGGCGTACATTTTTTTATATTTGTAACAAAACTATAAGATCATACCACAGGCACATAAATACTACCAATGGATTGGTCACCCTGAATAATTTGTTAGCTGTCACCTTATCGAATGTGTTAGCCACACTTTTGTTAAAAGTAAGCTTCAGTTAACGCTCTGTCACTGCATTATTGCTCTGACCACTGCAATTCCTTTTGCGGTAGCTATACCGGATGAGTGCATTACAAGCACTTTGTCATCGTACCGCCTGACCCCCTGCCATCGTTCCGTGTGCTACATTGCAGAATCTTATAAGAGATTACGCTGTTACAAAATGAAAGGGAAATTAAAAGCGCGGAGCATGTGAGATGGGACTTTTTTTGGCTAGACGCTCTGTAATTCGTCCACAGCAGTACTCCCCTCCGGAACGAGTAGCAGTAGAAGTAATGTAGCCAGTTGGGCAGTCGGTACAAGTGCACCTTCGAAAAAAAGCAGATCTTAAAGAGGCAAAACTGCATCAGCAGCACGGCTTAGCCACTGAGCAGCTTCTGCGGTCACACTTGTCAAGTATTAACAATTTGCAGGTGTCGGACCTTTTAAACAAATTATGAAATGCAAAAAGTTTGCACAGATCAGGTGTGGGCTTTCGCTGTTGCGCAGGGGAGCACTCCTGCAGCCTGATTGCTCCAATAAATCGCAGCTAGGATAGGGCAAAGTCGTTTTTATCCCCTGCAAGCTGCCGAGAATGACATTTCGTTTGGTCAGCTTGCACTACGCTCGCGCTTCCAGCAGCAACAGACCATTGCTGCATTGTTGCTCATTCATTTCCCCTGTTGTTACATAAAGCGTGATAGCAGAGAGTTTTAGCTGACCGTTTTTGACGCTCCGCTATGCTCCCGACGTCCCGCTCAGCACAACCGGAGTGTCAGCAGCCGAAAGGCTTTAAGCTAAGCGATAACCGTATCTCCCTCGACGAGGAATGATTCGCGTGAGTGGTCGTTTCGCGTGCGCCTGTAAACCAAAACTTCAACCTAAAGGAAACATAAGAATTTGTATTTGGTCACCGCCGTGGTGGCTCAGTGGCTAAGGCGTTGCGCTGCTGAGCACGAGGTCGCGGGTTCGATTCCCGGCGGCGGCCACTTTTCCGATGGAGGCGAAAACCAAAAACGCCCGTGTGTACGAGATTTCGACGCACGTTAAAGATCCCCAGGTGGTCAAAATTAATCCGGAGCCCTCCACTACGGCGCGCCTCATCGCCTGCGTTGCGTCGGCGCGTTAAACCCCCACAATCAATCAATCAATTATTTGGTCAGCCAAACAAAGCAAGATAACGTGTTTCTTGCCCTCATGTAACCTTTTTTTTGTATTATGTAGTCACTGACATGGTATAATTTTTCTAAATATCAAGAAACAAGCCGATAAACTTTGGAATAGCCAAGCCAAGGCTGTCTTTCTCGGCGCTGCATAGAAGCAGCCCCGCGCTTCGGTCGACGTTTTTCGCTTCCGTTCTAAAGATCTTTGAGGTGTGTGGCACCACTGCCTACTCGGAAGCGCTTTCGCGGCTTCGTCGGTCGTGTTTCAACTGAAGAAACGAAGTTCGCCGGAGTGCGCTCGCATTGCGGGGGCAGCCATGTTAAAATTACGCCCGGTAGCGTAAGCTGCCGCGACGGTCCGCTAACAGGCCCCGGTTTTGTCTGGAGGGGAAAGTGCGCGAGCGGGTACGAAGTTGATGGTACGTGAAAGAAAAAAAAAGCCTGAATTGCATTGACTGTGCAATATCAACCGCGGAGGGTCGAACCGTTTCGGCATAAACCGGTAACCGTTATTTCTTTTTTCGGTTCAGTTCCGGTTCGGGTTCAGCCTGCTCAAAAAAAATTCACCCCACCTCCCCGAAGGGAATCGTGAGGAAATGCGAATGCATTTCTTTTGCGCGAGAGTGCGCGGAATTTATAATTAATGAGAGACGTGATTTGTAGCGTAACCATTTATTTAACACCTGTTTGTGTTGTCGTGTGGGGTGGGGTGGGGTGCATATGGCAGGCATTCTCAGATAATGGATAGCAGCCTACCATTGTCGCTGAAGAAGAAAGTGTATGACAGCTGCATCTTACCGGTACTCACCTACGGGGCAGAAACTTGGAGGCTCACTAAGAGGGTTCAACTTAGATTGAGAACCACTCAGCGGGCAATGAGCGAAAAATGATAGGTGTAACATTAAGGGACAAGAAGAGAGCGGAGTGGGTCAGGGAGGCAAACTGGTGTAAGACTATTAGTAGAAATTAAGAAAAAGAATGGACGTGGGCAGGGCAGGTAATGCGAGGGCAAGATAACCGCTGGTCATTAAGGTTAACAGAGTGATCCTAGAGAAGGCAATGCGTTGCAGGGGGGCGGCAGAAAGTTAGATGGGCAGATGAGATCAAGAAGTTTGCGGGGATAAATTGGTCACAGTTGGCACAGGACCGATGTATTGGAGAATAATGGGAGAGGCATTTGCCCTGAGTGGGCGTAGATAGCTGGTGAGATGATGATGATGTGTGGTCGTTGTACTTGACGGCCACGATCACTGCCTTGTGGTCGGTAAAGTGCACAGTCAAAGGTCTTTGAGAAGCATGCGGGCGTGGGAGAGTGGGGCGAGCGTCGAGAGGAGAAGCACCGAAGCACCGCGCCTTACCCTCGCCTACACTCTCCCACACACGCGGGAGCTCCGGCTGAGGCTCCCGCGATGCGAGCGCCCTCACACGCCCGAGCACGGTCCTCCTCTCCGCTCACTCGCCGCGCTGTCCGCCGTACCACCTGCTCTGGTTGCTAGGGGAGAGGAGGAGCGCGCGCGCTCGCAGCTGTTGCTATGAGAGAGGGGGTGAGAGCGGAGAGATAACACATGCGGGCGCTCGGACGCCGCACGGCGCCTGACATGGCTCGACTAAGAAATGCATTCGCATTTAAAATAACGGTTTGGGTTCGGGTTCAGTTCCGGCAAAAATACCGGTTCAGTTCCAGTTTTCGGTTCGGTTCGGTTCCGGTTCGACACCCTGGTTCTACTCTGTTTGTACAGTGCGGAAAGCATGCCTTGCAATTTGTCCGAGTTACTTAGCAAGGCAACGTCATCAGCAAATCTGAGGTTACTGAGGTATTCTCCATTAACCCTTACTCACACCTGTTCTCAATCCAGTGTTCTTGCAAACATGCTACAATGCTACATTGGAGATATTGTGTCTCCTTGCCTGACGCCCTTTCTTATAGACATTTTACTGCTCTCCTTATGGAGGATGATGGTAGCTGTGGACACACCGTAAATACCCTCTAGTATTCCTACATATTGCTCGTCTACGCCCTGATTTTGTAATGCCTGTATGACTGCCGAGGTTTCGACCAAGTCAAGTGCTTTCTTATAATCTATGAAAGCTATATATAGCGGTTTAGTATACTCCGCGCACTTTTCTATCACCTCGTTGATCACTTGTAAATGATTTTTAGTGACCAGGTCACTTACATGGTCCTAACAAAGCTTGGAGAAAACGCAGAGGCGACCTTATTCACCCATTATGCTGAGTTCTGGTCGTCTGAGAAGCTTCCCGTGCAAATGAAGCCAGCTGAAGCATGCGTAATCATTAAGCCACAGAAATCCAACCACCAAATCTTACATCGATTTGACTCATCATAAAAAATGAAGTAAACTCACTCTAACGCGCAAGCTTTGAGGGCAGTGAAGCTGTGCGCAACGTTCACATCACTAACGGCGATTTCAGTCCAGGATTGCAGCCGATTTGCTTCTTGTTAGCTGGCGCAACTGCCTGTGTTGCAGCATTGTTGCTATAAGTGTGAGCTTCATCATTTTTGGGAAGTGATAATCATTATACATCACCTTGAAGGGGCGTACTCTATAACGTGTCTTTCTCGTTACGAGCAAGTGTTACCATGATTACGGCGAACGATGTATTTTTGGGGGCAATCTTGGCCAATTCCCTTAACTGGGTATGCTTGGCTTAAAAAAACGTGCGCCGGGGACGCTGGATGGTCGCAGCGAGGCATGCACACGGGAGTGCTCGGTATTTTCTGTTTTTTTTAACTGCCGAGCGGTCGCTGCGAGGAACGCACTCGTGTGCGCTCGGAATTTGCTTGCTTCATAACTGCCGTCATGAAAAAAAAGCTATTTGCTTAACAGCTTCGATGTTAGAATAGCGCTCTACTAGACAGGGTCAGAACAGTGTGAAAAAGATGCAACAAGAACGGTGTCTTTTTTTTTTCTGCCTGTGATTTGCCTGAGAGGGGATTTGGCCTGGTAGATGCGTCCATATACGCCATATGGTTCACACTGATGCGGCACACTACGCTCATGCGCATTCTATGACGCCGTTGTTACCAACCTTGAATACACCCTAGCGAGTCACACTCCGACCCACGAACACGTTAAAGTGAAAAAAAAAACGGCCAGAACACTGGCCATCGCACCGCAGACTCCAAAGGGGCGTGTGCATCCTTCATCAACGGGAGACGTTCTACTACATCGTTCAAGCTCCCCGACAATGGCCGCCCCAGTGAACGGCAACCGCCGCTTGGACACCCGATCGCGAGTCTCCGTGGGAACCTAGTCGCTCACACGAGTGCCTCAGAAGAAGCCAACGAAACCCACTGGTCGACCAGCACAGGGTAGACCAACCGTTACTTACATGCCAGGCAATAACCCAACACTATATACTCTGTCGCAAGGTGTACCCATTAGGCCATCCTTCCCTCACGAAACGGCAAAGAGAGAGAGAGAGAGTTCAAATACAGACACTTTTACTCATCCCACCCGCTTACACACAATTTTTGCTACTATTCGTCTTCATCCCTCGACACTCTAGAGAGCCTGCCACACTTTACCACATAGTGTGGTCTTGTCATCAGAACACACCATTTGAATCTATCTCTAAACACAGGTGCGAGCATGTGGGGGGAGAACTCGGCAGCTCTAGCCGTGAATCCAGCTACGGTGGTGCATCGGACGAAGGCGGCTGCAAGATCGGGGTCCTAGACTGAGGACTGCGCCCTCCAAGTGCAATGATGCTACAATTGAAAATATATTCGTCATCCTCAGCGAGAAGCTCCTGCGTCGCTATTCTGGCCATACAGAATTGAACGACGTGTTCAGCAACTAGCCGACCACGTTGTCGACGACTGTGGCGAAGGGACGCCACAACGCCGCATTCTGCCCGAGGTCGCCCTCATGGTTCGCCTAAAGCCTTACTACGCCAGATGATGGAATTTCATTGTCTGCAGAATTGCTTTGTGTTTCACATCGGCCTTCGGATCGATGCACGCTTAGAGGGAGGGGGGGGGGGTAATGCCCCGAACCATGCCTATGACATGTTTGTATTTCGTTTCCGCCGCTTGGCCACGGCCAGCCATCTTATCTTGTGTTGAAAGCGAACCGCGTGTTCGCTCCGTCGTTTTGTGCGTCGCACCGCCAATCTCATTTTGATGGTGACAAGGTGGTGCGTTACGGTTGCATTCTCGTACCTTTCTTTTCCGGCAAAGCAGTATACTTTTAACCAGCCAAGGATATTTTCGTGGCCGCGTCATCAGAGAACTCCCAGGCTACTATTGGCTACTGGTTACATCCACGCTACACAAACAAACTACTGGCAACGCCAGAGATCGAACCGGAGCTCCAAGAGAGAAGCCGCACGAGAGCCCGTCGGTTCGTGGAGATTCCCTCTTCCCCCCTCATAGCCCCCCCTCATCTGGAGATGGGGTGACAAGAGGGTGGTTTTGTATTCGGGGATCTGAGGAGGAGGAGGACCCTGATTGGAGGCGACACTTAAAAACAAGTGTGAGGAGAGGCAAGTGAGAGAGGTTGACGCCATAGTCCGTGCCGCGCCACCCTCCCCCTCACCCCTTCCGGAGATGCTCCTCTCCGTTTCTTTCTTACGGCCACGGCGGTTAAGAGCGGCGGTGGTTGCCGTTCGGGTCGCGGAATCCCAGTAACGGCTGGCAGTCTCGGGTTTCACTCTTTGCAGAGCCACGTGCTTGAATTCAAGTGGACCGCCGCATGGGTAATTGCTCTGGGTGTCGCCTTACAGCTTTCAAGCGCAACCCACCTTCCATAGCGTAAATTTTAAAATCTACAATGTTCTTATCTAATACTGTGTTTTTCTAACTCCCGGCGCCGTAGTTAATGCGTACAGAAGAAAACACCGCAGAATTTTATTCACGACGGTCGTCTGTACATGTCACTCAGTGGACTGCTCCTTGTGTCGCCAATTCCATTGGGGACACAAGTTCGCTCCAATAAATGTTCATTTTTTAAGAACTTCGCTCCCTTCTTAAAGGCGGAAACTAGTGAGACCAATAAGGATAATCGTTGCCTTTATTCGGCAATGACATTGTGGCATTGTAGTACAGGTCAACATCCCAACAGCTGTAGTGGTACAGCCAACAGCTGTGTACAGCCAACGCGTCTAAAAGCCGAAGTCAGTAGTGCGTGTGGCTGTGGCACTCGGTTGTCCTTTTTAAAAACTTTTTCAATTCTTCAGTGTGTGAAGATGACCCGAAAATATTGGAATAGGGTCATTCCATGCCAAACGTCGCAGCCGTAAATCGACGCATCACGGATTTGCCTCAGTAAAAATTGGGGTCATCCCTAGCATGGCCCACAATGCTCCCTGAAAGTGTTTTTGTCCAAAAAAATTTTGTTCTGTTTCTAGCGGCCCTTTTATATCCAGGGTTTCAAAGCAAACTTACGTCTGTGAAAAAATTCATGAAAAAGTAAATTCTCTACAATGACCACCAATTTTTTTTGTGAACATCATGTCGAGGCCCTGGGCTGCTCTATGCCGCACTTCAAAAATATTTTCCTTATCTTTGCTGTAATTACGCCATTCAGAAAATACACGATGCCAAGCATTTTCAAACATTTTTAGCAAACACAAGCACATTCTCTCAGCCAATGAAGCATTTGTACCTGTATCTCAGCATTGTGGAAAATTGATAAAAGCTATATTTACACTGAAAAAAGATTAAATGTGCGAGAAAACGTTTGTCAAACTTGGGAAAATCTCCCTTATGGCCCATATTCACCTTGGAATTGCGCATTGTTGTGCTCGTAGTAAAAATATCAAATACAAGCCATTCACTAGTACAAATGATCACAGTTTATTTCGGAAAGTTTAATCAGAGCAGTTTTTGTTTTAGCAGAGAAAAAAAAATTTCAATTTGTAAAGCGACACTACCTCACCCCGTTGTTCCACAGGGCGTCTTCTCTGCACGGCATGCACCTGCCTGCATGAAAGAGCCGCGAGCCATCGGGTTTGCGCTACAAGAATACCTTTCGCCGCAGTGGTAGTTCGTAGCGTCAGTACAGGAAAAAAAATTCCCCCGCACCTCCCCGAAGGGAATCGTGCAGAAATGCGAATGCATTGGGTGCACCGATAAGTGTGTTGCGAGTAATGGCGTAATTAATGACGAGAGTGTGAACGTAATCATTTGTTCACCAGCACCTGTTTGTGTTATCGTTGTACCTGACGGCCACAATCACTGCCTTGTGATCGCTAAAGTGCACGGTCAAAGGGTCTTTGAGAAGCATACGCGCGTCACAGTTTCGCGTAAAGACCAGATCAATGCAACTCCCGTGAATGGTAGTGGGGCACGTGTCGAAGCCCCACGTGGGGCAGACTTGTCTTCTTCTTCTTCTCCCACCGATGATGATGACGTGGAAGCAACTGCAGTGACGTCACCGCCAGGGAGAGGCGTAATGCTCACGTTGCATTGTGTGAACCCGCGACTAAGAAATGCATTCGCATTTACGACGACGACGACGACGAAGGCAGAACTACGAGGCGCGCGCTCACGTGCGCTCGCGCTGGAGGAATGCAGGCGCACGCCGGCCAACGGAGCAAGACAACCCCCGGCTAATAAATGCATTCGCATTTAAAAGGAATAATTCGCGTCTTAGTGAGAAAAGTACAACGTGGAGCTAGTGGTGGTGCGCCCATTCCATGAGTACGGGGTTCCGGTCACGAAACTTCTCCGTCACTCTATGGGAGAGCTTGATATGGTGCCAAGAACGGCCGCTACGCGGCGCAAGCTGTCTTAGGGGGGCCATCGCCCCGCTGCGCCCGGCTGAACGCGCTGGCAGCGGCGGCAGCCCGAAGGCGTTGTGTGGAGGCAGCTCGCGGTATTCCTTCCACCAAAGTTTTTGCATCACCGTCACGCGAACTTCATGTGCTAGTGCACCGCGTTCAAGGTGGACGGCATGAAACTTCGAATGCACAATGAACGTGCTGTGTGACGGGGGTGCAGCTCCGGATACCGAAGGAACAAGGAAAAGGCGTCGCTCTTCTGTTTCCCATGTAGCGCCGAACTTCGAGAGGAATGGAAGAGAGCTATACGGCGGTTGGAAGCTGCCGGTTTCAACTTCGAGATCAAGACGTTCCGGGTTGCGAAAAGCATTTTGATCCTAGCGACGTTGTAAGAAACCGACGACCACCATCGGGAACGGGGTAAGTCGTATCTCTTCAGCGAGAGAGACCGAGGTGTCGGACGGATGCCGTTCCAATGATTTCTGACGGGCTCCAGGCCTACCTGACAAAGGTGAATCCGTGTTCCCGGCCAGCGATTAGCAAAGCAACCAGCGAAGAGGCGGCGAGTTGTCTAAGCGGCGTATCATTGCCGCAAATTTAAGATTTATTGCATTGCTTTAAATCATAACCGCCCGCCCCGAGAATCCAAAAAATAAAAAAAAAATGTATGAGGTGGTGCCTCGGTAGTGGCAAACGCGGCCCAGCAGCAGCACTGGCATCAAAAGGAAATTGCAGACTAGGCTGATGTACTTCCCTTCCCGAGGGAATCATGGGTTGTCGGCCGGTAATTAATAATGCTATAAACAGTAAACACAAGGAAACGTCAAACGGCGGGTGTCCCATGTAAATTGCGTGGAAAAAAGTGATCAATCAAATGTTAGGCACGTGAAACTAGTGTTTAGAGCGGTCACGAAAGCTCTCGGCTGCTATAACCGCGCCGTCGAAAGTCCCCGCGTCAAGAAAGCGATCGGCGCTTACACCAAAACAACTGCGCATTTGGGTGTAAACTCAATTGAAAGGTGTGGAATAAAACTTCTGGCTGGACCATTTACTTCATTTGAATACTTGGGTAGCAGCGCGCGAGAGGCCAGCCGGATATAAACCAATGTGATTGCTCCTGTACTACCAAGTCGTGTCTCATTCTGTTCACCCTCCTCCCCCTATTTGCAGCACTACCAGAATGGAAAGCTCACCTACTGCATAAACATAATCGCCCTTTGGCCAGGCGCAAATATAAACACGTTGTCGAGCAGATCTAGCAGTAGCTGCTCGCATCGGGAGCATGAGCATCATCTTTCAACACTTGCGAGCTGTGACGTACCGCTTCGAGGCATCGTATGTACGCATATAATTGGGCTATGAGGTAATTCTTAACACAATGCGTTATCGCGGGGTGTGAGAACACTTTTAAAGGCGCTGCTGTTTATAAGGTAGGCCCGCAATCCCAAGCAAACTACGCGTGCGTTCCAAAGTAAACAGCTCTCATTCGTCGTCGACACTGGATCCCGTTTCGACTTATTTATCTGGTGGCATTGATGCATTCAGAGACGTTTAAGAAAAGGTAACAGGAAGAACAGCACGCACATAATCGCGTCGAAACGTCGGCAGTAGTGCGCATACAAGCCCAGCACTGGCGGCGGCTTGTGGCCCCCCTACGACGGGTGGCGCCGCTAGCGAGAGATTTTGTCCCTATATCAACCTCCGGGCGCAGTTTCGTGACCAGAAAAGCATTGGTACGGGTAACGCAGCGGCTGCACATCAGATGTGCATTTAAAGCATCGGGTTATGCAATTCCCGCTAACGCATACAAATAAATCCGCTTAACTCGATGACTCAACCGCTGTTTATTTCGTAATTTTCGG
The DNA here is from genome assembly GCA_013339765.2 of Haemaphysalis longicornis. Classification (NCBI taxonomy): domain Eukaryota; kingdom Metazoa; phylum Arthropoda; class Arachnida; order Ixodida; family Ixodidae; genus Haemaphysalis; species Haemaphysalis longicornis. The sequence continues at coordinate 210,033,451 of CM023450.1, read as the reverse complement.
CATACTTAAAAGATACCGCGTATAACATACCCTGCTTCTTTAAATGCACGTCCATGTCCAGCTAGCCGTTGAGTTACCCGCGCTCATACAATGGGCGCACCACCATTAGCTGCATGTTGTACTTTTCCCACTAACACGCGAATTATTCCTTTTTCCTGTACTGACGCTACGAACTACCATTGCAGGCGAAAGGTATTCTTGTAGCGCCAACCCGCTGGCTCGCGTATCTTTCATGCAGGCAGGTGCATGCCGTGCAGAGAAGACGCTCTGTAGAACAACGGGGTGAGGTAGCGTCGCTGAACAAATTGAAAATTTTTTTCTCTGTTAAAACAAAAACTGCTCTGATTAAACTTTCCGAAATAAAGCTGTGATCATTTGTACTAGTGAATGGCTTGTTTGATATTTTTACTACGAGCACAACAATGTGCAATTCCAAGGTGAATATGGGCCAGAAGGGAGATTTTCCAAGTTTGACAAACGTTTTCTCGCACACTTCACTCTTTTTTCAGTGTAAATATAGCTTTTATCAATTTTCCACAATGCTGAGATACAGGTACAAATGCTTCATTGGCTGAGAGAATGTGCTTGTGTTTGCTAAAAATGTTTGAAAATGCTCTGGCATCGTGTATTTTCTGAATGGCGTAATTACAGCAAAGATAAGGAAAAAATATTTTGAAGTGCGGCATAGAGCAGCCCAGGGCCTCGACATGATGTTCACAAAAAAATGGTGGTCATTGTAAGAGAATTTACTTTTTCATGAATTTTTTCACAGACGTAAGTTTGCTTGAAACCCTGGATATAAAAGGGCCGCTAGAAACAGAACAAATTTTTTTTGGACAAAAACACTTTCAGGGAGCATTGTGGGCCATGCGAGGATGACCCACAATTTTTACTGAGCAAATCCGTGATGGTCGATTTTACGGCTGGACGTTTGGCATTGAATGACCCAATAACAAGCACGAACAAAAAGGTAGCCGTTAGGACGGTGGGGTTTTTGTGGAGAAAATAATTTCATTGACGGTATATATTAAGGTGTAGCATCGACAGACAAGAAGTCGCCTTCATTGGTTCACTGTTACGCTCGATAGCCTTCCTATGTGCCGCCTAGTGTACAAGTACTAATTGTCAAGAGACACGCTCGCCCTCACCCCAACCCAGCTTTAAAAAGACCAGTGTGCTTTTCGAGATTCAAATGCGACCAACAATACCCAGATTTGTCAGACGTCACTAGCAATTCCTGAAAGTAGCTTCTGCTTACCGAAAGCATCACAACGGTGAAATTTTGCCCACCTGCGAACGGTGAAGGCAGGACACTGGACATGAACATGAATCCTGGTGTATATTACAGCTGCCACCTGTATCACTTCTGGCCGAAAACATACAAAGTACTCGCTTGACTGCACGCGAGTTCCTTGTTTGGTCACGAGAGCAGAGATCAAAAGAAAGGGCGCGTAACCAGCAGGCAGCCAGGGTAGCCAGCCCCAAGCGAGTCAGCTTTGAACAGAGGGAGGAAGAATTGAATCAGCGACTGCATTATCACACTTCACGTAAGTATGGGAGAGGCTTTACTGAACATGTATACCTTAAACAGAGTTGATGTTTTTAACCTCTGACTACAACACATTAAAAGCATCCTCTGTGGCATTAGTTATTAGTTTAGACGTATCAATAAACGGGGATAACGTCACGAATGAAATAATAGACCATGTTTTGTGTGAAGAATGTCCACGAATATATGGTGCTCTAACCATGCTTTTTTTTGTTATGACACAATATAGTTGTCATCCAATTTTGGAGCAGGTGAAGCCTTTGGATATAAAACAGCCACGCAACTTTCAACAATAGTGAATATAAACAAAAGCGCGCATTTTTTAGTACGTCAATGTGCCGGCATGCCCTTGTGCCGTTCTCGGCATGCATAAATAAGTATGCACGTGTGTGAGCTCTATGAGCACCTCGGTTCCTTGTTTTTTTATAATTGCGCCATTTTGCCACGTGACATAAGAAACGTGAAGAACTGCAAAGAGTTGCTGTGGATACGAAGCAAAAAGAAAGAAAAGCAAAAACTGTGGTTGATTCCTCTGTCATAGGAATCGGTAAAACAGGAAAGTGAAATGTGCAGCGAAATCTCCAGCTGAGGATGGTTTGCGGGTCGGCGGCTGTGTTGTGGGTGTGCTTGGCGAGCGACGTCCTGCTGGCAGGTCGCTTTGGCAAAGGTGTACTGGCGTCATTTCCGTAACAAATATGACGTCAGTAAAATCTTGGTGTACCCCGACACAAAGCACTTTCATGTTAAAAGATAAAACCCGAAAAGGAACAAAGCCAAGTTTAACGTACTCTTTATTACTAAAGGTTGCTTCCCCGCAAGACGACCCTGTGTGCAGGGGGGCACCCTTTACAGACCGCTTGCTTCGTTGTACTGGCGTCACTTCGGTGACGGTAATGACGTGAGTGAAATCTTTCTTAATCCCGGAATAAAACCCTTTCGTTTTAAAAACCGTCATGAAGCGGGTGGGTTCATGGCACTTTAGATAACGTGGAAGCCAGTTTCGGCGCTTTCTTGCTAAGCGATAGTGCCGGCTGCGGAGTCGAGAGCGTTAAACATTTATTCACGATTGCTACGGGCGACGTAGAGCCCGTCTGCCTTCTTTGGTCCTTGCGTACCGTTGGGCCCCAGGAGTGCACGGCCAGTAGACGTCACGCTGAACGTCAAAAAAGGCCCATCCGTCCGTAAGGCTTCTGTACTTTGCCACCTACGAAGGATAATTGCGCTTTCTTAGCTTTAAGCAAATGCCTCCTCTGGCGATTATCCCATTGGTGCTAACACTGTGTACTTCTACACGATTACTGTGTGTGCAGCGAAAATTGATCACAATAAAATCAGGAAATAATATGCATGAACAGAAAAGACAGCCCATAGCGCCGAGCGCTGCGGGGTTATAGATTTTTTTTTTTGCGGTTCGTTCCAGTTGTTTACGCGTTTTCTTTAAATCAACTGAAACGGTGCGTAAACAACAGGACGAACCCTTAGGCCCTTAAACGTCTCAGAGATAATGGTTGTTACAAACGTTTATAACAGTATTAACCCTATTTTTGTGTGTGGGTACTGCTAATCTGCTTCCTTTTTGCCATGGTCACAAGCAAATAGCTTGAACACAAAGCTACCATGGCAGAATGCTCTGGTTCATTTCCTTCAACGAGCACTTGATTGACTTATTTATTGGTTGACTGACTGATTGATCAAACGCAAGCTTAGCTGACGTATATGTCGTGAATTGGCTACTGTTCGATTTGCTTCACACATTTAAAATTATTGACCGGCCAACGGCGAGAGGCGCATGTTTTTATCTGGTATTCCCGTCGGTATAACAAAAGAGCGAATGAAGTTTTTACGAAGTGAAACAGTTTATCAATAACTAGAGGCACGAACAGAAGACGGAACAACGGTTTTCTTTTATATATTCCTTGCCGAGATCTCTTCTCAGGTCTACGCTTAACGGTCAGTCCGTGCCCCGCATCTCTCCTGGTACATTAAATGCGTTGATCTAATCGGATGTAAACAAAGAAACATTTTCAAAGTAAAATGCCTTGTCAGTACACAACGCATGTAAATTTCTGAGCGTCCGTCCGTACGACCATCCACGCGTGCGTACATGGACACACTTATGACGCACGCTAGGACTAGTAGGCGGTCACAAGTCTGCTAGTTTCGGAGATCGCCGGCCGCCGCCGCCCCCGCCCCCGTTTCCTAAGCGAAAATCATTACCCTTGGCTAGAATTCGTTTACTAATACTGCTTTTTTCCCTCTACAAAGCAAAGACATAAACCAATTCAATCACATTGAATTTTATCATAACCAATCAAGTCAAACCCGACCTACTTCATTATGCTGCCTCGCAACCCAACGCCCTCCACTTTTGATAGTTTGCAACCGCACTCGCTCTCCCCCGCTCGCATGGCTCTGCTCCTTATGCCAGACGACGCTGGACTACGGGGAATAAAATCATCTTGCTAGAAGCAGCTTTTTTTTCCAAGAAGAAACAGTTCTTTCGGAGCAAAACCCGCCGAATAAGAGAGTGGTTTCTTCATGATGCTAGGCCCATTCTTGCGCAGTGAGGATGTTGTGCAGTATTTCTGTACCCTTACTCTTTCAAGAATTAAACATTGGTGGCCTGCTCATGTAGGTCCTGGGAAATAGGTTTGTTCAAAATTGGCATTATTCCGCGCCCAGATACAGCGGCAGAAGCCTACAAAATGCACATATTATTCGCTTTAGATTATTGCCCCACTTTTAATACCCAAATATTGTGTATTGCACCGCATATTGCTGTCAGACTTCGCGCTATAAAGTGTCCTTAATTCAGTTTTTAGTGACTCATGTGGGCAAACGTGTTCTCAAAGTCAATAAAAACAGTACAACCGTTAGAAATTAAGAAATCAACTTTAAGCTGGCAAGGCACGTAGGCGGTAAATATGAATTATTATATTTCTAAAAATGGCTTTGAGGACAGAAAGTTAGGGATAAACCGGCCTGACCCAGCACATTTGTGAGAAATAGAATACAAAAAGCCGACAGAACAGTTTGTATATTAGGCAAATTACACGAAGTTCCTATAGACGATTGTTAAACCCGAGGTGGTGATGATCTGCCTGTGAATACGGGGTAGGTCTTTTGTGTTGAAAACCGGTGCTCTTTCGGATGTCACAAGATGCTGGCCGCTACATCGTTGGTGCACCCCCTCTTTCCGCAATAGTACTCGTTATATGCGGATATGTGCGCACGTGTACGAGCCATCTGCTGCATGTTTTTTGAAATGAGTTTTTGGTCGAAATAAACACGACCCGTAATTCCAACCTTCTGGATCTAAAGAACTATCCATTGAACTTGCGTGAAGATGTTGCTCTGCGATTCTGACGGACCAGGCCAACCATTATAGAGAAACACAAAGGTGTCCCGATGCCCCACGAACGCAGTTTTAATCGGTTTGAGGTAATTTTAAAGGAAGAATATATCCCGACAGCCTCAGAATTATACACGCAAGATACAACTGCGGCACAGCAATCTACCTGCGCTACTGGACACGCAATAATTTCAGACAAGCTGGTACGGGAGTGCATCTAGCTCGAAACTTATTTTATGCCTATCCTTAATAAATGTTTACAACTCCGCGTTCAAGTAGCACTCCCAAATAACTCTCTCAAGAATTCCAGCTCCCAGAAGAATGTAGAGAAATTATGCCACGCTTTCTGACAATGACAGCTCCATAATGCCACAAGTTTAACGTATTTTTTTTTCATCAGTTAGTTGGCGATGTATCTCAAATACCGCATTTACATTAGTTTAACATAATCCTAAGGCAACGGTATGTGAACACAAAAAGAGTGAAGGTACATGCTTCCGGTGCAACAGCGGAAGCGCCCTCGTGAGTAAAACTCGGCATCCTTATTTGAGCTTGCCCAGATGCTCTCTGCGTCTGCCGTAAGTTTTTGGCAGTCCTTCATACGCCTGTGCAACCGTATAATGTACAAAAACAAACACCTCAATATAGACCTCTTCTCAAGGTAGGCGCCTACAACACTGAAACGACGCACTACCTTCATTGTGACAGCAGACTACAATCAACATGCGGCAATTCACAACAAACGTGCTCCTTCTTACAATAGTGAATCTTGAATTAGCAGTCCCCCACCTACGACATATTACCAAACGGTCCACATTTCAGTGAGAAAATGTGTGAGTGCACAGGTCCTCTGGTGTATAATGTCGTTACTTCCGCCCCAGCTAGTTAAATTAGTATATTTCGTGTTCATACTCTTGCTCCCGGCATCCTCTCGCATGCACGAGAACTTATTATTTCCGCACAGCTACCCGCCAAAGGACAAACTGGTGTCACCGCCTTCTTCGCCAAGTAAAGGTACGCATAAAAAGTTAAAAATGTGCTGTTTTGTCTTTTCATTGAGTAAATCGACATTCGGGTATTTCGTAGATATTTTTGTACCCACAAGAAATCTCAATTAACGAGCTTTCGCTGTATAAGCCTGTTTCGCGGAACGCATCAGCTACAAAAAGAATGAAATGTATTTCCCTAAGGTCAACTTAGTCCTGCGTAAAGCTTAGAAAAGCAAAAACTCTGAGTCAGACCTAATGCAAAGCACTGAGCGGGAAACAAGCTGAAACTCAACTGCTTGCAAGGGACAGGGCAGGACCCACCTGAGCGAGCTTTCACTATAAAGCACGTAACCTCGTTTGCGAAAATATTACGAAGCGAGGAGACGTCTCCTCGTTGGTTGGTATCTTCTGAATGATAAAATGTTGCGTAGCACTAACTAGCACGGCGACTGCTGTAGAAGTACCTTTCCTTGCTTCATCACGATTAATACTCTTGACCGCACCCTGAGTAAAGAGATGAATGGAGCACACTCAACTCACCTTGTCGGATAAAGAACGCGGGCTCTCAAACACGAGGGTGTGATTGGTCTTTCCTGAGGAGTACGTGAAGAACTCGGACATGTCTTCCTGCGAGTACTGCAGTTGGCGATCTTTGGGCGTTGACTTGCACACGAAGTCGACGTTTTCCACTAAGGAGCGGCTGCATGGATGTCCGGCAGGGCCCCGTGTAAGTCACCACAGCCATGGTGGACGAGAGGAGCACGTGGAAGCGACGGTTGCTCAGCCCTTGCAGGCTGTGGTAAGCCGTTGCCTGTGTGCGCCAAAGCAGCTTCGGTTAGGGCGAAGCACATGTGTGGAGAGCGGCGCGTTTTCATGCGCGTTTTTCCATAATGGCCTCTTCTACTGAACTCGTCAATTTGGAGCAAGACCCTGTCCGCCTGACCAAGACATGCCTTCATATGTGGGCCGTATGTCGGACAATCTGGGAAGGTTTTTTTGCGTCTATTTTTAGGGCTGCTCGCGACTAGTGGGGCCAAAGTACACCATTTCAAAAAGCACCGCTTTCTCGAAAAGATATGAACTCGTAAATATACATATGATCACCATTGCGAAGCTCTAAAACTCGTGGTACGGCCCATACATGCTCACCAAACTGCTTATTTGATTTTTTATCTGACGTTTTTTTATTTCTTGGTGATACCAAGGGGGAGCTGAGATTAAAGCGGATTTGGCCTGACAGAGGCCTCAACCACAAAATTCACAGTGTGCGCAATAAAAGTGATGTTCACACATTTAAACAAATTTAAACGTAAAAGGATCATGCCACAAAAACTCATTCAATAATATATTTCCTATTTATTATAGAAAGCATAGGTCTAAAAGCCACCGAAGGGTCAGAGTATGCACACAAACGCATTAAGTGGAGAACGCTGGCGTCCTTTAAATAAGTTGAATACGCTTGATCGGCTTTTATAATGAAAGCAAGCGGTTACCAAAGGCCTCTGGCGAATAAAAATTGACGAGCCATTGGACCCTGTGAAGGTGAATGATCAGCGAAGCTAGAGTAGGGTCCATATGCGGCGTCCGCATTACAAGGGCAGAAAAGCGGTTGAAGTAAAATGAGAGAAAAACAGCTTTAAAGCGCGACCGCCTACCCTGAGGAGCCGAAGGAAACGAGACAGACAAGTTCTTCGAGCTCAGATGAAAACAGGGCCATGCGAACATAGCCGACACCGATCGCGCAGTGCAAGGAAGTTGTTTTAGATTCCCTTATTACCTGCCTACAAGTCTACTGATCACAAAAAATGGTTATCGCTAATCGAATTATATATGCTAGAGAGGAAACGTTTAGCTTACCGTTCAAAATAGTTTTAAGTGCCAGATTGCCTTCACCCTCCCCCCTCCCCTGCCAGTGCGAGTGGGTGCCCAAACTCGATCTGGCAGGTGCACACTCGTTTCCTGGGGACTATCGCCTATGCTTAGCCGAGCTCGCGCATTCTTTCAACAGAGGGGCGAACTGCTTGCCGTTCATGCGCGCGCATGTGCAGTCATGTCCCGGTAACCCTCAGCCGAAGCGTTAGCGTGCGCCAGCCGCTGTGGTAAAACTGTCTAATGCACGCTTCGCGTTTCGTCGATTCCCATCGTGGGATCGGGCATTTTTTTGCTTTGGCTTGAGCTGTTCACTGCCGTTTATTCTGTAAAACACACGTCTTTGGTTTCAGAAGTACCTGTGGGTTTTATGCACCGGAAGAAATTTTACTCGCTCCCGTTTCCGAAAGCTTCCGCATCAACGTGCGCCACTTCCGACTCTCGGTCGGCCGGGCAGGGCTAGATGTGTTCTATTGTTCTTTAACAAACAATAAACAGCCCACACAGTGCCCACATGTTGGACTTCAATAAAATACACTTTATGCAATGTACTTCAGAACGTATCAGTCTAAACATAGTTAAAAATGAACCAATACAGGCTGAGCATATTCGAAGTCTCAAATTGCCAATGTTAGCCCTTTGTACGTCCACCACCGAAGGATTTTCCTTTGTTGCAATTCTTTAAATGACACGTGCCAACGAAAATAGAGGCTTCCATTAGTATACAATACGTTATCATGTTTCTCCTTCGTGTCTCCTACCCCGATACACTGGAAATCAGTTCTCTAAGTGTTGCCGCAAGGGGTGACGGAGTATAACTTCCGGAATCGCAACGTTCGTCTTTCCACGTAGCGGATAGAAGTATCACGCTTGCAATAAACGGTGAAGTGGGAGAAGGGCATGCCATTGAATACGTTTTTTGTCTTTTTTTGCAACATATCCAGTAGTGCATTCTTCGTGAAGATGGCTCCTACTCGGACGACGTCATTATAAACAAAAAAGAGCACTATGGCGCGAGCTAAATGCAAAGTATCGCGACAGTATTCAGCCTTGTTCACGGCGGCAACTACTACATACTGAGCTGCGCCAACAGTGCCAGCTGTACAATTTGCTTTGGCCATTGCATCCAGCTATCTGTAAGCCATTACCCAAAGCCCGGTGTTTCTCAAGTTGATCTAGAGCAAAGACAAGAAAGAAAAACATTTCTTAAGCTCATGCGCTACATGTGAAACACCCCTGCGTGACACGTGGATGTTTTGATCACGGGATAATGAATACACCTGGCAGTTCGGGTTTTGTGAGTACCGTATGGGCAGTTCCAGCGGTATCTCCGATATTTTCAACTAAACGATCGTTACAGTTTTAGACTGACAACCGAGGGCTAATTTGGGCAGGGGGCGGCAGAAAGTCAGTTGGGCAGCTGAGATCAGAAAGTTTGCGGGGATAGCACAGGATCCGGAAAATTGGAGATCTATGGGAGAGTCTTGTGATTATGATGATGACAGCTTTATAAGAACGGAAATTAGGCAGTGTGCTCGCTGGTCACTGCAAATAACAGTGGGTCCACTGCTGTTGTGGTGAGCCAGAACTATGGAAACCGGCCGCATTGCACGCCTCAGAACTCGAGCTATGTTGTATTAGACGGTATAAGTTTTACGTACGTAGGAGCTTCACGTACGTACAGCGTTTACGGATGATGAGTGCGCATGATCAGAACTCAAAGGGTCGCCGTTAGTCTTACAGACATACGTGAGATCCGAATTTTTACGTTGCGGTCTCCTACGTAGCTTACGTACGTAGAGTTGACCAACATGGCGGCTCCCTTCCCGCTCCCTTCGCAGCGATTACAGGTTTGTCGCTAATCCCTAGGTGCGATATCGTGTTCTAAGCTGTTGACTTCGCCTCCAATTTGTTCATTTATGCCTCTCCCAAGGTCATCTAAAAACACGTGTTGTTTTTTTAGGATTGAAGGGCCATTTTTTATCTGTTAAGCCTGACGAAGTAGCGTTTGCCGTCGTATAGAATCTGGCTCGCGAAATTTCGCGTGCCTACACCAGTGTCTGTGCCTGTTAGTAGATCGCGCGAGGTGTCATGTGTCAAGGGCACCCCTGAAAGGAGATGCACCTGAACCCCCCGGGAAAGGGAACCGTGGAGAGAGAGAGTACTGCACATGCGCAGCACGCTTGCAGCGCGCCCACCGGCGGAGTGAGAGCGCTGGGCCCGCACACCGCATGTTGAGAGAGAGTGTTCGCTCTCACCTGGGCACGGCCGGCGCCAGTGCGTGTGCGCGGCTATGACGCAACAAATCCAACACAATCCACTTTATCCAATTCAATCCAAATCCAATCCTATCCAATCCAATCAGCCAAGCCAATCGAATCCAATCCAATGCCCTCGTGAGAGAGTGTTCGCTATCGGAGAGGAGAGGCGGTGAGCGGAGGAGAGTGCGGACGCCGGACGAGACGGACGCACGCAGGGACAGGGCCGCCAACAAGAGGTGCTCTCAGCGTCGCATCTAAAAATTACGCCCACCTCCCCTCGCGGGAACCCTGGTGTGATGCGACGTTGAGGGGGGTTCAAGCGCCAGCGGAGAGCAACCGTCGACCGAAAGGCCGCCGGAGAGCGGCACACCGGTTATATGCGCAGCGCGCCCGAAGGAGAGGAGACCGCGGAGAGAGAGAGAGTACTTACATGTGCAGCACCGCGCGCAGCGCCGCCACCGGCGGATGAGAGCGCGCTGGGCCGCACACCCGCAGATATTGGGAGAGAGTGTTCGCTCTCACTGGGCACGCGCCGGCGCCAGTGCGTTGCCGCGGCTATGACGCAACACAGTCCACTTTAACATCCAACCAATCCAATCAATCCAATCATCCAAGCCAAGCCAAGCCAAGCCAAGCCAATCCAATCGAATCCAATCCAATGCCCCTCGCGAGAGAGTGTTCGCTATCGGAGAGGAGAGGAGGTGAGCGGGGAAGTGTCGGACGCCGACGACACGGACGCAGCAGAAGTGCAAGGGCCGCCGAAAGAGATGCTCCTCAGCGTCCGCATAAAAATTACACCTTCTTCCCTCAGGGGAACCCTGAGTAGTATGCGAAACAGGCATGGGATCGATTCAAGTTTTCATTAGTTTTCAGTTCATCGTTTCCGTGAGGTTGAGGTACGTAGCTACCGCTATATTTACCGTTTGGTTTCCATGGTAACTACCACACTTTTCACTTACCGGAACTACGAAATGGGAAATTGCGTTGACCCCATAGCTGTTTCGCATACTACTCAGGGTTCCCCTACAAGAAGATGGTGTAAGTTTATTGGAGGGGCGTGAGGGTGTTAGAGTGGAGAGGCATTAAATAAAGAGAGAGAGAGAGAGACGTTGTACGTGGTAGGAGTTTGTCTTTATTTAAGCATTATGAACATCATGCTCAACGTAGGTGACGTCAAGCTGTGGTTGGCGTTACGCTTTGATTATGACCGCCTTATGGTCTGTGAAACGTAAAGTCAAGGGGCTGTTGTAGTGGATGAACCCTAAAGTGGCTCAAGATGAAGTCGATGCGCGTTCCCCGGATGGTTGTGGGCTGCTTGTAATCATGACCTGCCGAGACTCGCCGACGCATGCCGCTGCCGACGACGATGAAACGTCGAAGGCGCGTGAAGCGTGCTCGTCTCGTGCCGGCCCAGAAAGACACCGGAAACACTGTCGTTGCAGGAACCCTTAAAGCGGAAGCGTGCTCGTCTCGTGCCCGCCCAGGAAGACACCGGCAACACTGCCGCCCCAGGAGCCATAGAAGGGACCGGGCGTTCAGCAATCCGAGCATGCGCCATGGGGGAGTGGACCGCGCAACAACAACAACGACAACGACAAGAGAGAGACATAGCCCCGACCATAAGATGCTTCGCATCTAAAAAATGAGGACAAAGAAACACGAATTGGAAGTGCGCTGCAACACCGCACCAATCAACGGGCGCCGCGCCGGAGTTCCTATGGCATCATAACCAAAAATGGTAGTGAACCGGGGAGCCAATCCGAGGTCGCCGCACAGGAGACACGTGGCGTAAATACCAAATGTGGAGGGATAAATGAAGATCGCCAATCAGAGTGTGCTGCAATAGAGCCCAGAGGGGTTATAAGCGAACAGCGGAAGGTGGAGTAGGATGGCGCAAGTAACCTGGATGCGGAAGGAGCGTGTGAGCTTGACAGAACGAGCCAGAAGGACATGGCCAGACCACAGACTATGCCTACTAAGCCTGGGCAGGAGCAGGCCGACTTCACACCGGCTGCCGCGTCCCATTGGCACCACGAACCTGCGTATTCGTGTCCCCAGCGGTGGCGGTCGGGCACCTGCAGCCAGCGGCCACGCTTCGTGGACATTTGCTGCGACGGCTTCGAAAGGCTTGGTTAATGATCCTCCTGGGGAACTCCAGCGGTACCGGCTAGCACGGGAGTAGCTGCTAAGGCACTACCTTGGTACGCGCTGTGCCAACGCTGTCCACACGACGACCGAACGCAGCGACGCCGGCATCACCACGAGAGACGACGGGTACCACCGCGTCGCGGCCAGGCAAGGAAGGATCCGACACGCCAGCGGCGGCGACCGGGTAGGCCATTCCATTAGGGACGCATGTTGATTGGTTTTCATTGATTTTACTGTTTAACGCGCTGACGCAACGTAGCTGATTAGGCGCGCCGTAGTGGAGGGCTGGGGATTAATTCGGAAAACCTGGGGACCTAGAGGCGCATGTCGTAGGATACAAGGAAATAGTTGTAGTGTAGTCAGTAATAAGGAAATGATGAATAATACTAATTAATGGACAGAGGTTCTTTGTTTAGGACAATAGCCTCTTGGATTTTGTTTTGCATTGTACTTTGTGTTATTCGTTGAAGGGCTCATTGTTAATCGGTTCGGGACTATTTTTCGCTAGTGTGGCTTACTTGGGGGTTTCTGGAAGCGTGTACAGTAAATTGTAGTTTTGTTATAGCCGTCAATGGCTTTCTTGCGTCCATCTCTCTAAGCTGGTTAAGATATCCCACCATCTCACGCGGCACTAGGAGTAACCTGCAGGTATGGGGGGAAAGCCCGTGCATCCAGGAGACCTACGCGAGGCGTACGTGTAAAAGGGTTTCAAACTACGAGCGCGTGGGCTACGTATACTTTTACCGGTTTCGTACGTGAACTCCGTACCCACGTGAAAATAAACCGTGCACTGCAGCAGTAGAAATGAAATACCGCGCCGAAATCTGCGTGGTTAGCTGCTTACTCAAACTCGTACTTACAAAACTTGGCACTTCCTCGTCTTCAGCCGATTTGCTAATAAAATACACTTTGCAAGGTGTGTGGCCTTGAGTCCGTACTATATGCGTTTGTAGGATCACATAGTCGATGTGCCTGAATAAAAAAGAGCAAAAAGATTAATCATTCTCGTGGTACTTATCACTCCCCACAAATCTGCTTGGAGAGCTTAAGTGCATCTTCGGCAATTGCAAATTTTTAATATCTCTGGGGCGAATATATTACCCCGAACGAAAACACTTCGGTGCAAAACTATCTTCGTAGCAAAAATAAAAAGGTGCCTCCGATACGAAACATTTATGCATGCGACGATGCGATCAAAATTTAACAATCCGATGCGGTTCACTTGGGGACCACCTTTATTCGGCTCCTCCACTTAATCTTCTTCCCCTGCCCCCTAGTCCTGTCTTCGTCGTCTTCAGCTGTCTACACACTCCGGGGCGCAGTTTCCGTTCTCCCTGTGCGTGTGTAGGGAAGCACATTGCTGATGGCCGCGATTTCACACTTCCGTAACCCGTATTGTGCCCCACGGATTTTAGAACACCAGTGGTGGATGCTGTCTTGCTTGATGACTTCGAATGGCCCGGTAGACCTGGCTCAGGTTGGCACATCTTCTACGCACAAAGACTACGTCACCTGGAGAAATAGCCGGAATACTGGTGCTGTGACGTCTGCCGAAGAAACGTTTCATCGCCTCTATGTAATTTATTTGTCCCTCAGGTATCCTTTTCCTTTCTTGAACTTTAAGCTTTGTCGTCAGACCAGGGATCTCCTCAGCGGGCAAGTATGATGGCGTACCAAAAACTGCATACTGAGGGCTGCACCCTAGCGCACTTGTGTGCGGCCGGTTGTGATGCGTTACCGCCGCCTCCATACAGCCCTTCCAACCGCGTGGGAAGTTCTGGTACAAGTGAATGTAGTGTTTAAAATCTCTTATAGACCCTTCTGCAAGACCATTGGGTGCTGGGTGATATGGCGCTGCAAACGTGAGCGTAAAACCTCTGCTTTTCTCCAAGCGTGCCAAAGCCCGGCTCCTAAAAGCTGATCCATTGTCAGACACGACGTACTTAATACCCTTCAAGGGACCCTGCTACAGTTTCGATAAGCGCTTTTACTCTTTCATTCGCGTCTGGAACCACTGCGAAACCTATAGTTATCGCGAGCACGGAGCGGAACTGCTTGATTTTCTCGTCGCACCAGAACCCCTTCCGTTTCTGCTTTGTCGTTGTGGCTTTTCTATGTTTGCTTTTTCTTTTTTTCTTTTTGCTATCGAAGTTGCTGTCGGAAAGCGTTCATTGCTGCAACTCAACGAAAACCGCCCCGCAGCCGCTACATGGTCTTACTGACACAATTCGAGCCGTCGAACAACGTCAACACCGGGAAAGAGAGTAAAGTCGTTTGAGCGAGTTTACAAGTTATGTGATGGGCATAGAGCAGTAATTTATGACTGCGGTACTTTGCGACACCATACTCTAAGTACTAGGTGTGTTGGGTGACTATGCTCTGCAACCATTTAGGATTCCAAAAAAGTTGACAAAAGCGTTGCAGGGTCCCTTTAAATATGTCTCTGCTTAAAAGCGCCATTACAGTATTGGCCTCCTCTTTTCCTGGTTTTACAACCACTATCCTGGAGCATTTATTGATAGGCGGCAAAAAAAGACAGTGTCCTGCTTTTCCTTCACCCTTCTTTCTCAGCTCCGCAAAATCGACATCTACAGCCTCAAATGGTATTTTTGAATGGACTGGCAGTCATAGCGCCAATTTTCGGTTTGATATAGCCTTGTTGATATAGCGTAAGTGGCAGGAGCCAACGTAAGATCTTACATCTGTTTTCATGTGTGGCCATGTGAACTACTTCTTGATCTTGTAAAAGGTTCACCAGAAGCCCTTGTAACCTCCTCACTCTGATCTTTCGTGGTAAAGCTCCTCAACGTTTCTGACCAGTGCAGGTGGAACGTGAAACCGTTCATCTGTGAACTGTAGTTCTTCTGTTCCTTGGCACAACCTGAGAGCACTCAATGCATTCCCGTCTTCACAATTCTTGCAGCGTTCGTCAACAGCAAGGCGGGAAATGGCATCAATATCTGAAACCAGCTGCCCGGATCAGTGCAGTATGTCGAAATCGAACTGCTGCAATTCGTAGATCCAAGGAGATACTCGTCATTTAGGTTGTCTGTCGAGCAGGAAATTTGTAAGGGCCTGATGATCAGTAAAAAGCTTGAGCGTTTTCCCTCAGGGTGAGAGCGGAAGTACTTCACCGCTAGCACAACAGTCAGAGACTCCTTTTCCGTTGTAAAGTAGTTCTGTTCAGACTTGTTAAACGTACCTATTTGAGTAGTACTAGTTGCAACCACAAGAAATTTTAGATTGCTGGTAGACGAATGTCCTCTTTGGAATAGGACGGCATCTGCCCCGTAGTGAGAAGACTGTGAGGTGAGCTCAAAAGAAAGTGGGAAGTTTGGCAGAGCGAACACGGGATTACGTGAAATGGCTGGCACTAAGTCATGGTACGCTTTCTAGCATTGTTCTCACCAGTGGAAAGTCGTACGCTTTTGAAGGAGGCTTGTGAGTGGCTTGGCATGACCGGCGAAACCAGGAATGAAGCTGCGGAAGAGTTCCAGTCGCACGGAGAAAAACTCGCAGTGCAGGTATGCTTTTAGGTCATTTCCTATTGCTACGGGGCAGGTGGGCAATGCCCCAAGGCGCCATATCCCGGCGTCGAAACACGACAAGCAAAAGGCGGGCGTGCAGACTGAGCGGACTCTGCCATGGCCGCTTCTAAATAGTGTAAACACATCGTTCATAAAAATTAATTTTTCGTGCCCTGCCGCCGCGTAACAACATTTTGTATCCTTTTTAATGACTCGTCTTTCGTGCTTTTAGTGAATGCATCCAGGACGCGGTCATGAAACGTGATTTTCGGGCTAAAAACACTTCTTTTAAACTTCACCTTCAGCTTGCCTGCGCTCAATTCCTTCAAGGAAGCAGTCAGATGTTCGGAATGTTAGCTTTCACCTCTGGAGTACACTGTGTAATCAATATAAACATTGCAAAATAGGCCCAAAATGGTTTTCACACAATATTTATCCTCTTCTGAAACCAGGCTTGGCTATTCTTCCACCCGAAATATAGTTGGTTGTATTCGTAGATGCAAAAGGGTGTGACAAAAGCCGTGCACTGTTTGTTCTTCTACTCGACAGGAATCTGCCAAAAACCCTTGCACAAGTCTACGCATAAGGACACGCGGCAGCCTGCCGTCTCTTCAATAATGTTGTCTGCTTCTGGCATAGGAAATGGGAAAAGGTCTGTTTGCGGTTTAGAATTCTGTTTTCTATGCAAAATCGCAACGAGCAAACTTGTTCAACATTAATACAATGGGGAAAGCAAATTTTGAGGCTGACGGGCGAATTATTTCAGCTTCCACCATGTTCTGAAGTTCTTTCTTTGGCGAAGATCTTCTTGCACGCGACATATTATTGCAAGGCTTTCGTCGAATGGGCGTCCCATCAGCAAGCTTGAAAGAAACAGAGAATTCTGTTGGAGCTGGCGGGTACGAACTGACGCAAAGGAGCTCTGGAAACTTGAGGCAAATGTCCTCCTCACACCTTACAAGTCAGTCTCTTGTGTGCAGGGAAGCGGGCTTCGCAGTGTCAACGCACATATTATTTCACTACATGTTTGTCTTAAGTGTCTTCATATCAATTCTTGAGCGTACAAATTGATATTCGCACCCATGAACAACTAATGTGTCCATCTCTGTGATTTAACCTTGGTATGTCCCCTTGGGGTTTATCCACTCATCGTTAAGTTGTCTCGTCCTATGAAAGCCCCGTATTTGTACAGGTATTCTTTGAAGAACACCTTTCTCAGACACAAGAGACTTGTTTATAACGGACACGGATGCGCCTAATCAAAAAGGGCCCTGGTGTTGTTGCTGCGAACTCTCAAAGTTATGAAAAGAAGATTGAATGAGGTCAGGTAAACACTGAATTTTTTCAGTCGCGTGGGACTCAAAACCCTCATTTATTCTTTTTTCCATGGATGTTTTGGCGCCACGATGTGCTTCTACTTGACACGGCTCAAAAGAGTTAGCCTCGGCGCCACGATGTCTTGCTGACAGGTAAAGCTAAAAAAAATTACACAAGACACGAAGAAGGACAGCAGAGCCAAGCGCTTGTCTGTGTTCTTCTTCGTACCTTGTGGAATTTTTTGCGCTTCACTCGTCAGCAATGCAATAGCAACTTTCGCAGAAGTCCGAGCCACGATGTCTTTTGACTTGAATTGACTCAAACGGGGTTATATCGTCTCTGCATGGGAACGCATGGTTTATGACGCCATGTCCTGTGTACGAATTTTTCCGTCCCGATGACACTTCGGGAGTTCCAGATCTTTGTGGCGGTGACCCAGTTTGGAAATGAAAAGGTCGCGTACCCTGAATTCTCAGAAGAAGCATCTATGCACAAGCCTCAAAAACATTCCAGAAGTTCCTCGATTGTCTTTGGCGGCTTATCTGAGCCTGCTTCTGAATATCCTTAGGCAACCTGTGAAGAATCACCGTCATAGTGCAAGACTCTGGGAGACCAGAATCAGCCATTTTAAAAGACGCCATTGTCTCGTAGAAATACTCGAAGGGTTTACCATATCGGTATTTATAGAAAATTTCCAGGTCCCGCCTTTTCAGAGGGTTTTATTTGAACGCTGCGACAAACCGTGTCTTCCAGCTACTCCAGCTGTTGGACGCGTTGGTGAAGAAGTGGGGCTCATACTTCTTTGCAAGTTCCGTCAAAAATAAGCGCACGTTTTGCACTGAGTCGAGACCTCCGTGCCATGAGCTCTCAGATGCATATTCATAAAAACGAATCCAATACTCAAATCTCGTACTCTCTCCATCAAACAGATCCGGCTTCACAATTTATGGGCGCTGTTTTTGTTGTGCTTGGACCATAGAGGCGAGGGTTTCCATGAGCTGTTGTTGCCTTTGTGCCTGCCGCTGTTGCTCTTGCAGAATCTGAAGAAGGCATGGTTCCATGAGGGCAGTGATAATACTTCGCGTGTTCGTGTTCCCTGATGCGCTCATAGGTTGGCACCGTAAAGTGTTCGTGGAGCTCGGACAGCTTCACCGGAGTTTGACAGAAGACGGGTTGGTCAGGTCTTCGGCTGTCTCGCCGGACTCCTTAGCAACCCTGTCACACAGTTGTGGTGGTGAATGCACTCCGCCAATTCGTATAGCACTTTGTAATCCACTTTGGCATGACACAAAGTAAAACACGCTTCGTGAGTTCCCCTAGGCCCTACAGGTCACGCGGAACTCACGAGTCACTCCACATAGTGTCCGTCTCAGGAATCCTGTCGAATGCGTCAAAATGTAATGATCCGATTAAAATGTAACAATTCGATGCCGTTCACTTGGGAACCATCGTTGTTGTTAAATCTTTTATTCAAAAAGGGAGGGCCGGAGGCCTTGTGGGGGAGTTGGGAGTGGAGGATTCATGGTTGAAGGGGGCTCGTATGAGTTCGTCGTCTTCGGGAGGCGGCATCAGTTTCTGACAGGACAACTCTTCAGCATTGAATGGTGCAATCAGTGGGGTAGGCCACGGTTATATAACTCGCGCTAGACCACTCTTAGTGGCGAACCGTATTATAAGGTTAATGGTGTGTTCATCTAATGTGAGGGGATTATTGTTCCTCAACTTTCTCTTCTTCCACTGCCCGCTTCGTCGTCTTCGCCTGTCCACCATACATGTTTCCCTTTCTGTGTTCTTGCAGCACGAAATTGCCCCTGAAGAGGAGGCCCACGGGATCAGCAGAGAGAACGGAGCTCAGGTGACCAGTGTCGGGCGCCATAAACGCTTTCTCCTCACAGCCGGAACAGATCGAGGAGTGAAGTCGTGTTCTGAATTCCGGGGGTCTTTAGCGCTCCCTCGTCCACCCGGTGCAGCGAGGGGGGAGGTACGAAAGGCGGGCGTCGGTGCGGTTGCTTACAGTCACCTATAAAAATACGCCGACCCTGAAAGCTTATAGGCCACGTGATCGCTTCATTATTCCCATAGCTGCGATTTTTTTAAGCGTCACGTTAGGTGACGATCGCACAAATAAGACAACTGTTTTTCACGCATGTTTTCATTATAAAAATTTCTAAAGCTATAGCTTTGGTGGGTTTTCGAGAGCCCGGTGCGTCGCAGCGTACTTCTCCTTCAAGCCGAACACTGACACTCCTTCGGTTCCCGCTCTTCTTCCTCTGAGCGACCAACACGCGCAAAGTATCTGCTCACTTCGGTCCAAATTTTGTCTCAAGATTACGGTCCGTAAATGCCTCTTTGCCCCAAGCGCATTTATAAAGAGGAATCTTATGAACGTCACCTCCTGCCGAAACTGATGTACTGAAAAGCACAATTTATTCTGTGCCCAGAAAACCAACGGCTGCTTTGTTTCCTTCATTGGTCCATCTGGAAATAATTACACTTAACCGTAATCTTAACATAAGAAAGGTGAACGGTTATGTCACATTACTTACGCCAAGTTGCTCGCCTCCTTCACAAATACGCTCGCGTCTAAGGAAGTGTAAAGATGAAGGCCAAGAAACGTCATCACAAATTCTCGGCTGCCCAAGGCCGACCGGAGCATCTGCAAAGGGAAATTATTGCTCAGACAAATGCTTTTAAATGGATCGGTGCGAAACGTTTTTTTTTTCAAAAAAACATTCAGTGTGGAAGTTCAGTAGGTTGTGTGGAGCTGTGCAACTAAATCGCGAATTAAAAAATAAGGAAGCTCACATTAACGCGTAGGAGCTTGAAGGCGGCGAAGCTGTACGCAACCTTCACCACCATCACGAAGGGTTTAATTCCATGATTGCAGCCGATTTTTTTCTTCGCTGCCGCAACGACTTTTACTCCGCCATTATTGCCATAAGTCTGAGCTTCCTTCATTCTTTTGGCAATGCTAATCTTTGGACATCACCTTGAAGGGGTGTGCGCTATGGCGTGTCTTTCTCGTTCCGCGCAAGTATTGCCAGGATTACTATCTTCTTGACCACTATTGCCACCGGAATCTTGGAATAGCACTAAACTTTTAAAGTTGATTGTGCTTTTTTCTCTCTCTCTCTACTTAATGCTTAATTGTTACAGATAGTTTAGCTTGTAAGTATGTAACGCTCGCTCATGTAGGCCGCTTAAGGGCCTACATGAAAAAGCGTTACATGCAAAATTTTTAGGCCCAAATTTTGTTAAGACCGGCTACGTCAGGAATGTGCGCCCATCAGATCGCTAGGTGGGATAATGTTTTCAAAAATGCTTTACTTGTACTCGCACAAATTGTTATTGGTCCCTATCAGTCGTCTGAAAAATCGTTCCGGTTACACTGAAAAAGATGAAAAGGATTTCATTCGAACATAAAAAAGAGTCATGAAATTGGTTTATTCAAGTCAAAGAAATTTAGCCGCGATAGAATCGTGCAGTCTAGTGCGGCTCAAGAGCCTTTAGATGATGGAGTCAGTAAAGGGTGCGAAGCAATAACGCATTCAGCTAGTCCGGAAAATCTTGCATTGTAAATTTGTCTTGGACTACCCTCGCTCCTGCTGAATCGAGTCTATGATCTCGTGGCCTAGGTTCCTGCACGGGGAGCGGTGGTTTTAACGAATTTTCTTTTTAAAGACCTGGATAACTTTTTCCAGAATTGACGACCCACGAATGTATTTCCATGACTATCCCAGCCCAAATTAGACGCAGGACCCTTTACCTTCCAAAAAACACTGGACTCCCCCGACTCAGCGTGGCACGTATCTAGACATGTATTTATAAGCAGTCACGCGGGACATCCTTGACGCCTATGAAAAGCATGCTCCATACCATACGAACATTTCGGTGGGCGAAAGCAACGCGCTGATGATACTTATTAGAAACGCACCCTGAAATCAATATTAGGGCGGCAGATAAAGGAGGGGCAATAGTTGTCATGAGTAAAAGTGGCTATGTTAACGAAGCCCTGAGAAAATTATATCAGACAGTTCTTTTTATAAGCGTGTTGATGCCGATCCCATGGAAGAATTATGCCACTACCAAAGAACCCCTGGAAACTTTTTTACAGGCTAAGAAGATAGCACCTGACGGCATAAAATCCCTCATCCCACTATGTCCGGTCACAGGTAGGTTCTACCTACTGCCAAAAATACAAAAGAAGTATAAATCCAGGCCGCCCCGTCGTATCCGGAATTGGCGTAGTGGCAGAAAAACTTCCCCTGTTTTTAAACTCGCTCATAAACAATATCCCACCTAAGTTCCCTTCAACTGTAAAGGATACAAACCATTTTTTCACCGATATCATGGAACTCCTGATCCCCCCACTTCGCTGCTCGTCACTTTGGACGTAGCTTCATTGTACACTACTTGTCCTTCTGGCGATGGCATCCGAGCTGTCGTTGAAGCCTATGATGCCTTCTGCGAATCAAGTCCTGTCGATTGTGACACACTGGCAGGGCGTTTAAAACTGATTCTCGAGCTAAATAACTTTGAACTGGATAATGCGCACTATATCCAGATTAACGGCACTTCAAGTGGGCACGAGGGTGGACCAAGCTATGCCAACATTTTCATGTGTTCTCTTGAAACAGCTTACTTGAGTAAATGTACTCTTAAACCCTTCTATCACAAACGCTTCATAGACGTTTTTTTAATTTGGCAACATGGCGAACAAGAAGTTCTCTCTCATCTCTATTTTCAACAAGTGCCACCCTCATCTCTTTTTCGAACCAGTACTCGGCTGAAACAATCACCATTCTTGATGTCACAGTGCCAATAAAGGATGAAACTCTAACTACAAACCTTTATAGAAAGCCCACAGACCGCCATGAGTACGTCCACTTCAAAAGCAGCCATGTAAAACATAATCAAACTAGCCTACCTTACAGCCAAGCGGTTCGTTTAAAAAGAATATGCTCGTCAGAACACGACTTCAATCAAAATTGCGCGGTTCTCCGTGGCGCCCTGACTAGACAAATATACCCCAACAGATAATTAACAACGCAATTTGGAGACATTTCTGACCGCATTCTTCGTGTTCAGGTTGACAGACTTGACCGTAGGTGACAGGGAAGTCAGCCCCCGGGTGACTTCCCTGTGACCTACTTCGCGGCTCAAACTATACAACCTTCTTTGCCCCTCAATATCTCCCCCGACGTACTCCCAAACCAATCCGCTTTCTCAATTTCACTTCCTTCTCTCCTTCTCTCCTCTTACCTAGGGACCTACCCCTATATAAAGCGTGCCAGCCAGGCGACAAATTGCCCTGACGAAAGCAAGTCTCTTTGCTGAAACGTTGGCCACAATCGTGCTTTTACCTTGTTCAAAGTTTCTTTTCTTATATAGTGAGAGAGTCGACGGGAACGCTTGAGGTCCGCTTTATTTGCGAGCGCCGAGCACGGACACAAAAAGACAGCAACCGTTCCAGCAGCGGAGATGATGATCAACCGACGAGAAGGAAGATGAAATGAGGTGATCATGAACGCGCACAATATCTAAACGACAACGAAGCATAAAAGGGATATTGGCCACTTCCCGTTGTAAACCCTCTTCTTTGCCAATTTCACGCTCACACTATTACTCCCCCTCGCCTGAAGCGGCTATCCTGGCCGTCACTGTGAGATAGAGGAATCGCGGCGAATGAACGGCTTCATCCGGGAAACATGTACAATCTCAGTTCCCCGGCACCGAGGGTCAGTGACACCGGAAATAGGCGTGACGCGGTAATTCACTGGTGAGGTTTGCTCCAGAATCGTAAGGACCGATGAATCGGGGCAAGAGCTTCTCGCACAATCCAGGAACACGGAGGGGAGTGGCAAGCAGAACTTCTTCACCAGGTTGAAAAGTGACCGAACGGTGCTTCTCGTCGTGGCGAGACTTGCGGCTTTCTTGACAGGCGACCGTGTCCAAACGGGCAAGACTGCGGCAGTGAGCCAGTCTAGAAACAAACTGGTCGGGGAGGTTCGCTGTTGGCGCGATAGGTGCGGAGAGAAAAGACGCGTCAAGTACATAAGAAGGTGAACGGTCATAGACGAGGAAAAAAATGGCGAGAATCCAGTGGTTTGTTGGCACAGCGGTATTGTAGGCATAGGTAACAATGGTAAATAGTGTCCCAATTGGTGTGGTCAAGGCCAATGTAGAAGGAAAGCATGTCCGAAAGAGTCCGATGGAAGCGCTCCGTCATGCCGTTTGTTTGCGGGTGGTAGCTCGATGTAGTTTTATGAGCGGTGTCAGCGGCTCGGAGCACTTCAGAAAGTAGCGAAGAAAGGAACGTTCGTCCACGGTCACTGAGGAGAACTCGAGGGGGACCGTGACGCAGGAAAATGGCCCGCAAGAAGAAGTCAGCAATTTCTGAAGCGCAGCCCTAGGAAATAGCAGCAGTTTCGGCATAACGGGTTAAGTGATCCACTGCTGTGACAACCCACCGATGGCCGGCTGCAGTTACAGGAAGAGGTACGTACAGGTCAATCCCGACAATATCGAAGGGAGCTGAAGGGCACGGAAGGGGTTGGAGCGTCCCCACTGGGGCAGAAGTGGGTCGTTTGCGGCGTTGACATGGTTCACACGACGCAACATACTTGGCGACGCTCGTTGAGAGGCCGGGCCAAAAACAACGGCTTTTGATGCGGTCGTATGTCTTCTGGAAGGCAAGGTGACCAGCCGTAGCGTCGTCATGAAAACTTTGCAAAATGTGTGACCGAAGACAACGCGGAACTACGGGGACCCACTTGTCGCCGGTAGGGTGGTACTTGTAGTAGTAAAGGCCACCACCATTCAAGAGTCTAAATTTTTTCAGTTGGCGGCGTGAGCGACTGTTTGGTGGTCGAGCGGAACCGTCCCAAAAGATCAATCAGGTTGCGACAGTACGTATCCGAACGCTGAAGAGAGACGAGATCAGATGGGAGTTCCGGGCTGACATGTTCCCGCGACGGCAATAGGGATAGCTGCCACTTGCTGAGCAGACGCTAAGCAACTGTCCTCCGTGGACGACAGCGGACAACGTGAAGAGCGTCGGCATCAGCGTGTTTCTTGCCGGTCTTGTATGTCACGGTAAAGTTGTACTCCTGTAGGCGAAGTATCCAGCGGCCAAGGCGTCCGGTTAAGTTTTTGATGGACGACAACCAGCAGAGTGCGTGGTGGTCGGTTACAACCGTGAATGACGTCCGTACAAGTAGGGCCGGAACTTTTGAATAGACCAAACGACAGCGAGGCACTCTGCTCGGTAATGGTATAGTTTTTTCGGCTTGCGTCAACGTGCGGCTAGCATACGCAACACTTTTTCCATAGAAGAAGCAGTGCATTGCAAGAGCACAGCCCCGATATATGGCCACTGTCGTCTGTATGGAGTATTGTTGGGGCGTTTCAATCAAAATGGCTGAGTACAGGAGAAGAAGTGAGGGCCTGTTTGAGTGTTGTAACGCTGTCTCACAATCTTCCGACCAGTCAAATGAAGAATTGGCAGCGAGGAGTTTGTGCAGCGGTGAAGCCAATTGTAGAAAAGTTGCGAATGAAACGACGGAAGTACGATGCCAATCCCAGGAAACTGCGCAGCTCTTTCTGGCGGAGAGGTCGGGGAAAATTAATGACGGCCGTAATTTTGTCGGGATCAGGACGAATTCCATCTTTGCTAACAACATGAGCCAACACTTTGATAGATTTACTTGCGAAGTGACATTTTTTTTGCGTTGAGTTGCAGGCCGGCATTACTGAGGCAAGTAAAACTTGATCAAGGCGCTGGAGGTGGTCTTTAAACGTGAACGAAAAGATAACAATGTCGTCGAGGTAGCACAGGCACGTTTCCATTTCAATACACGAAGAACATTGTCTATCATACGCCTCGAAGGTGGCCGGAGCGTTGCAAAGCCCAAACGGCAATGACATTAAATTCGTAGAGTCCATCGGGTGTTGCGAAAGCGGTTTTCTCTTTATCGGCCTCATTCATGGGGATCTGCCAGTACCCGGATCGAAGATCAAGACTAGAAAAATATTCTGCGCCTTGCAAGGTGTCTAAAGCATCGTCGATCCGAGGCATCGGGTACACATCTTTGCGCGTGATTTTGTTGAGTGCCCCATAATCCACACAAAATCTCACGGAACCGTCTTTCTTTTGAACAAGCACCACGGGTGATGACCAGGAACTCGCAGAAGGACGAACGATGTTTCTCTTCAGCATGTCGTCGACGTTTTCTTGGATAATTTTCCGCTCTTTAGGCGAAACGCGGTACGGGCGTCGGCGAATGATGCAGGAACCATCCGTTTCAATCCGATGGGTGGCCGCTGAAGTCTGCCCCAGAACCGAGGTGTGAGAGTCGAATATTGTCTTGTGTTTGGCCAGCATGGTCAACAGTTGTCGGGTTTCCTCTGTAGTAAGGTCGGGGTTGATAACTGCACAAGCAGGAGCAGACTGCAATTTGCAATCCGATGAAATATTCGTAAGTGATAAGGAGCTGAGAGGAAGAACAGCTGTAGCGTCATCGCGGGGAACGAAAGCAATAGTGGCGTTTTGAGGTAGCAAAATGGTCTCGGTTGTACTATTGACTGCGGCGAGAAAGGCGGACCCATTTGAGAAACGAACAAGGCACGGAGGTATTAGTAGTCCTCAAGCGAAGAAATTTCCGGTTGGTGCAATTAACAAATCGCCGTCAACAATGTCGTCTGAAGCTACGGAGATTACGGTTTCTTCGCCAGGAGACAGGGTAAAGTCGGAAGTACAGGTCAAGCGGAGCTCTGGATCGTCAGCGACACTAGCAAGGTCCGTTTCGGTGATGTCAATCATCGGCTTTCCGCAGGAGATAACAGCAGATGCGGATCGCAAAAAGTCCCATCCTAAAATGATTTGATGAGGGCATGTAGAGAGTATCGCAAACTGAATGTGATGAGGAATGCCGTTGATGATCACACGCACTGTACAATGTCCTGAGGGTTGAAGCATAGCGGCGTTCGCACCACGTAAAGCTGGACCAGAGTAAAGCGTTCTCACTTTGCGTAGTCTAGAGCACAAACTTTCATTAATTATAGATATGCTGGCGCCAGTGTCTACAAGTGCTTCACCCATAATTCCCTCAACTGTAACAGTCAACGTATTCCATGGCCGGTAAGGGGGACTTGCACTGTTCCTTGGCGACGCAGTTTCACCCCCAGAAACTGCCGCATCTAGTTTTCCGCACGGTTCTCACCAACGTGAGAGGCCGGGCGCAAGGGCGATGAAGAGCGACGGTAGGGCGAAGGAGAGCGACGTCTAGCCAGGCGCGAGTCAGGAGGGAAGTTGGTAGCATCCCGAGGAGGAAAACGTTGGCGCGGACGTGGCGAGTAGACGCGTTGACGACGGGCGTAGCTGAAGTAGGTGTCGCGTTCGTATGGTGCGTAACCTCGGCGCTCGTCCAACTGTCGTCGCCGGCAAAAACGAGAAATGTGCCCTCGTATGCCGCAATAGTAGCACACTGGTCGTTCACTCGTTGGCCGGGTTGCTCGCCACGCAGGAAAGGAAGGTGGTGAAGGCACAGGTGCCGAAATAGCGGACAAGTGGCCATGGTCAGTCGGGGGAGCGATTGGCTCCATAGGCAGGGTTGGTCTTGTAACAGCTTGAGAGTAGGACTGGGCATGTAGCGGAGCAGGACGACCTGGCTGCTCAACGGCGGTCATACACGCCAGCTCCTGCTTGATCAAGTCACGCAGGCCATGAGTGTGGGCGTGGGCGTTCTGGAGGCAGGTTCCGTCACGCTGCTGTAGCTCCTCACGGATGATAGTCCGAATCAAAGTACGGAGCTCTGAATCCGAAAAGGAGCCGGTAGGCAAACAATCTTGTTGAATGCGATTGGACTGCAGGCGGTCCAGGCGCTGACGGATCGTGCGTACGTCAGCAATCGTGGTCGGGTTCTGTACCGCCACAGCATTAAAGTCTAAAGAGGAAATTCCCTTCATGACGTGATGTACTTTGTCGGTTTCCGACATGTCCTTGTCAGACTCGTCGGCAAAGCGCGATGACATCTTCGATGTACGAACAGAATGTCTCGTACCGGTGCTGCACCCTGGCCGCGAGTTTCTTTTTGCTGCAGCGGAACCAGTCGACGTGCCGAAGATCTTACGGAGCTCTTCTACAAAGGTGGTCCAATCAGGGATATCTGCCTCGTTGTTTTAGAAACCACGTCTTCGCCACTTCATGCAGGGAAACCGAGACATTCCTTCCGCTTGAATGTATCGTCCCATCGGTTGAAAGCCCTTACCCGGTTGAATTGATCCAGCCAATCTTCAACATCTTCACCCGGAGGCCCGAGAACGACGGAGGATCGCGCTGACCAGCTGGTGATTATGATGGGAGGCTGGACCGGGGCCGCAGCGTTGCTGCCCCGATTGGCCGCTCTCGTGCTGCATGGAGCTGGTTCGCAGTAGCAACCGCCGACCTATCGGAGCTTCAGTGGTGGGACCGCGAGAGGTAGACGGCGGGATAAAAAGCACCCTCCGACCACTTGAAGAGAGTCGACAGGAACGCTTGAGGTCCGCTTTATTTGCGAGCGCCGAGCACGGACACAAAATGACAGCAACCGTTCCAGCAGCGGAGATGATGATCAACCGACGAGAAGAAGATGAAATGAGGTGATCATGAACGCCCACAATATCTAAACGACAACGAAGCACAAAAGGGAATATTGGCCGCTTCCCGTTGCAAACCCTCTTCTTTGCCAATTTCACGCTCACAATATTTAAATATATATATATACTCGGCGTTCGCTTTGACACTGGCAACTACGCTTCTCCCGTAGGAGCCGGAGTCATATATCATAAATGTAAAAGAGAATATGTACCAGTAAAAGCGCAAAGCTTAGCTCTCAGCATCTGTTGGGACTTCGTGCAACCCCAAGCCTCTCGTAGGGAGCTCATGTTCCGTATGATAAAACTGTACGGATGAGCATCATTCATATCTGCTGAGATAGCACTTCCTTCGGGGAAGAATACCCCTCACCTAGCCGGCCTCCATCATGTGTTCCCATCGCAATCGCCTGCCGAATTTAAGTTGTGTGTTCAACCTGGCACTCTTCCTCATATATTAAGGGTGCAAGAAAACCAAGCTCCTCCTTCTTCCCAATCCACTTTTTCCAACCTTGAGCTGTGGGAGAACCTGGTGACTAACAGCGATCTGGATGTCCAGACAATACTTCTCCAGAGCGATGGCTGCCCACTCATCACATGGTTTTCTGGAATTGGGAGCCACTCCCCCTTTGCTGGCTCAATAAAACATTTTTTCACTAACTGACTCACTCGCTCGAGCGCGCCATCTTGGTGCAATTTGTTTAGCGAGAGTTGCAGTAAAACACGAGTGCCAATCGTTTCACATTACCCCGACGCGCCTGCAGTTGGAGCCCATGTACTGACAGCAGGCAGGCGCTCCCGACTGTGTACCAGTTCCCAATAACGTAGCCGAATATGGCGACCAACAAACAAACGAACTTGTGTTATAACCATTGGTGTCCTTAATATAATGGCCCACCGGACACCGCCGGGTACTAGCGCTAGTATATATATATATATATATATATATATATATATTTTATCGAATTTTTTCAATCACGTGAGGGATATTGTTATATATATAATATATTTATATATATATATATATTACATTATTGCACGAGCACGGCGATAACAAACTATGTGGTTATGGGGGATTTGCCACAGGTTAAACGAACGGGGATTTCGTGTGCGACGAGTTCCCGTGGAAGAAGAGGACGAGGTGTGATGGTTGTGCTTCCCTCAGTGTGTACCAGCGGCACCCAGCCTCTTGCGTTTTGAGGATTGCAAATACATTTTCTACGGCATCCTCGCCTCGTAACATCTTGTGGTGAGGTGCGGGGCCTTCTGAGAAGACGGAGCTTCGCAGCGGTCGCCAAATTTCGTTCACCGAGCTTCGCTCGGACGACCCAGCGGCTACTGCAGCCATGACAACCCCTCATCGCAACGAGGCCCCAGAGGCTACTGCCCCTTTGACAAGCCCCCACATCATTTTGTCGCACCCCCGGGGCCCTCCCTTCTTCTATGGCAGGGCTGACGAGGATGTGGAAGACTGGATCATGATGTACGAGCGCGTCAGTAGCCACAACCGCTGGGATCAGACCATCATGCTCGCCAACCTGTCTTTCTGCCTCAAAGGTACGGCCCAAACATGGTTTCTTATGAACGAGGCACGCCTCACCAGCTTGGGACGTTGTCAAAGAAGACCTCAAGGCCATTTTCGGGACGTCCGCTAGTGGGCAGCTCACAGCAAAAAGCAATCTCGCTTCTCGCGTGCAGAGCCCCACTGAGTCCTACGTCGCGTACATTCTCGACGTACTGGCCCTTTGTCAAAAAGTTGACCGACAAATGTCCAGGAAGACAAAGTGCGACACGTTTTGAAGGGGATAGCGGACGACGCGTTCAACCTCCTGGTTTTTAAGAACTGTGACAAAGTAGACGGTATTATCGCCGAATGTCGCCGCTTTGAGCAGGCGAAAAAGCCGTCGCATCGTTCAACATTTCACACGACTTCCGAACACGGCTGCGACCTCGTCGTGCTCTGACAACGTATTGCCAACACCAGCTCAGTTCCCTCCCACAGGAACAGCACCGACTTCCGAGAATGTGACCAGAATAGTGCGTCGTGAACTTGAGGCCATGGCTCCAGCCGGGGTTCATCCTAACCAACAACCCTCCAATGTGCCTGCTGTATCTTTGATACAAGCCGTTGTACGCGACGAGCTCATCCATCTCGGATTGCAGCCTATTTGCGCCGTCACTCATCCAAATGATCACCCTGTTCCTTCCTTTCGAGCGCCTCGACGCGACAATATACCGCCGCGCTTCCGGTACCGCAACCCACATGAATGAGGACGGCCCGATGACCGGCCAATTTGCTTCAACTGCTGCCGAGCCGGCCACGTCGCCCACTACTGCCATAACCGCTCGTTCCAATCGCGCCCGACCAACTTCTCCGGTACACCGACGAGGGAAATCGACGCTTCTACACCAGCCGCCAGACGCCACCACCCAACTTCTCGCATTCTACCGACAGTCGCTCGTCCGGTCGCTCGCCGTCACCGCAGACCCGTCAGTCCCGTTCGCCCCGCCGCTCTTCCTCGCCATACCCACGCTCCAACCAGGAAAACTAGACGATGCAGCGCCCAGAGGTACCGCTGCATTTTCCCGACGACCCCAAAATCCTCTAACAACGCTGCCTGCCGAAAAGAACTTGTTAGACGTTAAAGTTGACGGTGTCCCTGTGAGTGCGCTGATAGACACAGGGGCGCAGGTGTCCGTGATGAGTGCGCAACTTCGTTCCCGCCTGCGCAAAGTTTTGACGCCAGCCACTTCTTGTCTCCGAGTCGCTGACGGAGGAACTGCTGCCATCGCGGGCATGTGCACTGCACGCGTCACGATTGCTGGTCATGATACCACTGTCCTGTTCACCGTTTTAGAGCATTGCACCCATGACCTTATCCTCGGCCAAGATTTTCTGTCGGACCATTCTGCGCTGATCGATTGTTCTCTCGGACTCGTCCACCTTGACCTACCCCTGTCGCCAATCTCAGTCGATGAACCCTTGCCCCGTCTGTGCTGCCTCGAAGACACCCGTTTGCCGCCTCAAGCTCTTTCTTACGTACCACTGTGTGTATCTCCCTCTGTTCCTGACGGCGATTACGTCATTTCTCCAATACCAGCCGTTTTACTGGAGCGAAACGTGACCCTCCCCCACACAGTCACCACGATAAAGCAAATCGGACATCTCTTCCCTTCCTAAATTTCAGTTTTTCTACCCAACTTCTGCCGCAAGCCATCACTCTGGGCCTCCTCTCCGCTTTAGAGGAATGCCACGTTTCTGCATTGGCCGTCGATTGCCAACGAAATACTGGCCCTCACATTCCGGACGCGACTGCCCCGACCGAACCTTTTGCGAAAATGTTGGCCCCAGATTTGCTGCCTGCCCAAGCCGATCAACTCCGCTGCCTCCTGGCTTCCTTTTGGGACATTTTTGACCTGAACAATCGCCCTTTAGGGAAAGCCTCGTCAGTCACCCACCGGATCAACACCGGCAGCGCAAGCCCCGTTCACAAACGCCCTTACAGAGTCTCTCGTGCAGAGCGGCGAATTATCCAACAGGAGGTGGACAAGATGCTAGCGAAGGACATCATTGAAAGTTCTTGCAGTCCATGGGCCTCTCCAGTAGTGCTGGTGAAGAAAAAAGATGGCACATGGCGGTTTTGCGTCGATTATCGACATCTCAATGCAGTCACAAAGAAGGACGTGTATCCCCTCCCAAGGATAGACGACGCCCTTGACTGCCTTCACGGCGCTAAGTATTTTTCATCCATTGACCTTCGGTCTGGATATTGGCAAATCGCCGTAGATGAAATGGACCGTGAAAAAACCGCCTTCATAACACCCGATGGTCTGTACCAGTTCAAAGTGATGCCATTCGGCCTTTGCAACGCTCCAGCCACATTCGAGCGCATGATGGACTCGCTGCTCCAGGGCTTCAAATGGTCCACCTGCCTCTGTTACCTGGATGACGTTATCGTATTTTCTCCCACATTTACTACCCACGTCGAACACCTCTCGGAAATTCTAACCCTTTTCCGACGCGCCGGTCTTCAGCTGAATTCCTCCAAATGCCATTTCGGACGTCAGCAAATCACAATCCTCGGACACCTCGTCGACGCGAAGGGGGTTCGTCCCGACCCTGATAAATTTCGCGCAGTTCAGAACTTTCCAGCACCGCGGTCGACGAAAGACGTTCGAAGCTTTCTCGGACTTTGTTCGTATTTTCGACGCTTTATCAAGAACTTTGCGGATATTGCTAGACCCCTCACCAACCTCTTGAAGAAAAACGTTCCGTTTTCGTGGACCTCCGAGCACGCTGCCGCTTTTACCAACCTTATCTCCGTACTCACCCACTCTCCGCTTCTGGCTCACTTTGACCCTTATGCACCCACAGAAGTACGCACAGATGCGAGTGGGTACGGAATCGGAGCTGTCTTGGCGCAACGACAGGATGGTCTTGAGCGGGTTATTGCCTATGCCAGCCGCCTCCTTTCCGCCCCAGAGCGCAACTACTCCATTACGGAACGAGAATGCCTCGCCCTCGTGTGGTCTGTCGCCAAGTTTCGCCCTTATCTGCATGGCCGCTCATTCACAGTTATAACAGACCACCACGCGCTGTGCTGGCTCTCTTCGCTGAAAGATCCGGTAGGCAGGTTGGGTCGATGGGCATTGCGCCTACAGGAATATACATTCGACGTAAAATACAAATCTGGACGCTTGCATCAAGATGCTGATTGCTTGTCTCGCCATCCGGTCGACCCACCAGACGCTGCTGACGATGACGACGCAGTCTTTCTGTGTGCTATATCTGGACTCCTCCACATTCCGGAAGAACAGCGCCGTGACCCAGCATTACGATCGATCATCGACAACATTAACTCTGCCTCACCTGCCGCGTCGACGGGAATGTTCGTGCTACGCGATAACATTTTGTATCGCCGCAATACCCGTCCTGACGGGCCGGCACTTTTGCTCGCTGTCCCTGCGCATTTGCGCTCCACTGTCCTCCAGCAGCTTCACGACATGCCTACTGCTGGTCACCTCGGCATTTCTCGCACGTATGAACGCGTACGCCAGCGTTTTTTCTGGCCCGGCCTGTACCGTTCCGTCCGCCGCTACGTCAGTTCTTGCGATCAGTGTCAGCGCCGCAAAACACCAACATCGCTTCCTGCGGGAACACTACAGCCACTCGACATCCCGGTAGAACCTTTTTTCCGGGTTGGCCTGGACTTGCTTGGCCCGTTTCCCCAGTCGACATCGGGAAACAAGTGGGTTGCTGTCGCTACGGATTACGCCACACGCTACGCCATCACGCGTGCTTTGCCGACTAGCTGTGCTACTGATGTGGCAGATTTCCTTCTTCACGACGTCATTCTCCAGCATGGGGCTCCACGTCAGTTGCTCACCGACCGTGGCCGTTGCTTTCTCTCACAAGTCGTTGACGACATCCTCCGATCCTGTTCTACTAAACATAAGATAACTACAGCGTACCATCCCCAGACAAACGGACTTACTGAACGCTTAAATCGTACCTTGACCGATATGCTTTCCTGCTACGTTTCCGCTGATCACCGCGACTGGGACGTCTCGCTGCCGTACGTGACGTTTGCCTATAATTCGTCGCGGCATGATACGGCTGGGTATTCGCCGTTCTACCTCCTTTATGGCCGTGAGCCCACCCTACCACTGGACACCCTCATGCCTATGTCGGCAGACCAACCCTCAGTGCGATCGGAGTACGCCTGGGACGCTATTGCTCGCGCTGACCATGCTAGGCATATTGCCCGAAACCGGCTTTATTCCTCCCAAGCTGACCAGAAAACGATTTATGACCGAAGACATCGGGTGGCGCACTTCGCTCCGGGATCCCTTGTCCTCCTGTGGAAACCTACCCGCCGTATCGGCCTTTCTGAAAAACTTCTGCCCCGCTACTGTGGTCCCTTTCGCGTCTTGCGCCAAGTTACCGACGTAACGTACGAGATCTCCCCTGTGGCGTCGACACCGTCGGGTCACGCTACTTCTACAGACATTGTACATGTTGTACGATTGAAGCCATATTTTCCGCCGGACGCTGTAACCCCGTAGCGCCGCGACGGCGCTCGTTCCGCCGGGGAATAATGACACGAGGCACCGACAGGCGATAACAAACTATGTGGTTATGGGGGGATTTGCCACAGGTTAAACGAACGGGGATTGTGCGACGAGTTCCCGTGGAAGAAGAGGACGAGGTGTGATGGTTGTGCTTCCCTCAGTGTGTACCAGCGGCACCCAGCCTCTTGCGTTTTGAGGATTGCAAATACATTTTCTACGGCCTCCTCGCCTCGTAACAATATATATATATATATGTATATATATATATATATAGATAAATATATATATATATATATATATATATATATATATATCCACAGACACAAGAGAAAAACATTAGAAAATAAAAATGAAAGTCTCCTGACCTTTCAGGAGGAGGAATTTCTTTCTTCAGGGGAAGGTTAAGTTGGTTTCAGGGTCATATATATACAGAAAATGTAGCAAGGTGGAGGGAAGGGCAAGGGAAGGCAGAGTTTGTACAATGGGGTCATGGTTGGTGGGCAGAAAAAGAATGACAGAAGTGGAAGACAAAAAAACAAAGGATAACAAGAACCCTCAGTCACGCGGTACGAACATGAGAAGAAGGAGCCAAACAAGAAAAGAAACAGAACAAAAAAAAAGAAAAAATTAATAAGATAATTCCCCTTTCCCCCATGGCCCGTGGCAACAGGGGTGAAAGAGGGGTCAAAACAAGATATGTCCATGCACGCATTTGAAATTGGCAAAAAAATCATAGTCACGCGGAACGAACCTGAGAAAGCAAAAACTGAAAAAGAAACAGAACGGAAGGCAAAAATTTAAATAAGGATTACCCTTTCCCCCCTTGGCAATAGGGCGGAAGGATAGGGGTGAAAGCAAGATTGCCCTTGCAGGCACTTGGCATGGGCGTAAAAAAAGATAACAAAAATCACAGTCGCTTTGTATGGCTGTATGGCCAGTTCGCCTTTTGCGTGCATGGGCATATCTTCTTTGGACCCCTCTGTTGCCCCCAGTTTCCACCGGACACTGAAAATACCAATTACCTTGCTAATTTCTTTTTCTTCGTACTTCTTTCTCATGTTCATACCAGGCGACAATGATTTCTTTTTGCATGTCCTTGGCTCCATCTTTGGCCCAGAACACTATACGTGAACTCTACAAATCCTGTTTCACCATGCATTTGCAATTCTTGACCAGCAATTTGTAGTGCGGGAATGTTTGCGGCTCCTCTCAATCTGTTTTCGCGCTTTTGGCGTTGCCTTCGTTAATAAGCACCAGCTACAGCTGTGAGTGCTACATTTGCATTCATCATCATCATCATCACCACCACCACCATCACCACCAGCCTACTCCATCCACTGCAGGGGAAAGGCCTCTCCCATCCATCTCCAATTACCCCGGTCCTGCGCTCATTTGCATTGAAGACACTCTAATCCAGGTTTACACACGAAGTTGCATTTTCACGTGAGTCTCCCTTTACTCTGCCTCATTAACGCACGGATAGCCGGTGATTACCTTGAATATGTCCTCCAGCGAACTCCGTAATGCCGCAATGTCTATATCGAGACCCAGTGTGCCAAGTGCGAATATTTCATCTTGCTGTGCGAGGTCGTCCACCTTGTCCGCCATCGTTTGGAGACGTCTTAACGTTCCTCCGGGATCGCGCGGGGACACTGACGAGAAGCTTACGCCACCAAGGGTCTTCGACGATTTCAGCAGCGCCTGCAAAAGCGAAATTGTTAGTGGCAAGGAGAGAAAATTCGGCGGAAAGAATTCTGCCTGAAAGCCCTACCGAATTTTGGTCAGTTATTGCATGCTACTGAATATTAACACTCGCTTTCAAGTTCCCCCGATAGGATTGTTTTCTGCCTCCTTTAAAACAAGCCACATAGATTCTGCGGCTTGATTTTTTTTCATGAAACACTAAAACATAAGGCCGCATATCTGCGCGCGCCGCAGCAGATGTCGTCGAAAGAGTATAGTGTTGTGCCATCGTGCCGCGAAGAAGCCCCTTTTTGCACCACCGTCCACTACTTACGCTCTTCCCCTCTCGTCTCCCTCGCGCCATAATAAACACTGCGGAGGTTTTCTCCAGCCAATTCAATTTTCCCGTGTTCCAGCACCCCCGCACCACTTATTTGAAGCTTTCGCGACTGTTGAACTTGGAATGCTGCCACGAGGTGTGGGTAGGATTGGGCGCGAGCTCACTTTGTATTTTTGAGCCGAAACAATATTTTGAATGCGTATTTGTTATTGGCTTTCGCAAATATCAAGCGGACATTTCTTTTCAATTAGAAGAACACTACGTATCACTAGTAATGTATTGATGTTTCGCCTCAAAGTGGACTACAATTTTATTTTCGTTAACGATATTGACAACTTTGATGTATAATACCAGATAGTGGCTTGGAAAAGTTATTTCCATACAAAGTTCGCGTTTCAGATTCCGTGCCCGGGTGGACACCGACAAACACAGAGACCCCAATTTTTTGTGTTTAAGTAGCCTACAATAACTGTCTTTCTCTAACATGCTTAGGAAACATTGTTCTAAATCGAAAACTGAGCATAAACCAATTAGCTGTTTGCCGGATGGGTGAGGTTCGAAGGAAAAAGGAACACGTGGCACAAGAAATACAAATAAGAAATTAAATGATTACATGCTTAGGTTATGCTGTAAACTGCTATCTTCTATTTGCATGCCTTGAAAGAAGGAAGGTGCCTCAAAAATTGCTGCTCTCCCGCAGCACAGTTTAAAGTTCGCGGAGATAGAGTCCGCGAAATGTCTATGCAACAACATTCGTGAGAACAAACAAATATCGGCATTCAAAACAAAATAGGCGAATGTGAGAAATTTGTTTGAGCCTGATCATTACATCAGGAGCATTTAGAGAAGAAACACGTACGCTTCCGCGATGAGGATGCGGGCGTGGGCCCACCTGACGTTAGGCCTAAGTTTGGGCTTGCAGCTCTACCTTTGTCCGTCGGCTTGACGTTCAGTGAGGCTGAGGTTGCTGTGCATGTAGCACACGTCTTTGTTATCGCTGCCTCGTGCTAAGATCAGATGCCACATTTGCGTGATTCTAAGGCTTATCTTTCCTTTCGCTAACAGCAGCCTTCAAATTTGCGTACGCGTTCAATCGGGCTCAAAAAAGCTGCCTGCAGGAGCGCCATGGCACGCTTTTACCTACACACCGGCGATGGTACCTACAAACAGTAATTCACCCTCAGAATCACCTGACAGAAAAAAGTAACTGAGCACAACCATCGGCAACGGAGCTGCCCTGACTTGCAAGACCAGCGAACGCAATCCCATGCTCTCATCCCCACATCGAGTCAGGCCGCAGACGCTGCGGGAGTGGCCCCATTCCGAAGGGTCTACGGAACACAAAAAATCATTAAAATGTAAAAATTCCGGAAGAAGGCGAACTGTGAAACGCACTGCATTTACAAAATAATGCAGGTACTGAACTCTCTGCTATTATACGCGCGAGAAGCGGCCACAAAGGGCCACATTTATTCGAGACCTTCCCGATGATGATGATTGATGATGATTTCTATTGGTTTCCCCTTTGTATCGGGGCGATGACATGTCATCTTACCAAAAAAAACTAATATACCTATGTTTTACACTTTTGGTTCAATACTAGCGCTGCTTAGGGCAGGCACAAAAGCTTATTAGGCACAAAATACTTTTTTTTTTTTCTGTTACAAGTGGTAACTGTCCTAGGCAATATTCCCCTCCCTGCTTTTCGTCCACCAGCCTTCTAATCTTCTTTTCGTCCCCTCGACAGCCTTGAGTTAACTTCCTCTGTGATACCCTTAAATCCTAGCGCTTCTGACAGCCCAATATTCCCTTCATGTAGATTTGGATGGATACCCTCACATTCTAGCACGATGTGCCGCATAGTTTCTGTTTCTTTTCCGCAGACCACGCATACCCCATCATTTTGTGAATACTTCCCCACAAACTCTTAGTTCGCAGGCAACCTGCTCTAGCCTCAAAAAGCAAAGCACTGCCCTGGGAATTATCGTAGAAATTTTCCTTTTTGATGTTCATCTCTCAGCCCTGTACATCTCTAACGACGTTTTGGCTTCCCTTTTTTCCCTCCATTTATTCGTTTCAATCTGCCTTGCCTCTTTTTTGGTTACCTTGGCTGTTTTGGATTCCCACTGTTCTTTCCGTATTTCATCGTTAGCCTTCTAGTCTTTCTTAACCACTGCGTGTCCACGCTTTTCAAGTATAGGTACCTAAAAACCTTAGCTGCCCACCTTCGTTGATCCATTGCCCTCAACCTCATCTCAAAGCATATTTTACTCTGAGCTTCTCTAACTTCAAACGACGCCCAGCCCATATCTCCCTGAACTGCTTCGTTAGTTGTTTTTCCATGCGCGCCTAAGGCCAGACGTCCTACCGTTCTTTGGCTTACTTCAAGGCGTGATAGAACGTCTGATTTTAAGCAAGTACAGCATTCGCAAACGTGAGACCCGGAACCATTACTCCTTTCCACATTCCTCTACTACTTCATATTTATTATACCCCACAGAGCTCTATGCTTCATTATAGCTGCGTTTCGCTTTCCCTTAACCCTTAAGTTGCTCCTCGTGAGTACTTAAGTAGCTATCCCCTTCGTTTATCCACACTCCCAAATATTTATATTCCTTGACTCTTATTTGAAGCTTTCGCGACTGTTGAACTAGGAATGCTGCCACTATGTGTGGGTAGGACTGGGTGCGAGCTCACTTTTTATTTTTGAGCCGAAACATTATTTTGAATGCGTATTTGTTATTGGCTTTCGCAAATATCAAGCGGACATTTCTTTTCAATTAGAAGAACACTACCTAGCAGTAGTAATGCATTGATGTTTCGCCTCAAAGTGGCCTACAATTTTATTTTCTTTAACGATATTGACAACTTTGATGTATAATACCAGATAGTGGCTTGGAAAAGTTATTTCCATACAAAGTTCGCGTTTCAGATTCCGTGCCCGGGTGGACAGCGAAAAACACGGAGACCCAAATTTTTTGTGTTTAAGTAGCCCACAAAACTGTCTTTCTTTAACATCTCTAGGAAACATATATTCTAAATCGAAAACCTAGCATAAACCAATTAGCTGTTTGCCGGATGGGTGAGGTTCGAAGGAAAAAGGAACACGTGGCACAAAGAATACAAATAATAAATTAAATCATTACAATGCATAGGTAATGCTGTCAACTGCTATCTTCTATTTGCATGCCTTGAAAGAAGGAAGGTGCCTCAAAAATGCTGCTCTCCCGCAGCACAGTTTAAAGTTCGCGGAGATAGAGTCCGCGAAATGTTAGCAACAACATTCGTGAGAACAAACAAATATCGGCATTCAAACGAAAATAGGCGAAGCTGAGAAATTTGTTTGAGCCTGATCAAAACATCAGGAGCATTTAGAGAAGAAACACGTACGCTTCCGCGATGAGGATGCGGGCGTGGGCCCACCTGACGTTAGGCCTAAGTTTGGGCTTGCAGCTCTACCTTTGTCCGTCGGCTTGACGTTCAGTGAGGCTGAGGTTGCTGTGCATGTAGCACACGTCTTTGTTATCGCTGCCTCGTGCTAAGATCAGATGCCACATTTGCGTGATTCTAAGGCTTATCTTTCCTTTCGCTAACAGCAGCCTTCAAATTTGCGTACGCGTTCAATCGGGCTCAAAAAAGCTGCCTGCAGGAGCGCCATGCACGCTTTTACCTACACACCGGCTGATTGGTACAATGGCTACAAACAGTAATTCACCTCAGAATCACCTGACAGAAAAAAGTAACTGAGCACAACCATCGGAACGGACTTCTTATTGCAAGCTCAGCGAACGCAATCCCATGCTCGTATCCACATAGTATGCACGCAGTCGCTGCGGGAGTGGCCCCATTCCTAAGTCTTTCGTTAACGACAAAAAATCTATTAAAATGTAATAAATTCCAAGATAGGCGAACTGGAAACGCACTGCATACAAAATATGCAGTTACGACTCTCGTGCTTTCATACGCGCTGGAAGCCGGCCACAAACCACATTTAGAGACCTTCCAATTGATTTGATGTGATTAATCTATTGTTTCTCCTTTGTATCGGAGACGATGCATGTCTCTTAAATACGAAAACTGAATATAACCTATTTTTACCTTTTGGTTCAACTACTAGGCTGTAGGCAGGCACAAAAGCTTATTAGGCACAAAATACTATTTTCGTTACAAGTGAACTTCAGGCAATGATTCGCCCTCCTAGCTTTATCTGTCCACCAGCTCTAATCTTCTATTCTCCCTCGACATGCCTTGAAAGA
This sequence comes from Haemaphysalis longicornis, assembly GCA_013339765.2. NCBI lineage: Eukaryota > Metazoa > Arthropoda > Arachnida > Ixodida > Ixodidae > Haemaphysalis > Haemaphysalis longicornis. Next base: position 209,993,456 of record CM023450.1, on the reverse strand, counting down.
GTAACTTCCTCTTGAACCTAAATCCTAGGCTTGAGCCTCTATCCCTCATGAGCATTTGGAGGAATCACATCTAGCAGATGGCCGCAATAGTTTGTTTTTCGCAACACGCAACCCATTCATGTGAAACACCACAAATAGTCGGGCATGTCAAAAACAAGATCGGCGAATTCGAGAAATTTCCTTCTGAGCTGTCATTCATCAGGAGCATTCTAGAGAAGAAACCGTTTTGGCTTCCGCATGAGATCGGCTCCCACCTTATCGTTTAGCAAGTTTGGCTTGCGCTCTTTTTCTGGTTACTTGTGACTGTTTGTGATGTACCCACTGTCTTTCCGTTTTCATCGCTGCCTTCTGTCTTTCTAACCATCGATGCCACTTTTCAGTATGTCTAAAACTTACTTCCCTTCGCTACCATTGCCCTTCAACACTCTCTCAACAGCTTTATCGGAGCTCCTAAAAAGACTGCCGCCCATGAGCGCCATGCACGCTTTTAGCCTACACACCGGCGATGGTCCTACAAACAGTAATTCACTCAAGCCTGACAGAAAACAAGTAACTGAGCACAACCATCGCAACGGAGCTGCCCTGACTCTGTCAGACCAGCGAACTCAATCCCATGCTCTCATCCCCACATCGAGTCAGGCCGCAGACGCTTGCGGGAGTGGACCCATTCCGAAGGGTCTGCGGAACACAAAAAAATCATAAAAATATAAAATTCCGGAAGAAGGCGAACCGTGAAACGCCCTTGCATTTACAAAATAAAGCAGGTCCTGGACTCTGCTATTATACGTGCGAGAAGCAGCCATAAAGGGCCACATTTAATCGAGACATTCCCAGCCCCACCGCCACCCCTCCCTTCCTTCATCTCCACCCTCCGCCGACGGGAAGAATATGGCACAGATTATATTTAGCTGAGTAAATGCACATCCCAAAACAATTTTTCTGAAGTCCCATTGAATCCATCAAGGTCGGCAGAAACTCCGAAAATTGTCTGCTAATGTGTAGCATTCTTAAGTCGCTTGTCTTTAGTGCCAGTTATGTGCAGCCAAATTTTTTCGTTTTTATAATGCTGTCCGAACAATTATCTCAATTTATAATCTGTCATTTCTTATTCTTGTAGTTTTCCAAAATTTCGTGCGACAATTTTCTCCATGTAGGCTATTAAAACGCCGACATTTGGAACTTTCGGGAAATCTGAGCCAATGTGGAAATGCATGACGTTCCGCAGATTGCTGTCTTCCACATTCTTCTTTCATTTTTCTTCTGTTTACAGTTCTTCAAAATTTTGTTTGACAGGTTATCCACATTTAAGCTATTATAACGATAACATTTAGAGCTTTCGCGACATCTGCGTTATTGTGGAAATGCAGGGCGTTGTACGGTTTGCCGTGTTAGGTAATTTTCTTATACTTTTCTTATTTTTCGAGATTTTTAAAATTTTGTTTAACCAGTTTTCTCCATTTATGCTATTATAACGATTACATTTAGAACTTGCGCCAATCTTCATAATTGTGAAAATACAGGGCGTTATACGGTTCGCCATTTTCCGTAACTTTTTTACATTTTTATTCTTTTTTTAAATTTCGTTGGAATAGTTATATCCATTTACGCTATTATATGAATACAAGTGGAACAAAATCACCATTATTGCGGAAATGCAGCGCGTTATACGGTGTGTCATTTGCCGTAATTTTATTGGTGTTTTTCATATTTTCTTCAGAATTGTTCAACCAATTATCTGCATTTGCCTCGTTGAAATGAATAAATCTGGCTCTTTAGCAAAATCAGCATTATTTTGTAAATGCAAGGTGTTTCAAGGTTCGCCTTCTTCCGTATTTTTTATATTTTAATTATTTTTTTGTTTGAGTATTTTGTTCTACTAATTGTCTCCATTTGGGCTAATATAATAATAACAGGGGGATCACCGCAAAATCTGCAATATTGTGGAAATTCGGTTTGTACTACGGTTTGCCATTTGCTGTAATTTTTTTATTCTTTATTATTTTTGGTTCCTTAAAATTCTGTTCGAAAAAATTATCTAATTTAGGGTTTTATAATGACTACACGTTCAACTTTCGTTAAATATGCATTATTGTCGAAATGCAGGGCGTTATACGGTTTGCCTTTTCCTGTAATTTTTGTATTCTTGTTATTTTTTGTTTTTCAAAATTTTGCTCGACCCATTATCTCCATCTAGGCGGTTATAACGATTACATATAGAACATTTGCGAAATCTGCATAATTCTGGAAATGCGGGGCGTTTAACGGTTCGCTTTTTATCGTAATGTTCCGATATTTTTTTTTCTTTTCTTAGTTTCTCAAAATTTTGTTCGACCAATTTTCCCAGTTCACGCTGTTGCATTTCAGGTTTGAACCGTTGCGAATTCTGCATTATGGTGGGAATGAGGGCATTACACGATTAGCCGCTTTCCGTAATTTCTTTCGTATTTTTCTTATTTTTTTTTATTGTTTCAAAATTTTATTAAAGCAATTGTCCATATTTGCGCTATTATAACGATTATATTGGGAACTTCCGCGCAATCTGTGTTATTGTGGAAATGCAGGGCGTTACACTGTTCGCCAGTCTCCGTACTCTTATTAAATATTTCTTAGTTTTCTACTGTTTCAATATTTATTTTGAACAATTATAGTATTTGATTTGCGTTATTAAAGCAAAGCGTTCAACCTCTACCAGCTAACGGTTCTTTCATGGCGTGCGGGACAAGAAACTGCCAACGCAGCCATGAAGGGAACGATGGTTTTCACTCACGGAGCGCAGTATAGATGGCGCAGCGAATTTACCCAGCGTTCCGGGCCCGCGCGCCCACGGCGGCGGGCACCTCGGCGCTACCCGGCTTCGTCGTCTGCTCTAGCGACGTTTGTTTTGGGCCTGTTTTGGCGAAGCTTCGCGTCGATTGCGCGCTTACTTCGCATGGCTTGGTGAAAGTGTTCGACAGGACCTCCTGGGTACCTGGACATCATGGAAGTCAGTGGTCGTACGCAAATAGACGTTAAAGATTGGTTTGCAGGGCGGGAAAACAAAATGTAGAGACCACAGACAGACATCTGACCGCTAGAAAAACACTACCTTTTGCGCACTGCTTGCCACGAATGGGACTCCGCTTTCTGAATTGGTGAATAGTGAATACCAATTCGGTTGTGTTTTAACAGGTATTACAAAACGCAAATGGAGAAAGTGGGTCTGATAAATAGCGATTATAAAAGTTCCCTCAGCTTTCTCGTAATTCTCAAACTTGCGAAACTATTTAGTTTAAATCTGTATGAATGGTAATAACTAAGCTCATATGTCCGATTGTTTAGGTGTCTGCGCTTGTGTCGCGCTGTGGTGTAGCCCCTAGCTAGCACATCAGAATGGCTAGGTTCCGCTGTCTCACCCTCCAAAACACGCTCCTCTCCGTTTTCTTTCTTACGACGCATGGCCAGTCTGCACCGGCGGCCTCCGCCGCTCGAGCCCGACTGTGGCCGACGCTTCTGCGTTCGGGACGCCGTCCCTGCGAATTCTATCAAGGTAACGGCAGGAAGAATGCCTCGTTTCACTCTTTCTAGAGCCACGCGTGCGTATTCAAGTGACGTCGCATGCGCAGTTGTTCTGGGTGTCGTTTGCAGCTTTTTTTTCCAACCACCTTCACAGCGTGGAATTCAGCCATTTTTTTCTTTCCGTTCGAACAGTCTCAATAAATACTGATAGTTTAAGATACTTAAATTTCATTATAGACAACACTGTTTTTCATGATCGCGTTGCTGAGTATGAAGTCATCGAAGCGTTTATGTCTCTAAGCAAGAGTAATTCCTCCGACGCGAACGGTTTTCAGATAAAGCCCCTACAGTTTGTCATTGATTTATTAGCGAAATTTCTAACACACCTCTTTAACGTCCACTACGCAACGGGAGTTTTGCGCAATATGCAGTCCGCTAAACTTTAGCGGACTGCAAAAAGGGCGATCGTAACAATTCTCAAACTGCCAACCTATTTCCATTTTGCCTGATTTTTCCCAAGGCACCGAAAAAATTTCCTGAAGGGCTTATCATCATTTTCCTAAGACAATATCATTTACCCCGCTCAATACGGACTAAGAAAAAAACTGAGTTGGCCCTGCTCGATCAAAAATAGTTTATACTAGACAATTTTGAAGACGATTTTGTTCAAGGTATTTTCCTTTACTTCACAGAAACATTTGACTCCGTCCATCACGATATTCTCCTTCATAAGCTACACCAATACGGGCTTCACGGGAAAGACTATTCTTTGATATCATGTGATCTACGCTATCGAACTCATCTCACTGAAATTGCAGAAAATATTTCACCAACAAAAACAGTTCAGTATGGCTTGCCACAAGGTAGCATTGGAGGTCCGTTTCTTTTCACTTCGTACATCAATCAGATTGTTAATATCAATGAAACAATTAGATACGTAATATATGCCGATGACACAAGTCAATTTTTTTCCCGGTAGCTCAGGTATTGATTTAGCAAATCGCAAAAATAAGACTCTCGCTTGTATTAGCAGTTAGGCATCAAACAATAATTTAAAACTGAACGCAAGCAAAACTAAAGCAGTACTTATTTATCCACGACGGAAATTCAGCGCTGTTGCACCTATTGTGGTAAATCAGCCTCCAGTCCAATTTCTAAATGTTTCAAAGTACTAGGTGCAATTGGTATTCACCAATTTAGAAAACGGAGTCCCATTCGTGGCAAGTAGTGCGCAATAGGTAGCGTTTCTCAAGCGGCCGGATGTCTGCATGTAGTCTCTACATTTTGTTTTCGTGCCCTGCAAATGAATCTCGAACGTATCTTTGCCGTGCGACTATTTATTTAAGTCGTGACCGGGGTATCCAGGAAGTGCCGTCGAAAAAGTTAACCAAGCCGTGCGAAGTAAGCGCGCAATGGACGCGGAGCTGCACCTAAACAGGCCCAAAACAAACGTCGCTAGAGCAGACGAAAAAGATGGCTGGCGCCGGTGCGTCCGCAGGCGTAGGCGCGCGGGGAACGCTGGGTAAATTCCCTTCGCCATCTACTCAGCTGCGCCATCTACCGTGAGTGAAAACCGCTGTAGCTGAGAAAACACAAACGGAGAGGAAAGACGATGACGGTGACTAGGCGAGGAGCAATTCGAGTACGTGCTGCTCTGTTCTTGGCACTTAATCCGTGCCTCGCCCAGTGGTGCACCACTGACCAGTAATCCAGTGTGCTGTGGCGGTACTCGCGATACCGGCCGATGCACTGGGTGATTGAACACTAATGCTTCGGAATCCCGCAATGAAAAGCATGAGTACCTAGGTATCCCCGTAAGCTTTCTTTTTGGATCAGCAGCTTTACAGAATGGATTATGGTTGTACTAAGAGCCGATGTAAAAACCACATAAGTTTAATTCCTGTGTTATTTTGGGGTAAATAACGCTTATAGCGACGCGGGAGATATTGATAGCTAGAGTAAGCGGAATGGAAGTGCCTGCTCGCCATCCAACTTGAAAATTCCAATAAAAGCTTCGGCCACTTTTGCCACCTCACCCAGTGTATGCCCCTTGCATAAACTAGCCAATTGTTGCAGGAGGACCAGGTCTATCTTCGCAACATACTGAAACACAAGCTAGATGTTAGGCACTGTTAGTGGGGTGGGTCGAGCAATCATTCATTATTATGCAGTGCGAAGTTTTTGCGACATCTCTGCGGCCCCAGCCAAATCATGCCATTCAAAACCGTCACAGGAGACCTGTGGCTTAAAATGAGAAAGGGCTCCAATCATCACACAGTTTTTGAGCTCACCTCTCTGAAGGTCTTCCATGATCTAGCCGATCCAGTAGGCTTCAAATCACCCCGAACCGCAGCCATCTCGGTGTACAGCGCGTAGTCACACATGCCGTTAGTGATTGGTTCCACCACGGCTAGATTTTCGCCGACCGTGCACAGGACGGCTTTAGTCGTAGTCTTGGTAACTGCGTGGGAAGGATTTACTCGTAGGCTATCTGCTCCTAGCATAGCCATATATCTCTATGTGCGGTAAATATCCCGTAAAGAATAAACTCTTCGTGTTTGCGCTCTCAATAAACGCATGCCAAAGTAGTCGGATAAAGATGAACTGCCTTTATAATAACACTCGTCTTTGTACCATCATTATCACCATCACAGCAGCAGCAGAATACGTTTATCAACGTTACTATAGAACGTAGTCATTTCCAAATAATCCCTATACGGTACGATTCATTGCCACCACATTAATTCACCCCACCCCTCAGTCAGGTTTCAGACCACCTCCAACATTTAGTAGTTTCTATTGGTAGTCTTTTTGTTACCTTAGTGGTCCTTAGATTGTGAGTTCTCCGCGGAACTTTGTTTTTTATGAAGTTTGAGCAAGCATGTATTCCACTTGAGTGCACCCATTAATCTAAGGCGCTCGTAAATTTTACCTGGGTGCTACTCTAAAAATCCTTATTGATCTTTCAGTAGGGCTTACCTCAGCTTACATTAAAGGTGTTAGGTAACACGCGAAGGTTCGGCGCCGCAGGTATCCCGGGCAGCGCGTATTGTTTGTATACGATTCTTTCTCAGAAAGAGGTACATACTGCTGATTTCTTGAGAGTGTTCGGTTGACGCCTGCCAACCATAGTACTAAATCAACGCGAGAATTTCTCCCCTGTGAGTGTGTTTCGCACTAAAATTTATAAAAGATTTTTACGCTTATAAACCTACTGACGCATTTTATTTCATTGCGTTTCATTTCCTTTTATGTGTGCTTAGAATTACCTTCGGTAGCCCTGCACAAGAAGAAAGATAGCTGTAATGATAAGGACAGGTAACCCGAGCGCCCAGTTTGGTTTGCTACGCTGTATTAAAATGAAAAGGACCAAAAAAAAGGGCGAAACACTTGAACAACAGACGCAGGAGCGCACACACAACACATGTTGTGTAAATCTGCATTTTGCTGTAAATCTGATTGCTTGATGTAACTCTTCTTGTTTCATGATGTAAACTCCTGTCTTGGCTGTATGCTGACAGTATGAATAAATAAATAAAAAAATAAATGTACGGAAGTATGATTAGGGTACACTATCACTGGTCCAAGCCGCCGTCACGATCAACAGACACCAGAGCACTTGTAGCCTGTGTCGAAGCGGCAACCGATTGCCGGGATAGTTGACACCGCTATGTTCAAGTCATGTACCCAGAAGCAGCCACAAATTTCTTAAGAGCATTCGCACATACCATGATCGCGGTCTTCACGACCAGCGGCAGTTTTTCAGCAGTGCTAGAAAAACACATATGATGGCACGTGCTCGCACTAAGGTATGTGGTAATTTGATTAAAATTCCCACGCATTTTGTGAAATAAAACCTGTGAAATAAAACCCACAGCAAGTGTTAAGTCTTTTCATGTAGTTTCTTTGTTTGAATTGACGACTATTGAAGAAGGAACAGTAGACAATTGGCGAGTGCGGGGCACTTTCGAAAGCTCACACGGAAAGCTCTATAGAGAGCTTAGCGTCCATTTAGGATTGGTTGCCGGTCGCATATGAATTCCTCTCAGGACACCACAGTTGTGCGACTACGCTTGTGGCGGATAGCTTTTAGCTGTCTAATGGAGGGAAATATTGTTTCTGACATTGTATGGCCATGCCAGTAACTCACTTGTATTCCTTTTCACGGTGGTCGCTGTCGGAGGATTCACCTGTGGCGTTGGTTCTCCTCCAACCGCCGAATTCGACGGTGGCTTCACCACCTTAGGCGGGGAAATGGTGCTACCAACTGTTTTCTTTTGTGCACCCGTCTGATTCACAGGGAAAGGAACAGTTGAGTCGCCTTTATCTGAAAGAAATCAAGTCAGCAAACATGTTCAAAAAACAAACTTCGTAACATATATCTGCAACCACGTTACTAGTCATGCGCTCGTAACGGGATCTGCACCACCACGGGCTGCTTTATTAACAATGTAAAAACCATAACTTACGTACAAGACAGAAGAAAAGAGGCAAAAACCCATAAGCTTAGTAGTAATTTCTGCGGTAAGCACGGAAGGGTTCGGAATCCAAATAAAAGGGTAGTTTGCGCGGATTGCCCGAGGGACGCTTTTAAGGGCTCGTTGAAACCAGCAACTGGAGAGTCTGTGCGTTCACCTGCTCTGACAGCGCGTGTTCGTTCGGATTGCAGTTGATTCCACCACGGTGGACAACCCAACCCAATTTAAACTTGTTTGAAAGTGTTCGGTGTCGTCAGCGTAGTCGCCACCATTCGCGACAACACGAATGTTACCACATTCGTCGCCGGAATAAACGGGAAAAGATTGGCGCCTGTGGGGTTCATGTCCTGGTCGAGAAAGCAGCAGTCAAGGACTATAACCACATTGGCAACACGGCACAGGGACAAAATAGAGCAAGAATGTTCCTCATGCGTGTCTCGTGACAGGTGCACGCGGCGGCACGAGTGTTCAACTGGGGCACGCGGCGAAGAGCTGTCGCTGCAGAGAAAGTCGCAGAAGGAGAAGCAGGCACTCCGCTCGTCGGGATCAACCCCGTCAGAATGCCATACACGTGAGAATGGGACGCAATCAGAATGAAGAAGGAAAGTTGCCTTTCGATCACGCGAGAAGACTAAAATTAGCGAGAAATTTTTAAGCGACGTGTCTTGCCCCAGGTACAAAGCTAGGGAACTCCTAGTAGCGTCCATATGACCTCCACGCTGCGTGAAGGTGAAGCAAGCGCCTCGAGCCGTTTTGCGGTGGCAGTGGAAGCACCATCTACCATGCTTTTCCCGCCGAACGAACAAATTCGTGGCGCCAACGGCATTGGTTTGTACCCCGATAAGAGTCGCATTGTCGATTATGGAAAGCGCGCTTCACTGTGTATCACATGGTGTGGGAGAACCAGCTCAACCCCTCACTTTCCGCGATTTCTAACCCATTGGTAGAGCAGTGGGAGGGAGAATTGGCCAGCCCGAGCGTCAATAATCAGCTCCGGCTGATCCAGCGGGCTGAGACGCAGCTTGGGTCAAAATAAACCATACGTACTGCTCAGTCTGTAACACTTTAGATTTATTTGTAAGCACGCATCCAGATCTTCTATCCGGTATCACGCATCTTCGCGGCCTAAGCGACCACTCTCTGTTGTACTTTACAATGAACGTTTCCTTTCCTCGCAACCGCTGCACCGTGAAACTAATCCGTGAATACAAAAACGTAGGCGTCGACGCTATAAACGATAAATTATGCGCTTAATTGGAGTAATTTTGTTCATCAGCGCACTTTGCAAGAAAACTGGGAATTGTTTTGCACTTATGGGAATCAGCTAACTAACGCGCATTCCCATTCAACGTATTCGATCCTGTGTTAATACAACCTAGTACAAAAGTATTCCCAAAAGATGAAACAGTAAAAAGAAACGCATTTTTTGCACCGCGGAAGAGCGTGCCAGAGCAATCACTCGACCGCTCATGAGGCTCCTCAACAAGAGTATATAAAAGCCGTTTCTGACTGCAAACAACCATTCTTTTTTACAGTAACCTACCCAGCTTGTTGGCACGTGATCAGAAGACGTTTTGGAACGTAGTAAACGCCAAGGAAGACAGCTCCGTTTTTTAACGATGAATCAGGTCAGCCCATACTACTCGCCGAATGGCCGTCAGTGATAAACAATGCCTTTTCAAATTTCTTTTCCCCCGCATGTTCTACAAATGAACGCCTCAGCTTTCCACAAACTGCTTTTGTTAGAATGCTTCCTGTTGTCATTGAACCATCCCGGATTAGTGAAGTTCATTAAACCTTAAAGTGGTCATCGTCCTGCGGGCCCGATAACATTACCTCGAAACTTCTAAATTAACCTAAACTGTATTTATCTATCTTCTCAGCAAATATCTTCCACAAATCATTACAATCAAGTTCGCTTCTGAAAATTGGAAAATCAGGAACGTAAGAACATTCGGGTGACCAACATTCTCCATTTAACTACCGCCCTAATTCGTTAACAAGCGTTCCTTGCAAACTATTCGAGCACGTATTACACGCCCATCTTTCCAGTTTTCTTGAATACAATTCCTTTTTTTGTTCCATGCCAACTTGGCTTTCTTCGTTCCCATTCATCGGAAATACCGTTACTGTTCTCTGCCTACAATTTGCATACCATACTATGCAAAAGATGCAGAGTAGACTGCGTTCTTCTAGATTTTTTAGCAGCCTTCGATAAAGGTGGGCATCGTTTACTATTGTTGTAACTTTCCGCGCTGAAAATAGATCCAAATTTATTAACCTGGCTTGAATATTTTCTCACTTACCGCTGGCAATACGTTACTCTAAACAACAGCGACTCCTCTTTGATTTCTGTAACATCAGGTGCGCCACAGGGCGGATAATTAGGTCCAATACTGTTTTTTATATAAAATAATGACCTTCCCAAACGACCTTCCCTATAACAATGACCGTTCCATTTTGATTCCGTGCTCTTCAAAGCAATGCAACGTATATTTGCCGTACGAACACTTAATTCCATCGTGTCCGGGGTACCAAGGAGGTGCTGTCAAAATATTTAATCAAGCCGTGCGAAGGAAGCGCGCAATGAACGCGAAGCTGCGGGTAAACAGGCGCAACAAAAAACCGTCGCTACAGCCGACGACAAAGCCGGGTCGCGCCGATGCGCCTGCCGGCGTTAGCCCGTGGGGAACGCTGGGTAGCGTTCCCCACGCGTTCCCCTCCAGGAAGTAGCGAGTAATTTTTGGACGTTCTGCGATTGGAACCCGATATGCCATTTTGACGAATTCTGGCGTGCAGAGCGGACAGACAAATAAATCAGTATGCCTTTTAATCATTTTTAAGTATGGAAGTAGACAGCAAAAACAAAACCGCAACAATTTCTTTTAATGCATTTGAAAATTACCTGCTTTATTGGCTGCCGGAAAGAGCTGGAAGGCAAGTTCAGTAGCCGAGAAGTATACAGAATAAACAAACTCAATAAAGGTTCGGGATTTATGTCGCTGGCACTTCGTTGTCGATAGCGTAGCAGCACCCTGTGATTATACTTCACACGCGGTTCATTTGACGACGTCGTTCGCAAGCCGCTAGTCTCAGCGTGTATACACGATAAAGCACAAACAGCAAAATACCAAACAAAACAATCCCCGTGAAAATTTACCAGGACTCGAGGATCACTTGCGCCAAAGCCGCTGCAATCTTCATAATCGGCGGGAAATGTTCCATAAGGATAAAAGAAGAGCTACAGAAGCGTCGCTACGCGGTGCTGTAGTGACTGTAGCACGACCGCTGCTGGAAGCGAGAAAATCAGCGCGCATGCGAGCAAAAAAGGACGCGCGTGCGTGCCACGCCGGTTTCGATAACACGCGCCAGGCCTCCAGAGTGCGCGTCGGTGGCTCCTGCCACGCGCTCGCGTGGTCCGGAATATAAAGTCCCCGTCTCAACCTGTTCCTCATTAGCATTAATGGTTAAAGGTTGATCGACAGTGTTCTTGGTCTGATGGAAGCTTTTTGAAAAGGATGGTATTCCGAGATACAGGAAGTAAACGGGCCACCGCAGCATTCCACTCGCAAACGCTAAACCGCATGCGTCACTCACTAGAGTGCTTCTTCGAGGTTCGGGTTTTCTACTAGTTTCTTATGGAGGAAAAGCTCGCTCTAATATAATTATTCCATTAAGAATGTCCCATTGTTCCTTGCTACGTGACTCGTTGCTTGAAATACTTTAGCTCTGCTTTAAAGTCTGTCTGAGAGTGTAAAGGAACTTTTTTAAGTCGACTACTCAATTGACTGTAATATAACTGACTTATTAAGTAGCTGTAACGCTTAAAATGTCCTATTTAGAGGTGGCGGGTCATTGTAACTCTTTCTTAATATTTTCCTGGCAAAGCTAGCTTCATGTCGGGCGTTAGAGTAGAGTCGTGCGTGCTTCGTAGAGGGAAAGAAATCTGCCTGCATTGTCTGGCAGCAGCATGGCTCCGCGCTTTTGAAGTTATGTCGCCGGCGCTTTGCGCATCGCCAGATAATGCAGAGTTTTAATGCGAAGGTTCACATGCATAGGCCTTTGTGCATTTTTAATCGGCACAAAGCAACAAATTAGCCAAGGTTCACTCACATAACGCTGGAGTTAATAGGGAAGCCTCCTGGCGTATCCTAGCCACAAGCTAAGCTCCATAGAATTTCTCAAAGTCAGCAAATTGGTTCTCATTCGCACCAATTCATTTTTGCTGTGTTTCACTGCTCGCACCACCTACTGGAACCTTCCCTTACTTTTAAACTTCGTAAACTGCCACATGCCGCCGCCGCGAGCGCTAGTTGTTTTTTAGTAACTACTTTTTTTATATATAAAAATCAAGCAGCCGCGTATTTTGAATTAGAACAATGACAATATTACTTATGTAGGCACATCTCGCCTCAGATATGGTTAATGTTGTCTTTTTGCTCAGCAATGGGGACAAGTATAAACACTGCCGCCAAGCTCAGCAGTTCATAATAGCTTTGCCAATATAAGTGTCCCGTTCAATTCAGTTCTTAACTTGCTGCGGCGTGCTTGGTGCTTATTCGCCTCCTTGCTAGGCCATGCCTTCGCCAAATCGCAGCGGCCCCGTACACACATTTCGCCCAACCAAAGCCTCGACCAAGAACAGAACTTAAGACGTCTGATGGCCCGGGTGTCCTTGAAGCGCGCCATACTTTTTCTAGCGCGAGGCATCGATAAACGAACGTTACTGTGTGTGTGCTCTTAGCGCCGGGTCAGCGTACATATCAACAACTTGTTTTCTTTTAGAGTTAGCTACTACTTTTACTGGTGCAGTCCCTTGACGGCCGTCTCTGGGCTGAGCCACGTCGTCGTCGTGAACGAGAGAACGATGGCAAGACCGAATAGTGAAAGAAACTAAACAAGGAGGGCGGTTCGCCCTGGCTGCGCGAGCACTCTGCGAAAATGTGCGGTGGTGAGGGGGGTTCATATGCTGTGCCCGGACGAGACGCTGGTCTGCGCGACGCTGGCGAAAACGTGAGGAGGGCGTGCCCGTGACGATGCTGCGCGTGCCCTGCTTAATACGGGGGTCGGGTTCCCTTCCTGAGACGCGCGTCCCACCGCCGACGCAGAGGCTCATCACCGCTGCCGTTGAAAGAACCGACGAGTGAGTGCTGCCTAAGCGCACTACTGCGATGCCCAAATACGGCTTAAAGGAGTATCGTAATCGCGAGCCAAGTTTTTTAGGACGCAGTCCTTTGGCGGCCGTCTCTGGGCTGAGCCGCGTCGTCGTCATTACCAAGTGAACGATGGCAAGACCGAATAGTCAAAAAAGGAAAGGAGAAGAGTGTCGCGAAGACTGAATAGTAAAGAAAGCAAAGGAGGAGCGTGTCGCCGAAATTTTGAGGGGAGGTGAGCGCGCTGCGAAAGTGTGCGGTGGTGTATGGAAGCTGTATGCCGTAAGGAGGAGAGTGTGGCGAAATTTTGAGGGGAGGTGAGCGCTCTGCGAAAGTGTGCGGTGGCGGAGAGGTGGCAGTATGCTGCTCCCGCTGGAGACGCTCGTCGGCGCGACGCGGGTGAGACCGTGAGGGGACGTGCGGGTGATGATGGTGTGCGTTCCCTGCCTAAGGCGCGGGTCGTGGTGTCTTCCTGAGATGCACTTCACGCCGCCGACGATGAGGCTCATCAACGCTGTCGTCGAGAGAACCCAGCGAGTGCTGCCTGAACACACTGCTGCTGCGCCCAAATATCGCATTAGGAGTATTCGTAATTGCCAGCCACTTTTTTTCTGTTCCGATCATCCAAGTTTATGTAATGCAGTTCGTTTGTTCAAAAAATAGTACCGGAAACGCCTGACCATAAGTAGGCGTATCTGCTGGGGAATTGTATTTCACCAGTTTGCACTTTCTAACAGGAAGGACCGAAATATTATGCAAGTTTATATTATGTACCTTTTACGCTACTTGGTGCAAGCCGTATACACACCAAATATGAACCAAATAAGCGCTATAATTTTTTTACAATAATAAACCCTGTTTCCTACACACGTTCTTGTCACATGATATTGCCCGAAGAAAGTAGTCATTTAGAACTCACCGTGTGACATTTGCAGCGTGACTGAAAAGTGGTAATGCATAGTTAGGTCAGCGTAACAACAGTGGGTAGAATTTTTATTTGACCATAAATTCAACTATCAAACTGTTGAGCCTACACCAAATCAATTAAAGTTTGTCCTACAAGCTTTTTTGTTTTATTCATGGTTTGTCAAAAGAATTTCGAAACATCATCCAGGTATAACAGCATTCGACCAAAATAGCACCCGGAATGCTTTTACACTAATATCATTATCAGCTATATTACTTCGATGTGGCCCGTGTAGATGATAATAAACTTTGCGTTGAAAAATTTTTCCAGGTGTGTAGCTTCTCTACAAAATGGCGGAAAGGGTTACTAGAGGCAGGGCAATGCATAGAACAGCCGGTCTTCTGTGCACTCAACGGTACCTTTATTTCCCTATGCTGTACCGCCCCGTATACGAAGAGTGATTGATATAATTGTCTGAATGGTCAACATACACTCATCTCCTCCCGAATAACACAATCAAGGGAGGATCTAAATATATGGCGTTTTCGCCTGTTAACGCTCGCAAAGCGGCCCTTCTTACAAACTTCGCCACCCCATCTATTTTGACCCCAGCGACGAGCAAGAGACCAACGGAACACCACAGCGCAATACAGCGTGTGTTGGTGTTGTAGTGCTGTCTCATACAACATGACGCTATTGTGTAAATGTGAACCCAACTAGACACATTTTTATAAAAAACTGGCTAGTTATCTTTCTATTTAAAGACCTCTGGTTACTAACAGGATTATTCTACTTCCCTTGCTATAACATCAACCTTGTACTCTCCGCATTTTAACGCCAATAATTGCATTACTACATAAAAACCCCGTCAATAAGATCGGCAAAGACGGCGACAGGTAACCTGACGTGTAATGCAACTTCCCCTAATAAATCTTTCTCAGTACAGTAAAATCTCGATAAACGGAAATCGCTTAAACGGAATTGCCGCTTAAACGGAACAGTTGCCTGGAATTCGGTTGGTATTGTATTCAGATAACGTAAAGAAACTCTCGGTAATCGGAACTAAAATTTCCGCATCACCGTGTAAACGGCCCCAGAAATGCAACTTCTTGTGAAATCCACTGGCATGAGAATTAACTTTTTACGGTTCCGGCTGTTTCGTTCTTGTTTTTTTTGTTCCTCCATGCTTTTTTAGCGTTGTTGGCCTCGTCTCGTAAGTGGTTAGCCGTGTTTGCGCAACGAATGCAACATCGCAGTTCTTGTTCCAGTCGTTCGATCTCTATTCTAGACGCCGAGGCTACAGGGCTCACCTCCTGTCGCCTCGTTCGTGCCATCGTTGTGCTATTCGTCCTTCATTACCACGTTGCCGTCTTTTAAATTCGGTGGCTCGTAAGCACTCGCGAAGTTGAGGCCTCTAGCCTCCGTGAACATGCACTTGCAAGGACTCAAACAAAAGTAATTTACGCATTTTGTAGTGCACAGCGACTCATTGTTGCCAAATGAACTTTGTGAATGCTGTGCCTACGCTTCTTGTAGTTTTCTTGCTTTCTGAAAACTATCAGCTACAGACACTTTCTTAGAGAGTTAGAGTTAGGTCAGAGTTCCATGAAATGCTCTTAGAAGTGTGCACGCACATAAATTTTCACCTTAGAACATCTCTCTTAGTAAACGGAACTCCTGTTAAACGGAACTAATTTTTCCGGTCCCTTGAAGTTCCGTTTATCGAGTCTCTCTAAACGGACCTCTCCAAGCGCGGTATAAAATGTTAGTTGTTCTGCATACTTCCTTCCGAAGCCGAGCTCTTTCTACCTCGCAGGAGCTTCTACCTCGCATAGGCCGGTGCACAGGGGCCCATACACGAGGGTTTACGTCAGGCAGAACATGTCCCCTCGAATTTAAGACTTTCCGTTACTCAAATTTTTTCCATCTCCAATCTGGACACATCGATCATCCCTTTGTGCCTTAGTCCCATAGAGTATAGCGATATATTTGCACGCGAACAAAACATTATGGTAATTGAGGTAGCAAACAATACTAGCCCGCCTTGCCACTTGCTGTTCGGTTATGATTTAGGACCAAGTAAGTATGTAACCGCGCTCGATATTTTTGTTCTGGGGAAGGGCAGTGTTGAGCTTCCATATCCATGCTAGAGTGAGGACCTTAAACAGCAAGATGCTATTGAGCAACAAAAAACTTTTGCAGCTGAGGTAAATCAGCACTTCTGACTTTCGAAATATTTCTGTGCTTAGGTCTTCAAGCGTTCAGTGTTACTCTGGATGCAAAATGAAGGACTGATAAATAATAAACATAAATAGAATTTTGAGCATGTTCTGTTCCTCAACTGTGTTTCATGCCAAGCCAAAAGTATTCGAGTTTCCTCGCGTCCTCTTAATTTTTCTACGCTAGTGAAGTTAAGAGTACGCTACAGAACAGCACATAACACTGATTGGACTCTAACATAGCTGGTATTTGTATAAGAGCGGACACATTCGAAGCCGTTACATGTCCTATTGTATCCAATTATCAATAGATCTCCAATTACCCCAGCCCTCTGCTGACTGCGACGAAGTGATCCCCGTAAACGTCCTGATCGCATCTGCCCACTTAAGCTTCTGCCGCCCCCTACTATGCTTGCCTTCTCCAGGGATCCACTCTCTTACCCTTATTGGCCAACGCTTATCTTGCCTCCGCAGTGCATGCCGTGCCCACGGCCATCTCTTCTGGATTTTTACTAATATGTCCTTAATACGAATTTGTTCCCTGACCCACTCCACCCTCTTCTTGTCCCCTAACGTTACACCTACCATGTTCCGTTCCATTGATCGCAGCATCGTCCTCAATTTAAGTTGAACCCTTTAAGTGAGCCTCCAAATTTCTACCCCGTAGGTGAGTACCGGTAAAATGCAACTGTCATATACTTTCTTCTTTGGGGAGAATGGTAGCCTTCCATTCATTACCTGATAATGCCTCCCGAATGCGCTCCACCCCATCTTATCCTTCGAATTATGTTTCCCTCATATTTGTGATCCGGGTCACTACTTAGCCTAAGTAGACATCTTCGCTTCACTTCCGCTGCTTCGCCACCTCTCTCAAACCACTGTGCTGTCGCGAGGTTATTGGTCATTACTTCAGTTTTCTGCATATTAATTTTCAGGCCCACGGTTATATTCTGCTTGTCAAGTGCGGCAAAGATGCTTTCAAATCGTCCCCGGAGTTACTTAGCAAGGACAAGCCATCAGCAAATCTGAGGTTACTGAAGTATTTGCATTTATCTAACTGCAAATGTTTTTGTGATTGATACGTTAGTCGTCATAATTATCTTACCGAGCATTGCCAAGTGGGCACCAGTAGCGAAATTCGTCCACACGACAGTGTATTTAAAGGGGCGTACGCAGCATGCAAGTGTCTTTCACATCGAATCAGAACGTTTAAACACCTGGCTCAAAGAATGTATGTATGTATGTATGTATGTATGTATGTATGTATGTATGTATGTATGTATGTATGTATGTATGTATGTATGTATGCATGCATGTATGGATGTATGTATGTATGTATGCACGTAAGTACGTACGTACGTATGTATGTATGTATGTATGTATGTATGTATGTATGTATGTATGTAGTGTGTAGGGAACGAGAGGGCTTTCAAGATGGTCAACAGATAGAAATAATACTTTGGAGAAGGTAGCGGCCTCAGACCTCTGCCAACGTTTCGACAAGGAGACTTGTCTTTTTTAAGGCATCAGGGTTCATCTCTGGCACACTGTTTTATAGATACAGATTGAGTTGAAGAGAGAGGGAGGAGGTTGTAAAGACCGGGGCCGGAAGGAGGACAGCAGAGTGGGTCAACGGTAGGTTGAAAGGAGCGAAATAGTGAGAGAAAGGGAGGTGTGGTTCTTGTGACAGGACCCCGCAGTAGAGAAAGAGGGAAGACTACGCGAGAGTCGGAGAAAAGAGGGGGGAACGGCTTAAGCTGGTCTGCGGTGTATGTATGTATGTATGTATGTATGTATGTATGTATGTATGTATGTATGTATGTATGTATGTATGTATGTATGTATGTATATTTGTATGTATGTATGTACGGACGTATGTGTGAATGTATGTATGTTTGCATATATGTACGGACGTATGTATGTTTGTATGTATGTACGTATGCGTGTATGTACAGTGCTCACGGATTGAAACGCGACACTGCGAGCGCGTGGCCTCCGGTACATGGGGCGCCGCCCGTGGACGCCCGTGGAAGCTAGGTGTTGCATTGTGGTATAGCGCGAGGATGAGAGCGTGTTGACCATAGGCTTACTGCTTCCGATTGCCAATGAGCGAGACTGTGGTTGCCCGCAGCGACAGTGGGGCGCTGCGAGCGCAACGCGTTTGCGCGCCAATGGTAGTAGCCCGGCTGTGCGCGCAGCCTATTTCGCGACATCGTGTGCGCACTCTTGCTACGCGTGCCCTTCCATTGCGGCACAGTAATGTTCTTGTAATGCACAGTCGCGCTCATCTGAATAAAAGAAACTTCTGTACGAAGAAACAGTAAACTTTATTCCACGATGTAAACTAAAAAAAAGGAAAGACGCCTTTGCGGGCACGTTCGCGTGTGGCGCGGTGCATTAGTACTTCGTCGGCTCTCCTCTTTTCTTGTTTTTTCATGGAATAAAGTTGGCTATTACTTCGTGCAGACGCTCGTGTTATTCCGACAAGCGTGACCCTGCCTTGCATGCACATTATGTCTGTCACATCGGAAGGGCAGGCGTAAGAAGAGCGCGCGAGCAGACGATGTCGCGCAATTGGCTACGTAGACCGCCGGGAGGTGGTAAAGTCGCTCCTGCGCTCCAGGCTCGCAGCGCACCGCTGTCGCTGCGGGGAACCACACCCCCGCTTATTGGCAACCGGAAGCTGCAAGCCTACGGTAAAAATGCTCTCATGCTCGTGGTATACCACAATGCAACACCTACATTCCACGGGCGTCCACGGGCGGCGCTGCATGTGCCTCAGGCCACGCGCTCGCCGTGTCAGGTTTCAATCCGCGAGCACTGTACGTACGCATGCACGCACGTACGTACGCACGTATGTATCTAAGTATGTATGCACGTATTTTCGTATGTACGTATGCGTGTATATATGGATGTGCGTACGCCTGCATATCTATATTTCTCTATGTATGAACGCACGCGTGCATGTGTGTATGGACTCATAATGTACCTATCTATGTTGGACGAAAAAAAAGCTTTCGAGAAGGTAGCCGCTTCAATGCACTGCCAATGATTGGAGAAGGTTTGCATTTTTCAGCAAGGCAAGTCGGCTTGTCTCCACCATCCTCAAATTTTAATTGCTCGGTATGTGTACTGACGTATGTTATGCGTTGCATTTTATATAGCTATACAAAACAGGCTTGAATAATGTATATATATATATATATATATATATATATATATATATATATATATATATATATTAGATTGCGAATCAGAAATGGAATGAAATCAGACAGAAATAAAGGGTTGGCAGCAAAGAAAACCTCGGGAAGCAAAGGGGAGGTTGTGGTGGGTCATACAAACAGATGAAGATTTAAGAAGATTTTTTTGGGTCAGAAAGAAACTGGTGAAAAAATGCCCGCTGGGTGGGATCCGAACCCACGACCTCCTGAATACCGTTCTGGTGCGATAACAACTACGCTACCGGCGGGGCTGTTTCCCCACCACCTTCTCGGGTAATTATGTGAAGCTATTTTCTGTTTCCTGCACTTGCGGGTGGTAGCCAGCGCCACTCGGACTTCTCGGGGTGAAGGGGACATTCTTTTTAACCCCCGGGCCGTGACTCGAGTGTCTACGGCATTTCGAGAGTTGTCGACCAGCGTTCAACCCTCTTAAGCTACCTTTGGAACCAAGACTGCCAGAACAGAGGCCCTCGCTAAGCATGTAGCGAATCATCGAATCGCTACATGCTTCGCGAGGGCATCTCTTCTGGCGGAAAGAAATGGCAGAAAGAAATTTGTGTTTGGTATGCTCCGCTATAACATGACTACCAACGAAAAGAAAGCGCTAGAGAACTCGCAAGCTGTCCCGACATAATTATTAAATCTGCCGACAAGGGAGACGCCCCCGTAATCTTTGACCAAACCGACTATGCTAACGAGGCCAATAAGCAACTATCGGTATCGACGTTCTACAAAGCACTACCCAATGATCGCACTGAAGAATATAAGCAAATCATCAAAGATAAACTAGCTGAGCTTGTTAAAAATAAAACAATAAATGAAACCACGACTCGTTCCTTGATCTCTTTAGGTAGTAGCCGGTAAATTCTATCTTCGGCCTAAAATTCACAAGGTGAACAACCCAGGGTGCCCCATTGTTTCTGCCATTGGCACTGTTACCGAAAACCTCTTGCGCTATGTGGATAATCTCATTTGCGACATTCCGCCCAGCTTTCCCTCCTTCATTAAAGATACCAATGACTTTCTCTCGGACATCTCAAAAATTGAAATTCCTGATAAATGCCTCCTAGTCACCCTCGATGTTGCGTCACTGTATACTAACATCCCCCATGAAGATGGCATCACCGCTGTATCGCTTGCGTATGAGCAGTCATTCTGCGACAAACCTATCCATTCTTCTACTCTCCAAACTTTCCTTAGGCTTATTCTTGAAGTAAACAATTTTGCGTTGGACGGAGTTCATTACGTGCAAGTCAGCGGAACGTCAATGGGGACTCGATTTGGACCCAACTACGCCAATATCGTTACGGCTCACCTGGAATCAAACTTTCTTGACACTCAAAATTAAAGCCACTGTACTATAAAAGGTATATTGACGACATATTCATGATCTGGCAGCACGGTGACGCGGAGCTCGTAACTTTCATTGAGGCATTTAAGCTAGCCCATCCTACTATTTCGCTTCCTCATTCCTATTCGGAACACAGTGCAAACTTTCTGGACGTCACCGTTACTACTTCCCAAGGTCGGCTTCAAACTAAACTGTACAGAAAACCGACAGACACGCCGCAGTATTTGCACTTCCAAAGTAGCCATGTCAGACACTGCAAGACAGCAATACCGTACAGCCAAGCCCACCGTTTTAGGAGAATTTGACGAACCAAGCCGACTTTGACTTAAACTGTCGAGAACTCAAGACCGCCCACCTTTAGTAAGAAATACCCGAAACAGGTTATCGACGACGCTATTGTGCGAGCCAACCAATTAGACCGTAACGAAATCTGTAAGAAATAAGCCCCGAACGTTAACCAGCAAATAAACTTAGTTCTAACCCACTCAGCCTCTGCTCCAAGAGTGTCAACCGTACTAAGAAAACATCACAATATTCTAATTCAAAGTGAACGTTTAAAAAGCATATTCCCCGAACCACCACGCGTTGTCTACCGGCGTAATAAGAATTTAGGTGACTTTCTTACTAACTCTCGTATCAACCGACCGGCAACTACTGGCTGCATGCCCTGCAATAAACCCCGATGTAAAGTATGCCCACACATGACCACCACACAGCGTGCCACCAGCACGGCTTCAGTCTACTACGTAAATACAAAGGGTAACTTTAACTGTGACTCTGTTAATGTCGTATACCTTGTAGAGTGCACTATTTGTAGGCAGCAATATATCGGCCAAACTGAAACGTCCTTCCGAATACGGTTCAATAATCACCGCTCTCATGCAAAAAGCTGCCCATATTTGCGCCTGTCAAGACATGTGAACAGTCCCGGTCATGCATTTGAACATCTTAAAGTAACAATTTTAGAACACGCTTTCAAAACACACCACGACCGCGAGGTTCTGGAATCTTATCTCATTTAAAAGTTTGTGTCAGCGACGCTTGGTTTTCATGAAACTTACGGAAAACTAACGTGCTTATGCCTCGATTAAAATTTGCGACTTCATTATTTTTATCACATTCTTCATTAACCCTACCCTTGAGCTTCCCATCAGAATTCGCAGAAACTCCCCAAATACAGCAGCTTTATTAGCCTAATTCGACTTAACACTGCGATTTGTCCTTGGCAAGGAGGCCGCGTTCCCCCCACCACTTAGATATGTTTAACCCTTTGTTATCTATGGACCCTACCGATTTCCTGTTCAGTTGCTAGATCTTGTGCAATGCTCTTTTGTGTACTGTGTCTATTCTGTCCATCGGCGGGGGGCACACCCAAAACACATTCTTCGTTCATGCCTGTATGTATCCCTCCGAACCAGTCTCCCCAACCACTGAATACCTTATTGTCTACTTTTCCCTTCTTTTTGAGACCGCGATTTTGTAGTCTACCGCACTTCCAGCACATGCCAGGTACGTTGCCCCGTCCTGGAGAAACCTTGACCGCGGCCTTGTAAATACGACCCCTTCCTCTCTCTCTCCTCTCTCCTTTCTCTATTTTTTTTTTTATTGTAACACAGGCTTAGCCCGACTGCATGCATCCTCTCCTTTTTTGAAATATATTCTGAACCTTCTCAGAGTTTTCTTCAAATCTATATAAGAAATATGTTCCAAATGTCTGTGACAGCAAAATCATGTAACTGTACTCTGATGAAGGCAAGTCCCGTCGCCTCTACGTAAGTAAACATTCTTTGTTATTGTTCTTGCTGTGTATCCGACTCTTTAGTTATATATTTCTGCGCGCTTTGTGAGTTTTATCTTTCTATATATATATTGTGAGCATCCTTGGGCAATCTACCGGCACCAGTTGGCACAGTCGGTCTTGGGGGGGGTCATCGGACTGCCATAAATGCTTCCTCTTCATCTGTACATTATCATCATCATTAGCGAACGTGCTCTAGCACTTCGTCCTCATCTCTGTGAATACTCATCATCATGGTGTGTGTAATCGGGCGTTCCCTGCTCGAGCCTCCGAATAAACGGTCGCCCCGAACATCGGCCTCTCCGGTGAACCTTGTCCCTCTCAAGTGGTGGAGGTGCGTTTCGGTCCCGCTTCGTACCTCTTCGGTCCCACTCCTGGAGCTGCGTTCCGGTCTCCGGTTGCCTGGCCCAGCCATGCCCATGACGCGAGAATCGGCCAACACTGCCGCCAACCCGGGACCGCCGCAGTGTATCATTACGACCCGCCAGCGCGACCCGCCATCGTTCGCTGGCCTTCGTGGCGAAGATATTGAGGAGTAGCTCGATAGTTACGAACGAGTCATCGCCTTTAACAGGTGGGACGACCGCGCTAAGCTACAGAACGTCTCGTGGTGCCTCGACAAAGCAGCCAAAACGTGGTTCTTCAACAACGAGCACCGAATCGCTGACTGGCCCGATTTCACCGGGCAGATACGCCAGAAATTTGGCTCATCCGCTGCTCGTTCTGACGCCGCGAAGAAACAGCTGGACGATCGCGTGCAACATGCCCAAAAGACGTATACGTCGTATATAGAGGACGTTCTTGCGCTGTGCCGTCGGGGCAACGGGGATATGCCAGAGGCAGATCGGGTGCTCACATTATGAAGGGGATCGGGCCCGGTTTTCATTTTCAGCCCTTGCTGTGCAGAACCCAGCGACGGTAGCCGATGTGGTCGCGACGTGTCAACGATTGGACGAGCTGCAATCCATCCGCCTACACAATGACTCGCTGGCACCTGCCTATCTCGCCAATGATGAGCTGCGCACGATGATTCGTGCCATAATTCGTGAAGAGCTCGGCAACCAACCGTCACTATGCAGTGCCAGCGTTCGTCGCAGCGCTCCTGCACCTTTGGGGTTCGTGAAATAGTTCAAGAGGAGCTGGCGTCTATGTCCTGCCTTTCGGCGTCCCCTCTACCGACAGCGGCAACCAACCCTTCGTATTGCGAAGTCGTAAGCCGAACGCCCTTGCCGTTGGCGCCAGTCCTGCTCAGCCTCACCCTGGTTTTTGGCAGCTTTTCGGTCTCCCCCCAACCCCCAGCCAAGGGGAACCCCCGCCAGGGGGGCCCCCCACTCCCCCGGCCAACCTACCGTGGGGTAATTTTTTTTGGGGGAGATTGTGAAGAAAGAGGGCGGGCTGTGTCTAGAGATTCGATAACAAGGAAACGAGAGTATTTGTCTGGTTTTGGGAAGCTCATGCTTGGAAGTGGGGGGGAAAGATACTTCGGTGGGGCCCCTTTTCAGGGACCGATCACGTTTGGGGGGGGGGTTTGAATTTTCCATACATCATAGTATAGAAGCAGGGGAGGGGGTACTTTCTTCTCAAACCTTACCCTGATAGCCTGAGAGGTCCCGGAGCTCCCTGCCTGGTAACAGACAGGGAGCCCATCCCCCGGAGCTTGACCTGGCTCCGACGGCCACCGTTCGTGGTTTCTAACCCTCCACCTATAAACAAATCGCCAGGGTTTGGATCCAGCTTATGTTTGGGGGCTCGGGGTCCGCGGTATCGCCATTACCGTCACCAAGATTGCTCAAGGTGCCCCGTGCGGGGATTATACACCTTGGTCTCTTCTCCATATTCTGCAGTTAACTCTGGAAGGGGGGGAAGGGGGAAGGCCTCAGTTCTGCACCCTTACCACTCGCACTTCGTCAGCTAAGGGGGCGACCACACGAGGCGTCTGACGAGTTTGGCGGGGCCGATCCCCAGTGCACCTGTCACAGCGACATTGCAGCATCGCACGCCCGGCTCAAGACGGGTCACTTAACGCCCCTCAGAATCGGCATCACCCCGCTGCGCCTCCCTCCACTGTTGCGTGGCTCGTGTTTCACGTGTGGCTGCTCCAAGTGCTTCTGCATTTGCGAGCTTTCAGAATACCAACGGAACAACGCTTGGATGCCGGTGCACCACGATGCTGCACCCCTTTACTCTGGGGACACCAAGGTGCATGTGCAAGTTCCTGAGGGAGGAAAAACTGAGAGCAACGCTATGCCCATGCAAAGCCTTTCCGTCACAGAGGGTTTTTTTTTAGTACAATTTTTTGGTGTCAAGTGCCCATGTGTGTGCTCACGGAGGTAAAATTTATTTCTAGGTATGCGTACTTCACTTGACGGATGAGGAGCCCCGCACACCAATCAAGCATCTGAGTGCCACCATTTCATGTGCGCCTCCTGCCGGACACACGGGGGGTTTATCCGGGGGGGGTGTCAAAATCCTCCTGCTGGGGGTGTGTATAAACCCTGGCAGTAAATATAAATACCCCAGAAAGTGAAGCAGAACACAGTCGCCCAGATAGCCGAATTTGGCATTCGAGATCTAATCGAAAGGCGTGGTTCGGTCCCCACTCTGGGCTCAATAAAAAAAAATTTTTTAACCACCACCCCCCCCCCCACACCCCTTCTTGGGGCCTATCAGCCCCGATCTCACTCCATCCCAAAAAAAGTCTCTTCTAGACTGCTCTCTAAATACCAAGTTCCTTCGACTCGTGCTCCCCCCTCTGTCGCGGACTTCTACCACAGAGCACTGCATCGAAACTGATGGCCCCGACATAGTTCGCCATCGTCCATACCTGTCTCACCATCAGAAAGAAAAATAAATTTACGACAATGTGGCCGACATGCTCAAGCGCAAATCATACGCCCCTCAGCAAGCCCGTGGTCTTCACCTGTCGTCTTTGGGGGGAAAAAGGATGGCTCAGTGCGCTTCTCGCTGATTACAGGGCGCTAAATAAGATTCCCCGGAAGGATGTGTACCCGATTGCCTCGCATTGACGATGCTCTGGACTGCCTTCAAGGCGCTGAGTCTTTTTTTCCCGTCTGGACCTACGGCCGGTTACTGGCAAATTGCTCGGAGTCGGACAAAGAA
Organism: Haemaphysalis longicornis; assembly: GCA_013339765.2. Classification (NCBI taxonomy): domain Eukaryota; kingdom Metazoa; phylum Arthropoda; class Arachnida; order Ixodida; family Ixodidae; genus Haemaphysalis; species Haemaphysalis longicornis. The sequence continues at coordinate 209,967,711 of CM023450.1, read as the reverse complement.
AAACGGCTTCGCTAACCCCCCGACGGTCTACGAGTTTTTAAGTGATGCCGTTCGGGCTGCGCAATGCTCCGGCCACGTTTTAACGTATGATGGATACAGTTCTCCGTGGCCTAAAATGGAAACGTGCTTCTGCTACCTTTACGATATTGTCATCTTTTCTTCCCCCTTTTCCGAGCACCTCAAGCGTCTTTAAGAAGTATTAGCGTGCTTTGCCCGCGCTGGGCTTCAGAATATTGCAAATAAATGCTGCTTTGCGAGTAAAA
>CM023450.1:209895803-209967348 GCA_013339765.2 Haemaphysalis longicornis | reverse complement strand
AATCCGATGCTTGCCTGTGAGATGGCACTTCGTGTCATTATATTTGTTCGAAGTTTGTCGCTTATTTGTGTTGAAGTTGTGAAAAATGTATACTTCAAACACGGGCATTTGCATTTTAGCCCTAATTGCGTGTGGTAGGGCCCAACATGCGACACTGGACTGAGTGTATGCTTGGCGTATTCCAGGTAGATGATGTTCACGTCATAGTTTAACAGAATAAAGCATCAATCCCAACGCGAAGGCATTCGTTCGGACTATACTAAATAGCCGGGTAAATGTGCAGCTACCTGAACGAGCCCGTGCATCCTGAACGAGAGTCTTGGCACTGAGACAAAATTGTAATAATAGATGATTGATTGTGGGTTTTACGCGCCGACGCAAGCAGGAGATGGGCGCGCCGTAGTGGAGGGCTCTGGATTAAGTTTGACCACCTGGGGATCTTTAACGTGCGCCGAAATTTCGTGCACACGGGCGTTTTTTGCTTTTCCGCCTCCATCAGAAAAAGCGCCCGCCGCGGCCGGGAATCGAACCCGCGACCTCGTGCTCAGCAGCACAACGCCTTAGCCACTGAGCCACCGCGGCGGGTAAAAATTGTAATCATAGATTTTTATCGTACTTACGTTTACATTTCAGCACTCTTTGTCACAATGTTGACGGTGCGTAATTCTACCAGTCGGAGACTTCCGCAGCACGCATTGGCCAAGAATATCTTTCGCCAATATTAGTTGCCGAAAGGTCTTGTTCCAAGACACGATTCTTGCTAATTCGCACGTATTCCCGAAACAGCAACGGTGTTCCCAGCGAAACAGCAACGATAGTGCGGAGCTCAAAAAGTGGCCTGATTCATGTTTTTTTTCACACAGGGGCTGCGGTTTGTCCCTAGCTTGAAACGTCATACTTAACAATTCCAGAAGTACGTTTTAGGCGCAAAGGAAAAGGGGTCAAAAAGAACAGTTTGCTCGTTTATCGCTCTGCAAAGAATGTAACCTGAAGCGAATATAGAAGGAGTGGTGGTCCTTTCAACAGCGGCAGGTGGTCCTTTCAGAGTGGCTGCATTGAACCCTCACTTCGAAATGACACATAACATTTTGAGGTTGTAATATTAGTTGCAGAGATCCCATCTTCAATCCAACCAAATAAACTTATCTACTTGTGAAGTCAGGCTAAGACGATTCATGCTGCATAACTTAATGCAGCAGAAACATCCATTCTCACTCACAGACAGTTCCATTCCACGTTTTTGTGGCACCGACCAGTATTCTGGATGCGTCTATCGCGCCCGTTTTTTGCACACTCGGGGTTTGATCCGTATCCGTTAAATTGTTTAGCAATCGTAGAGGGGGGCTGGTGGCTTGTATATGTAGGCGCAAGGCAGGTTGGTTCTTATACGCGGGCGGCACAACCAAAAATCCATACCACCTTTCCACCTTACGTCCTGATTCCGTAGTAAATTACCAAACCCACACCCTTTCTTTCGCCAGCTGTACACCAAAGGTTCACCTATTTTTCTCTCTACCTTATTTTTCGAATCACAGGAAAAATGCAAATGTAGCGTCCAGGAAAGAAATTTTACTAGGCTCACATGTATGGATTCAATCGGCGTCTTATGCTTACAAATGGCAGCAGTGCACATAGATGAACGCGCAGCAGATGATTTCAGTGTGTTTAAAGCCACACATAGGCGTATGTAGGACGTCATTGTGTTAAAGAACCTGCCGCGCGCACAAATAGCGGTGCACGGAAAACAGAGAGCCACGAAATGCACGAAGGCAGTCTACATCCGGTCCCTCAATAAAAATATGTCAGTATAGAGACTTCCACCATGATTTGGAAGCTTTGTGCTGCTCTCGGTGGCATACCGCGAGTGATATGTTCTATTGCTTCCGCGCTTGTGTGGTCTACAACACCGCGCAAAGTGGTTTATACTCGTGGATAAAATCTAAAATCAACAACAGATGTACTATGTGCATTACCTGCAATTGAGACGGTGCAGTCTGGAAATGTCTAATGCAGAAAAAGGGGAATCTTGCTGCAAGTTTCATATTGAAGCCTGCAATGGTAATTTGCCGACATAAAATAGACTCAATAGTCAGTTAGAATGTTGTGTCACACATCGCATCCTTATGTGACACGCTCGTGTCAGAGGATGCATTTCGGGAGAGAATGTTCGAGATGATCGAATAAATTTTTTACATGAATAACAGTCAGACTGCTGAAGTAACTCAATAGCATCACAGAGGCTTAAAACTACACCTGTTCTGCGTATGCGGCAACATTCTGGTTTACGCTTCAACGCTTGAACAGCAGATATACAGTCAAAACTTGATTTAACAAAACACGATGTTACAAATTTTTCGATATAACGAACAAATTTTAATTCTCCCGCCTTTACCCACGCGGTTCAATGCTTTCATAAAATCAAATGCAACAAAATAAGTTCAGCGCCCTTCTCGATTTCACGAAGCATTTAGAGAAACATACATTTTAAAAGAAGCGATGTCTTGTGTGTTTCGCGAGAACACAACGAAGATTGTTGCACCGCGCCAGATGAAAAAGAACGATGCACCTAGCGTCATTTTTACGGGTCTCTACCAGATAAACTGAGCAGTCTCATAACCGCAGACCAATCCACTTTCCAAGATCTTGAAGGAAAAGGACGCCGTCATCCATGCCACTTGGTCTGGAATTCTTTCTTTCTTTCCTTATTTGGTACCCACAGCGCCTTTTTGGCCTTACAGTGGGGGGGAATGACAAAAGTAAATGCATCAACTAGTCACATTGATAACCAAAAATCGAAAATGTTTCAGAGGCCGCGAACCTCTTTTAAGATACATTCGTACACACAAGGAGGAAAATAAAAATAAAGGAAAGCTCTTCATGCTCTTCAAATTTCGGAACTAACGGTTGTCAGTAACAGCAGAAAGGAAATTTACACACAATATCAGCGAGCTTCAATCGCTATACAAAGAAAAGGCCGCGGCAAGTCGCTCTCCTTGCTTTCCACTCAGTTACTGTCGCACAAAAATATAACACACTGCATCAACGATAACACCAGGAAGAAATAGTCGAAAAATTGAAAGTACAACGCTGCCCTAACTTGTCAGGCTATAACGCAGTTCGAGTGTCACGCGCACGCACACACACACAATAACAATAACAAATGATTTTTGCATCACAATAAATTCCCAGTGAACGAATTGCATAGTTAAAAGCTTTTAACAAACACATGGAAGCGTAAAATGCATCCGCAGACTGTTCCGTGGTAACTGATTCCATTGGTGTATTGTTTTCGGAAAAAATGAGTTTGTGAACGCCAATGTGTTGCGAGGTTTGTGAACGCCAATTGCGCCGAGGAAGAAGAACCACCCCGCACGAGAAGCTCATTGCCACTGGTCACTGTACGCTCAGTTTCCGTCTCGAAGGATAAAACCTACCAGCAGTAGCCTAAGAGAATCCTAATGTCATGCTGCGCACCCTAGAGTGCAGTACATCTACATCAATTACGGGGACGCAAGATTGATGCAGTGTGCATATCGCACTGAGGAAGGCGAAACAAGAGCAATCTTTCTGAGAGGCATCTACGCGACCACAGACGCTTTGCTAGTACACTTCCGTGCCCATGTTTTCTCAATTCGGGACTAAAATCTCGGGCGCGTGGGCAGGGGAATACGGCCTTAGAAGCAGCGGCCGCTCTCGAAGAACAATAACAAGGGCCTATCTCCTGCCAGAGAGATGGCTCTTGAGCCGGTGACTTGTGGAGGCAGCCAGCGATGCACTTGAAGATCCCCATCGACACGTTCTTTCTATGGCACCGCGCGGATTGCTCAGTGCAATTTCTTCACAAGCGCGAGGATGGTTGTTTTGCCAAAGATTTCAAGATTATTCCAAATGCTTGGCGTAGTCTTGGGACCTGGAGGGGCTACCTAAACATAGTATTACAGTTACCAAATAGGTTAGAAAAGAGTGGCGCTGTAGATGTCGTAGGCTGTGCATGCCGCTTTTTAAAAGAGCTAAATTGATAGTGAACCACAAAGAAGAACTGCAGCTAAGCCAGGGTAATAGCTTCTTCTAAAAACAACCATGCATATACATTGTGCAATAAAGCCGAAACTGTTACACAAGTTTCGACACAAACTTAGTTCCCACAACAATTACGTGATATCCATAAGCTTTGTAATATCGATAAGTAGGTAAATTTATAATGCAGTTATTGTGGCACAATATTTTTATTTATGTGTTTATTTATTTGGAACAATTACAAGGACGGATGCTTTACAGATGGGAGTGCTATAATTGTGATATGTCAATGAAAAAACAGCAAATTGTCAATTCAGGGCATCATGTGCAGCAATCTTGAAGCTGGCATAATCAGATGTGTCGATGAGGGAGATACCTGTAAAAAAGCCCTGTCAGCGATTTTTATTTCTGCTCTGGCGGCTCAATCATGAGGGCCTCACCGTGCAATTCTAGTAAATCCCATTGCACGTCGATGTAGCGAGAAACGAACGTGCTGAAACTGCAGCGGGGGACGCCTTCTCCTCGAGAAGGATGGTGCGAACGCTGGACGACTTGCAACGGATACAAAGACAGACCTTTCGGGAGCACTTTAGGCAGATGTGGCCAGAAGTCCATCCACATGCCGAGATGAAAGAACTGAAGAGAGACGAAGCATGTCTGGTCCACCGAGTAAGAATAGCCTCGGCCCGTAGAGCAGCTTGGCTACATAAAATAATCACTATATCCTCCCCTATGTGCTTCTCCTGCCGTATGCCTGGTGACATTGATCCCTGTATTATCAGCTGTGGTGAAGGGGAAAACCCCTCGCAGGTTCTTTTCAGGTATTCTGGGGCGACTGGGACCTGCCACAGTGCCAATAAACAGGCGAGAGCTCTTGAAAGCGGCACAAAAACGTACATTCTTGAACCAAACCCACGCACACCACAGGCAATTACAACTCAAAACTAAAATGCGCAATAATAATTTTGGTTTTCCTTCCGTAGTTGCAGGTCACGCTCGTCTTCGTTTGAAATTATTTGCATTTATGAAAAATTTAATCTGCCCATATTTACCACCTTTGAAGATTAAAACAGTGTTTTGCAACCTGTTTTTAGCGCCTAAAACGTGCTTTTTAATGCCTAAATATCCGGCCTCTAGACATACCCATAGTGTTTAGCCCGCAGGGTACGTGAGTCATTGTCCGTTCCGCCAGCAGACAAGCACTGGCTTTTGCAGTGTAGTAGGAAGAAAAATAAAAATAAATTAATACGTAACGTCCGGACTCGTGCATTTGCCCAAGTCGCCCGATAAAATCTGCGCTACGCTTAATACCACCACCTGACTCAAACCTTTAGAAGTGGATCAGCCCCGGCAAGGGTGCCTGGTTTTTACATGGAGGCGAACAGCGAAACGGACCGTGTGTAGAAATTTTTTTGCACAATAAATTTGCGTTTGGCCAAATTCAATCCTGATCCATACATAATGGCGTGCCTATTATTACATGTGAACATTCGGTGCCTAAAAGCAAAATACTTTGAATTTTAAAGGAATAAAAATTCCGCAGAGAATGCTGAAAGCATTCTTCTTTAAGAGCAAGGGAAGAGTTTTTACACAAAAAGAAGATAAAACACGCGTGTAATATTTTTGTAAGCTTCGGTGAGCCCCAACGTTTATTAAGTCCAAACCCGTATATGTCTCATCGAGCGCGAAAACGACCGTCGTTGCCACCAGTGTGCACACAAGTGGAACAAAAAGGCTCGCGACCTCCGCAGCGTGAATTGTGAAAGGAGCGCGGTAATGTACACTGGTAACCCTCCTCAGTTGGCGCGTAAGCTGGGTGCTGCCCGTCGTGCGAGTGTTTGTGAAAGTACAGCGCGAACTCCGAACGGAGAACTTCGCACTAAGGGACCATTGTGGAGCTCAGGTGCTGTTAGTCGGCTCTCCCTTTCCTACCCGTAATGAGCAATAAAGGGATTCTACCGGCTGAATGAATTTTTTTAACTGAACGATCAAACGTTTCTAAGCTCTCTCGGCTTTTGTTCAACCACAAACGGTGCGTTATTTGCTGAGAAATCAGCATACAAAGCTGGCGTTCCGCTCACTCTCTTCCCTTTCATTTTCTCGTGACCTAGCCATTACGTCACAAACTAGGAGCCAAGCTTCCTTCAGCACCGGTGCGGTCTAAAACGTAAACGCTGGCAACGGCAGCTTTTATGCCTCTGAGCCCTGGCGTACTACGGCCTCGTGTCTATGGCGTGGTATTCTACTTTACATTTTAGATGCAAAGCATCTCTTGCTCTCGGCTGCGTCATCCGTCGTCCCACTCCGTCGTTTATCCATCCGCCGTCCCATCCAGCCCCAGACAAGACACCGGCAACACTGCCGCTCCAGGGGAAGCGTGCTCGTGTCGTGCCTGGCCCAAAGAGACACCGGCAACACTGACGCTCCAGCATCTCATGGTCGGGGATATGTCCCTCTCTTGTTGTGGCGCCGTCCACACACCAGAGCTCTTGCTCGGCTCATCTCGACCGGCCCAGGAAGACACCGGTAACACTGTCGCTCCAGGAGCCATTAAAGGGTAAGCACCACCGGCGTTCAGCAAGCCGAGCATGCCCAGTGGGGGTGGACGGCGCAACAACTACAAAGGAGGGACATAGCCCCGTCGCATCTAATAAAATTGCATTATCTTCCCGTAGGGGATCCCTGAGTAGTATGCTCAACAGCCATGGCCTCAACGCAATTCCCCATTTCGTAGTTTCCGGTAAGTGAAAAGTGTGGTAGTTATCATGGAAACCAAACGGTAAATATATCGGTAGCCACGTACCTCAAGCTAACGGAAACGACAAACTGAAAACTAATGGGCACTTCAATCGACCCCATGACTGCTTTGCATACTACTCAAGGTTCTTCTACGGGAAGATTGGTGTAATTTTTTCACTGGCACAATGATGAACTTTTTAGACGCTTGGGCGGCTGGTGTGCCCTGCCTACTCCGAATTCCAGAGCCCATCCAGCCGGCTGCCTGCGAAGCCTCTTTTGATTCAATAGGCGGTGTTTCGAATATCAAGCAGGCGTCCCGGGCTCCGGCTACCGCCGTCAGGAAGCCGCCTTCATTTCACTTTGTCCGGCGACCACAGCCATCTCATACTATCTTCTCTCGCGGGCGCGAACCCAGGGTGAAACAAACACTCTTCACGGCAGCGGTGTCGGCAGCCGTTGTAGCCCTTGCCTCAAACATAACAAGGGCAGAGCGACGCACGCTTTACGGATTATCAACGACGTTTTCAGGCGAACGGGCGGATCGTTCAGCGAACTACTCGCAGCAAGTTCATTTCACAGGCGATTATGTTCTAACCAGGCGCGCTTTACGGATAGCAACATTTTAAATAAAGTGTTACTCCTCTACCGCCTCCTCTTCCCACACGCCGAGAACACGAGATTGGTAGATTGGGCGGCTCGCTTAACCACATGAAGTGCATCGTGTTCCTTCTGCCGATTCTTATGGAGCCACTTTAGCTGCTTCCTGCCAGGTATATCGCTTGCGGAAGCTCGGGCACTCATGGTCGTATGTTATTGACTTCGCTAATTCCGCACCAGTACTTTTCGGAAACGAACTAAACGCGTGATGGCTGACTGAATAGTGCGGGAAGCAGCCTGCCTCGCAGAACATAAAATCTGTTCTCGGTGTTCTTTAGATACGATGACCTCACGAAAAGCTTTCATGTTTATTTCACGTGTTCAATTAATTCAGAACTGTCCAGGAAAAGATCTATGGATTTTTCTCCAATAATCTCTCGCAGTTCACCCCTTTTGTGGCATCACAAACTGTAGTACCCAAATGCGTACGGGCGTCGTCCCCTCTTTTCACGTTTGTGGCATTCTCTGCCATATTTAACAACATCCAGCTACGAGAATGGTGTATTTAACATCTCGGGACCGTAATCCATCGATTCAGACCAACCTGATTTCATCTTTTACTGTACGTTTGGGTTTCTCTGCTGATTTTGTTTATTCGCTGTGCTACAATTGCAATGACATTTGTGATAGACGCTTGCCAATGTTGGTTTGCAAAAAAGAGGTGTAACGACCGTGGTGTCTTTATTTGAAAAGCGTTCCATAAATAACTTCGCAGTAAAATGTCCTCCTGCAGGCAATTTTGGTGATCAGTGAAGCACTTGAGAGGCTGTGCCTCAAAACAGTAGAGTGAGAGAGAGAAGCTCTAGCTTTACTGGTTAAAGTCAAACATACGTGTAAATAAAGAGTATTTCATCCACTTCAAGTTTGCGGATGGCTTTGTATTCTTTCGTGAGCCTACTCAGGTCCACTCCTCGACGAAGGCCTCTCCCATTGACTTGCAAGCGCTCCTGTCCTGCGCTGCTCGAGTCCACAGTTTACACGCGAAGTTCCGCATTTTATCCCCCCATTGTGTTATTGTCCTTTCTCCTTCTTCCGTACCCTCCTCTTGGTGTCTACTCTGTTACCCCAATTTTACTGAAACAGGAGAACACCGACAAAAATGCACCAGATGCAGCACTCAGGATGCCCCGGCAGAGATGGAGATTTTTTGCAGATGGGTATATAGAGTTTCATAGGCTACGTATTAACGCAGAAAGCGTCGCATCCAAGCATTAGCCACGAAAATTGTGACCCAACTGCGAAAAAGAAACCCGGCGTTGCATTAGTGTGGGCTGTATGTGGGCAACGTGTATTCGGCAAGCATTTTCAAATAACGATGGTAAGCTATTTCGACGAATAAAAAAGAAATAGCATACAATAAATGCATTTTGAGGGTAGTAACTCAGTGCTGGGGGCAGAAATTTGTCAGTTTACATCCGCAAAAATGAAGGGTGACATCGTAATGAATCCATTTCATTTGTTTTTGGTTGTCTTCTACATCCTTCTTTTCGTTTTTTTTTTCTCCAACACTAGTTGAGACCTTGCTTCACGGTTGACATTTGTGTACAAAAAGGCAGAGCTCTAAAAACTGAAATGTTACGAATCATACCTAATACTCGGCCGTCAATTTAACTGTTACAAAGAAAGCGATCAAACTGAGGTCGCAGAGAAGAAGTATCGTAAGCATCTTTCAACTGTCACGGGCAGAGGGAACAAGCAGACGGTGAAACAGCGCGGCCTAATGTACCGAAATTTCAGCGTAAAAAACGGGCCTTTATTAAGCCCAGATGATTCGCGTGCCTGAGAAAAGATACTATGAAAAGTCTCATTAAAGGTTACTAAAGCGCAAGCAGGGGCCTGCATCTGCAGCCGCACCCACGTTATTTATGAACCTGACCGTCATTTATGTCTGTTTTCGTGGCAGGGGATTGTCTGCCATAAATGAAAAAGAACATTGCCGCTTGCCTGCGCGCCTCTTATTTAAAGAATGATATTGAAAAATCGCCTGATACGAAACTAATTTTTGAAAGATCGACAACTGTGACATCTCCTTGAGAGAGTACAAATCCTCAAGGATGAAAAAAAATCCCGCCATCTCCACGAAGTGAATGATGATGAGACGGGCGAAGCTAAAGTGCTTATCGGTAAAACCGTGAACATCCGCCCGCACATCATATAACGACTCGACACGTCAAACTTACCACCGCTCGGTTGCACAACCCGTCGACGACGTCGATGTTTGTGGTGATTATGTAGGCTTGTTTGGGACGATGAGAATCTCCATGGGTACGTTGGCGAATTCGGTGTGTGACATTATAGCCACCTTGGCCGCCGCCCTCTGCAGAGCGTCTTGTGTCGCGTACCCCCGGTACGTGTCTTGAGCTCGCAGGCGACGAACGACAACCTCTTCTACTTCCTCTCCTCCTTGTTGGGTAGCAACGAACGCGTTGAACGTTTTGACCTCTTCGGCCAATCTTTGGTTGGCCAATCTCTAGGGGGATCCTGCCACAATCGTCATTAACGTGCCGGATACAGCAGCAACGAGGGACGGGACAGGGCCCAAGCAAGAGGAGCTTCGCCTCTAAAAATTGTAGAGGAAGTAAATCTTCAATGCATCTTATTCCAGCTGGGTTATGACAAGAAAATGTGCTCGGGTTTAAAAAAAGCGGCACTAAAAAATATTCCGCCGATTCTTGTATATGTACCAAGTGTGTAAGCGGCGCCTCGCGATCATCGAGGTGGAAGCGCGGTAGTCAGTCAAGGCAAAGCCGATATAGCCATTCTGACAAGAGTGATGCCGAGGCAGCGAAGAGTGAACCCTGGATGCAAGATGTTGTGATTAGCATTATTGCGTTGTCGGCTGAACTACATCAAGTGTTAGAGTGGGTTGACAAGGTTGAAGGGAACGGCGAAATTTTTGAAGCTCGCGAAACACCAAAAAAGTATTGAAGCCATGTTACACCCTCCGGAACACAATGTCTGACAGTTGCAGCAGCATTTTGAAACCGACTCAGGAAAATAAAAGGAAGTTAAAAGAACTGGCAGAAAATCGGCATCGTTTGGGCGCCGCATTGTCAGAGCAGCTATATTCGGCATCTTACTGCGCGGTCGATATTTAACAGTCTTGAGGACTATTCCCGACGGAAAAACATGAAAATTTCTAGCATTCAAGAAGCAGTGAAAAAGAACCCTTTGAGCATCGTGTGCTCTTCGGCCACAAAGCCAGTACGGAAAGCGCCTACCCCAGAAAAGGAAGCCATCCATAGAATAAAAGCAAACCTAACTTGATGCGACTACTGCTGGTTAGGTTTTCAACTACGAAAATTCTGGACAGTTTTCTTAGCGAGCGCCTTACGCTCAATTCAGATGCTATTTGCATAAATGGAAATCTAACTGCGTGTAGTAAGAGGTTTCTTCGCATGGCGAAAAGCGCGGCAAAAGCAAATCCCACAAGTTTGTCTGGGCACATAAAGGTAAAGTTCTTATGAAGAAGCAGGAAGAATGGCTATCCTAAAAATTGTCTGAAGGAAGTGTACTCACGTTCTTGGATTCACAAATCATGAATTCAAAACCTTTCACGACTGGACTGCACCAAGACAAAGCTACATTAGTGAGCAAAACAAACACCACAGAATACAGTTTTGTCACGTAAGTATTAGAAGCACGCTTAAGAATTGGGATCTTGGTTTTTACAGCGCGTAATTGTATCTCATTCCTGGACGTCGTCGTATTACCTCAGGTTAATGTTGACAATAGCAGAGTCTACCAATACCAATTAGGCGGCTTTTGTTATTTCCACTTGTGCAGAGAAAAAAGAACAGGTGGAGGATTGGCTATTTACGTTAGAAAAAATGGTTTAGCCAAAAAATGGTACTCTCGTTCAGTCAGGAAGAGGAAAATTTTGTTACTATCGAAAAAGTGCAGGCTTGTGACGTCATCGCAGCAGTGTACAACCCAGCAGGGATGTATGCATCAATAAGTTTACATCACTTAAATCAGTTATTAGTCAAAACTAAACGAACACCATAACACTATTCTAGTTGGCGGCTTTCATGTAGATATATCTCACCAGAAAAAAGTAGCCGTAGCGGAATACCAAACTCCCATTTCAGCCTATGGACACAATGTAGTTGGTGTAACTCGAGAAGAGATGATAGGGGACAAATTAACTAGATCAGGCATCTGACCCGAATAGGCATCTGCCAGGCGTCAGCCAGTATTATAAAATGAAAAGTCCGTGACCATTACTTCGTGATGCCTACTGTACGAAATAATTATCATAATAATTCTGCCGAAAAGAAGTTTCAAATGTAGGCAATGTAAAAGGTTAGAAATAGCTGAGGAGAACAGGAACAATTTGATAGTTGAGACCATACTAAGGCGTATGATGAACTCACTGCATAATTACAGCGTATATATAAATTATCCCAAAAATGGCGATGATCAAACATAGAAAGAAAGAGACACCATGATTAACTCGAGGCATAACTGAGTTAAGCTATCTGAAGGAACGGTTGTGTGCCACCGAATCAAGCTAACCCCAGCTGATGTCTTTTATAACAGGAATCGAGACAAATGAGAAATAAATTTACCGCAAAATAAGGATGCAGAAGAACAAAATTATACAAACAAAATAATTAACTGCCGAAAGTATGGCCGAAAAGTACGGCAATTACTAAAGTCGTTGAAGGGGGGCAAATAAAAAATGGCCTAGACGAGGCTACTTCCCGCAAAGAACACCAGACAAAATAGCCCATGATTTCAACGAATATTTTGCAGACACCACCAGACAATTACGAAGTCAAAGTGTCATAAAACAGTCGCACGCCCACATCCCTAATGGTAACATGCGTTCAGCGTACCTAGTGGGAACAAGAGAGAAGGAAATATGGGAGGTAATTAGAATATTTCTCGTTAACAGAATGCCACGCTATGGTGGAATCCGAACAAAGACCTGGGTATGGGTTTCGAGAAGATGGAAGCTTGCTTGTGTGAATTTTTGCAAAAATACTACAAACAGACAAATTCCTAGAGGAATGAAAATTTTATTGATTGTTGCAGTCTTCAAACAGGAAAAAAAGAAGCGAAAGCAAAGACTATATGCCCATGCCATATCATCCTGCGTAGCTTGTATACTGGATCAATCCCTTTATAGGCGCATGATCTATTTTAGGTAGGAATATCAGCTACTGTCGAATGTACAGCACGCTTTTCGTCCATATAGAGCTACCACTACATTATAAGACTTTTGCAGGTTTTGTAGACTCCGTAATCGATGGTAATGACATACCACTTAGAATATTTTGGACTTGAAGCGAGCATTTGAAACAATCGGCCACAAATTATCATTACCAATTATTATTGATTGTGTTGCGTGGCAGATATAAACTTTTTAAAGAATTATTTGAAGACCATTATCAACTTGTAGAATTTTGGACTGATCCTTTATGTTTGCCATGCCCGATATGCGTGCTTCAGGTTTCCATTCTGTGACCATAACTTTTTAACGTGTACGTCAGTAATACCTCAGAAGTTGAGTTGCATTGCAATATCTATCAATACGTTTACAATATAGCCCTTGAATCACCGGAAAAAAACTCACCAAGGGAGACGATATCATTGTTGCAAGACGATATCATAAACTAGTGGACTGGTTTGAAGATAACTACATCTATATTACTGAAACAAACCCAGCTTATTTGTTTTCACATTTTGCGTAGAAAAGTGGAACTCTGCTCACCTTATATTAAATGCATAGCTTTTAGTAACTCACAATGTCACGCGGCGTTGGCGTGCCTTGTCGTAGTCCGCATGCGCGCCTTGTCGTAGTCCGCATGCGCGTCTTGTCGTAGTCCGCAGCGCGCCTTGTCGTGTCCGCAGCCAGGAAGAAATACAGTTTCCGGCGCCCGGTTTCGAACCCATGACGCCGCGGGCGGAACGCAAGGTGCCCGGCGCACTACCGACCGAGCCACGAAACCGACACAGATTCGATGCACCGAAAGCGCCGTATATCCTTCACTCATTTCTCGTTTGTTTCGAAAGCGCCACAAGTTGTCCCGCGCCTCCAAAGATGGCGGCACGGGTCCCGCGATCGAGAGTACACTTGCCGGCGCACCCCCTCGAATGCTTTGCCATTTGATCGTGCCCCTCGCGAGGGGGGATGTCTTTTCTGTCTGTAGTCGTCAAGTTCATAAAAATAAAGTAATTGGGCTCAATATTTTTTTATACATTTTTATTGACCAGCCACATTGAACACCTCGCTACTAAACAAAGACAATTTTGTGCATCAATACATAAAATAACATCTATATGTGGTGGGAAATTATGTCAACTTATTACAAAGGGGAATCGATAATGGAATATGGTGTCTCCATCTGTGGTTTAACTTATCCGCCTAAACAGCATACTGAATAAAATATTGCGCAGGACAACCAAAAAATATAGTACCTGGCACAAGGAAATTCTCGGATGACACAACAATGTTTATGACAACATACTGTTTTCAACGTGCAACAGCCTTTTTTGTCTGCCACACTTAAAAAACATTTTCTCAAATCACTTTATGATAAAGAATGTGCAAACCCTAAACCTATGAAAAATTGAATTCTATAGTATCCACAAAGTTTACACCAACTATGGCAAGAGGACTAGAGAATTTTTTGCACCATTTTACTTCTATAAATTGCCGAACGTCAATTCATGCCTAGATTTCTGTAAATACTTGCTAAGCAAATCGGTCGTCTATGAAAAAATTATGAGGTCTATTTTGTGTTGACTAGCACTTTGAGCTTAACTATAGGATTCGCTAAGCCTATACTGCAAGATTTGGAATTTTACCGTACTAATTATGTTTTGCCGATATAGGTGTGTCGCCATTGTCCCTGAAGGAGAAAGTCTATGGACAGCTGCATCATACCGCTACTCACCTACGGGGCAGAAACTTGGAGGCTCACGAAGCGGGGTTAAACTTAATGGAGAACGACTAAGCGGGAAATGGAGCGGAAGATTATAGGTGTAACATTGCCGGACAAGAAGAGAGTGGATGTGGGTCAGGGAACAAACGCGTGTTAAAGACATATTAGTAGAAATTAGGAAGAAGAAATGGACGTGGGCAGGGCATGTAATGCGAAGGCTCGATAACCGTTGGTCATTAAGTGTAATAGAGTGGATCCCTAGAGAAGGCAAGCGTTGCTGGGGGGACAGAAAGTTAGATGGGCAGCTGAGATCAATAAGTTTGCGGGGATAAATTGGTCGCAGTTCACACAGGACCGGCGTAATTGGAGATTAATGGGAGAGGCCTTTGCCCTGCAGTGGGTGTAGATAGGCTGGTGATGATGATGAGGTGTGTCATCATTACGTGGTACCTGTCACCCTCTCAACCCATGTGTTAGTTACACTGTGCTCAATTATGTTCGAGGCTTGTGTGATTATGTATATCGAGTTTTTATATAGAACCTCAAGAATAGGTGTTGTAATGTCCTCATTGTGTGACCTCGTGTTACTTGCAATTTATTGTATAATTTTTTTCGGAGCATGGCTTGTTTCAAGCAAATCCCTTTTCCCAACACAGAGGATGCATAATAACAATTACAGGGGTTGATATATATTGCAGTTTAATCGAACAGTACCTGTTTGCTTGTGCGTGTGTGTATACTAGTTGGGTATTATTTCGATTCCATAACAGAATTTATTATGCCTTAATTATCTTCGTTCTTTTGGAATCGGCAGTTCTGTCCCGCCTAAAAGCAGAATTTACTTGCCCGGGCTAGCACTTGTATTTGTCGTGAAGACAAAATAAAATATATGTATGTATCTATGAACGGAGGTAGCCTGAAAGCACTGAAGAAGCGTCTAGGCATAGAGAAAACCAGATGTATGCACCTAAAAAGACACTGAAGCGAATTTCTCAAGCTCCTGTTTTTACTTCCACTGCCTAGACTGGCTCAAATAAACACACTTTTCATCGTTTGTCCGGTCGATAAGTCGGTCATTATTTTGTAGAGCCCGAAAGAGAAAAACTACCATGCGTGGTCTGCGGCGGCCGCACCAACTAAATCGGTGACGTCGGGAGCAGGTGCACCGTGATTGGATGATGTCCAAGATTAGCATTCAAACAAGTTTCGGTTCCTGTTCTGTAAAACAACATGCTTGACATCCGACGTTATCGTTGGATGGGCATTATCGATTTCTCCATAATCGTCATACCGCCCTTCTGCCAAGTTGTCAGCTGTACAATGTCTAAGATAAGCCTCCCTGGACGGCTTGGAAACGTAGCAATGACTAGCCGAGGCCTACGCAGTCGGACGAACGCCCTCTGCGTCACCGCGGATGCTCAAATGGCATGCGCTTTAGCCCCGAGTTCTAGCTCACCTCACTCATGCCTGTATCGTAAAAACCGTGTTCGAACAAGGCCAAGGGTCTGTTGATTCTGGCCTGTGCCCAATGCCCGCAAGCAGTCCGTGCTTATGGCAACTGCACGCCAACGAGAACTCGCTAGCGCATCAATTTCAGTCTGCGCGTTTTGCGAACTCGCTCGCGGAGCAGTGAACGTAACTCCCTGAAAATGGTGAACCCAGTATAGAAAACACCGACCAAAAACGAAAAAAATGAACTTACAAAACAAACAATGTACTCTCGGGGCCTCGAACTTGCGACTAGCAAAATTACACTCCTAGACTTCCAGACCACTCTGCCACGGCCCAGCGCTGCCGGCAGTGGCAATATAAGGTATAAAATCAACTTACAATAAGAAACAATGCACCCTCGGGGCTCGAACTTGCGACTTTCAAAATACAACAGCGGCAAGACTGGACATTTACAAATTACAACAGCGGCGAAACTGGACATTTCGCTGCTAGTTGCAAGAAATAAAAACTCGTATTTCACGTACTAGATCAGAGTGAGTACAGAAGGCAGTTTCTAGAGCCGTACGTACGTGAGCTCATGGTCAACGGTAATCCGTGCCGATTTCTTCGCGACTCCGCGGCGACGGTAGACATGATCCACTCTTCGTACGTTGAACCGGATCAGCTGACAGGGCAGTGTGTTTCGGTGAAGCCGGCGGTGGCAGCACGAAACGTGCGCCTGCCGATTGCTAAGGTCAGCATCGGAAGTCCGTTTGGTGAACTTGTCATGCAGGCAGCAGTATCCCCACAACTTCTTCCGCAATACAGGTACCTATTTTCGAACATATCGGATCAGCTGTTACACGACAAGGGGTACAATTTCGAGAAACTGCCGAGGAAAGAACCAACTGGGCTCGCTGCGAAGCGCTCATGTAACGTTAGTATCGCCACCTCTGTGAGGAATGGCGAGACTCATACAGAGCGCGATGATTCGGCATTTCCGGAGGCTCACGACAGAGGGCAGCGTAAGTACACTGTGTCTAAGGTCCCTGTGAGCGGAGATGTGTCAGTGTGCTCGGGTTCACGGGACGCCTTGAAAACCGCTACCGACCCGAACGCGCGCGGCTCGCAAGCTAACGGCGTTCCGCGGGGAAGCCTAAACCGGGACGTTAGCGGAAGGAGGCAACACGAGTCCATTGAAACGAAGGGTGTTTCTACGGATGCGAGTTCAGAACCTAGCAACGCTTGGGCAGAGCCGGCAGTCGAGACACTGAACGATGTTCACGGTGCAGCTAAGCGTAGTGACGGCGCCGCAACGGAGCGAGTCGCTAGCGTTCCACCTGAAACTCAGATACTCGATGTCAGGCAACGGCCAGCCGAGCACGCACCCATTCCGGTGTCGCCTGGGCTTGAGCCGTCTTCTGAGACCGGGCCGCCCGTGCCTAAATTGGCCTTGACAGGCGGAAAAGAAAGCGAAAACACTCAGCGGAGTTCGCTTTCCGACAGTGTCGCAAACAAATGCGGCAAGAGCTCTCATGCGCGCTTGCCGAGTGGCAGCGCCGCACGCTCGCTTGGCGCCGGGAATCAATGGACCACGCAGCGGCCGAGAACGAAAGCGCACGCCTTGCTCGAGCGATGGAAATCTTGCAACCTCAGTAAGGGAGCCTCCGTTAGCTTGCGTCTCTCACTGCCCGCATCAATGCGTACATCAATGCGTACATCAATGCAGCAATGCGTACCCTTTGTTGTCAGCTGAGTTTAAGGGCGCGCTTTTTCGGCAAACTGGGGAATTTGTCACCTATTCATTATGGACTTGAGACTATTCATTTTGAATAGTCTCAAGGCAATTTTATTGAAGAGGGGAATGGGTAAATACATTATAACAAATCAGGAAACTGCAGTACAAACAGCAGAACAAAAGTAGTAATAACCTCTACAAAGCAAATTTATACGGGTCAATGAGGTCGCAATCTTCCTGTTGTGACAAGAGAAGTGCAGCTGAGGTTTGCATGGTTGACAATTTTTGGCATCATTGCAAATATGATAAAAAAATACATACATTGGACAAGTGAAATTGGCAGAAATCAAGGTAATCTTTGCACTTTCTAAACAGTCTTCCCTAGAAAAATAGAAACCGGAGGCCTCAAAGTTGGCAAAACCTCCCTTTGCTCCACTCGTACAGCGTTCCGGCTGACCTCCAGCATGTATCTCTGCACAGCATGGTTCGTGGACGACTGTGTCTGAAAAGCTGTGATTGTTGGCGCATCGGCCATTCTGCGATAGCGGCCACTTCTGTCCGCCAAAGCTTGCTGTATCGTCATTGCCTCTTCCGCAAATCCATCGACCGTTATCGGTGGACACTAAAAATGTCACCTCTCACGGCCCGCATCAATGCGTACACCTTGCTTTTTCAGTGGCGTGAGGGCCCGCATTCGTACGCAGCCGCAGCACGTCTTCGACGAAGATGGCGACAATTTTGGCAGTGGCCTGGATGCGGCATTGAAGAAGATCTACAGCCCTTTCGCTTCGGTATTGGTTGCTGAAAGCTCATCTCAAACTTTCCCTGTAAACTTTTCAAGAAGTAAGCGAAGCCTCATGATTTCCAAACCAGCGTCGGGCCCCTCCTCCCAAAAGAAACTGAACCCTTTGCTGGCACTCATCGACGGCACATCCGTTGTGCGATCCCCTCGTTTGTATTGGTCGGTTAAATCAAGATGTCCTCGATGTTATCGCCATCGAACTAGGCGGGTGTTGTCGGTATCACAAGCCAGTACATCATTAAAGAACGTGGCGCCTCCGTTTGCTGCTACCTTCATCCTTGTATGGGTCGAAATATAGGAAGTTGGGCTAGTTAATTCGTGGTGACCATTTCGAACAAGCAGCACAAAAGGGACGGGACATAAGAACGATGAACGACGACACAGCGCTGTGTCGTCGTAAATGCTTTTATATCGCCTCCCTTTCACTGCTTGTTTAATATGGTTGTATGCTTCGAGCCTCCCGGGTTGTCGAGCAGAAGTCAGAACTCCGGAGCACACCCTCGAAGCCGTCTGCTTGAGCGTGTTTCCGTCTCTGAGAAGGCGCGCCGACCCGGGCTTTGCCAAGGACTTGCCTGACTGGCGTTCTTGAGAGTCAATACAACTAGACGATAACGTACCCCGTACCTTTGCAACAAAAAAAAAATCAGGGAAGCTTGCTCTAACGCGCAAGATTGTAATTGCCAAGCGGTTGTCGGTGAGAATTGCCGGACACCATAATTAAGTTTCAGTATCATTGTTGATTAGCGTGTTTATCATTATTTATTGTGGTACTAGTAATCGTCGCCATATGCACCGAAGACACCGTCGTCTTCTTAGCGGTGAGTAGGTCATCCTCAGCGTTGTAGACTTCCAGCAGCTCTTCCTCATTGACTTGAGGCAGCGGTGGCATGATCTGCAAGTCGTCTCAGGAGTATTGGCACTCTCGTAACTTTTTCTCCAATTCTCCAAAATGGCTCCTAGAGAATGCAGAGGCCGCGGTGACTGCTCCCAAGGAGGGTGTCTTTTAACCTTTAGCATTAGTGCTGTAGTTCTTTTTATATGCGTGGTGGCGCTTGATGACAGCGCTGCAAGTTTTTTCGTTTATGCCAAAGCCTCTGCAGGAGCCGGGGATTCGGCTGTCGCGCTACGTACGCGCTCACGAGAGCTTGCATTTTTTCGCTCCTCGTGGCTTTTGCCAGTTTTTTTTGCTTAAGCTAATGGGCGAGCCGGGGACTCAGCGGTCTCCGTGACGCACGCGCTCATGAGCGCGCGGCATTTTCGTGGCATTTTTTTTCTGAAGCAGAGAAAGTACGGCTAGTACAACAGCTCCACTATTAATTTCAGCGATAAGCCGATAAGTAGTAGTGGTCGAGGGGTAGCTCAGTTGGTTTTTTGCGGAGAGCCGGTTAAGGAATAACAGCAACATGTGCGTGCTTGCCATGCCAGAGTCAGACCATCGTCCTTTTGGCCCGTTCATACGGTGATGCTCAAATATGGTGGTTTCATAATGACGCAGAGAGATGAGCTGTACTGCAGCTAACAGCAGCAGGTGGCATTTAAGTGACTGGGGAAGTCTGCTTTGATTGTGTGCTTCCACTTGCTGCAATATAAATTCTTGTGTGTTCGTTGCGCTGTCCTACTCGTTGTCTTTATGAATGCTGCTTGTTTGTTTAAAATTGCTCATGTACTTTTTGATGTGCCCAGAGTGTTTGTTTAAATGAATACCCCAGTTTTTCCATCCTCGTACTCTTCTTCTTCTTCTTCTTTCTTCTTCTTCTTCTTCTGTATCATCATCATCATTATCCTCCTCCGGATCATCATACCTGCCTTTCCCTTTTGGGCTATTCTTGTCGTAGCATCCAATGACCGGGTGCGAGCTGTTCATGTCCGTTCCACGGACCCGAAGCCATTGTTTGGGAACTATAAAAGCGTAATTCGGGATGAATTAGTGTTGTCCTACCGACAGGAAAAGAAACTGCAGATTGACCACTCACATAGGTAGAACAGGCGCAGGAGCGGAAGTAATGCGTCGTGCCGTAGGTGAGCAGCGTAACGACCCCAGGCAGCCCCAAATTGAACTGGTGGTCCAATGTTCTAGAGTAAAAGAAAAAAAAAACGCGTCCTTTGGGGTGAACCTCGTCCGCTGCGAAAATATTTACCTAAATAGTTTTTACACTATAAGACAGTAAGGTGACGAAAACAAGAATAATTGAAATGATTTCTCTTATAAAGTAATTGTTTGCGCGCTTGCAAGGTGTGTTAACAACCCTTTTAAGCAGAACCTTACTTCGTTTTCTCTTAAAAGGAAACTCGCTTAGAATACCTATCGGACCTTTTAAGGTACTCCAGAAGTTTGTGTTCGCAACAAAAGCTGCACACGAGCCGGAGTTTCACTCGCAATGCAAACCTTATACATTAAATAATAGCTTTACACCTGCCGTAAAAGCAATAGTGATATCAGTAAGATCATCTTCAAAACGCGAAAATCACGGGGCAAGGACGTCAGAAAAACCGGTGTCCTGTGTTTGTCCTTCCGGCTGTGGAGATGAAATTGTGCCCACTAGCCCGGTTTTCCGCGCTCCTTCAGGATAAATAGGAATACAATTTTTTGGTGTTGTGAAAGCGTAGACCATATAGTTTTATCTTAGGTTAGCATAAAAACTTGAAATGCCATGTGGTTGTTCAGGCCATGTAAAATCTTTAGACATATTTAGCTACATTATATGCGTGAAGCAGTGCATTTCGAAGGCCATGTTTCGTTTAAAAAGTTCTCAGTCTAACAGACAATGTTTGGGGGTGTTTTCTTGCTGGTTTGGTAAGGTTTAGATTTTATGACCAAGCAAGTGTCCTGCATTAGAAGCCGCAAGTGGTGTGACTGCAGAAATAAAGCTATAATTTGTGATGTAACCGGATACCACGAGCAGAAAAGTCGTCCAAAACACCGCTGTCATTTTTTAGCCATAGCACGCACCTTCTAATCCGAGGCTCTTGGGTAAAAGCTACTGCAAGATGATGCTCTCCGTCGCCCTTAATGCGAGCAAACCTGAATTATTCAAGCGTAGGACCAAACGGAAAGGCCCGTGTACGGAGAAGCTGATATCCTCTCAATCTCGGCACGTCCGGAGCAGGTGGCCCCTTGCCGGACGCAGCCCATCCGGCGGCCGCTGTGTGCACAGAGGGGCGCTTGGACGGAGCAACGCTTTTAAGCGGGAGTGCACTCAGGGGATCCTACCTGAAGCGCGGAGGCCTGTGCTTACTCGTCAGGAACGGAAGCGGCGCGTGATGGAGCACTTAATCATGCTCATCGAGATTACACCAGCTAGGCGTCTGGTACGATCGCCGTATCGGACGTGGTACACGCCTAAAGAACGCCTCTGCAGAGTCGAAACCGTAGCAAAGTTACGCGCACTGGCAGGTAAGGCAGTCCGTGTTGCGGTGACTTGCCGGGAAACAAATCTTGAGGAAACCGGTATTCGGCATGAATATCATCTCATGTAGCTGCGATTTTTCCTCAATAATTAATCAACATAAGCGAATAAAGTATATACGCTTTTCCTGCGAACTTTTTATTTTTCTAATTTATTCTGATTAGAGCCTTACGGGAGGCAGTAATGCTAGCCTACTGTTATCTCTCCACAGTCTCGGCCGTAATCCCCAAATATAGCCCTAACAACAGAGGAATCGCCTTCAACCGCTTATCCCATTTCAGTTTGATGTGTTTGAACAGTAATTAACACCGAAAAGGAGCATGGCATACATAATTACCTAATATAAGTGCTGGGTTTGTTAGCCCCATTGACGACATTTACAATGATAGGCCTCGGTTATGCGTGTCTTCCGGTTAAACCCAGATGGCAAGCTGGGCTAGTTGGTTTTGGTTCATGATGATAGAAAGCAACCAGCGCAATAAAGACGAAGACGAGGAAGGTTACAGACACAGCGCGGTCTGTTACGTTCCTCCTTCTCGTCTTCGTTGCGCTGGTTGCTTTCTATCATCATGTGTCTTCGCGTGTTATGCCCGAGATGTTTCCTTTTCATGTGGAAGTGGCATACAAGCTCCTAGAAATAAAACTGGGCAAGGCATGAGACGAACTCGCTAACGCCGATGGTAGGCATGCACAAGCGGATAATGTTTCAACTCAACCTCTGGTTAGAGGGCAGGGCCATGTGAACGAACAGTAAACAGTTACTGTTACATGGCTGAAGCTTTTGATTGTAATTCTTCAACAACTTTACCCTATCAACATATTGTTAAACGAAAGTGAATCTTGTTTTTAATTAGCGAGACCAGCATGCGTTGACTATAACAATTTTATGTCCTTCTGCCAAGAATATTTCTAGTGGTTGAGTGAGTGCCAGTATTTGTTGTTCTAATATTTTCTTATCAAGGGAAGGCCTTGCGACCAAAATACAGGAAGATGGAGGAGAGAAAGAAAGGAGCAGCCGAGTAGCAAAAATGGTGAGTGGATGAAGGCGTTTGAAGAGGTCACTGCAGTCAGCAAAGCCAAGTATATTTTTCCGCTATACTTACAGCAGGGTAGCAGCGACCGGGATGATGAAAAAATATATTTCTTCTGATTCAAAAACAGTGCAGTGGCAGGCGCCAATGACGATAAAGATGGTTCAAGTATCAATGTGAATTAATGTCCGAGCCGGATGGTATCTCTCATTAATTTGCTCTTCAGCCTCAGGTTGCTGTCCAGAAAACTGAGCGGATTAAGCCGAATTCGCTTCGCATATTTCAGAAACAAGAAGCAACGTAGGCGTCAACAGTGCGTGCATAAATATATTTTCACTTCCCATTGGCTTTGGTGTAAACCGTGTCGTGCATTCATTCTTACCTAAACCGCAACCGATTCATCCAAACAGCCAATATATCCTACTAGCTCAGATGCACCTCTGTAATAAAGAAGCTCACTTCTTGCACAAAAGCTGCGTGGGTAATTTTTGTGGTATTGACACCCGATGCCAATCTGTCACATGAGTCGTTTGTACTTGAGCATTAGCTGATTTTTGTGTACTGTATACTACGTATCCTAAAGTTTATTTGCAGCGACGCGTTAGGCAAGGTAACGTTATCTCGATAAGTGGCGAACAGTGATCTCGACCAGCCACACTGCCGTCAATTGCTTGCAAAAGAAAGCAAAAACGAACCACAAGTTACGAAAAAGCATTACCAAGTTGATGGCGTAAAAGTCTACTGGATAAGCTTTCGCTATAAGCAAAGGAGCTTTGAGTGTGGTCACTGCAGATGAAATTAGCACGGAGCCATGTTCGTTATACACTGTTGCCAAGAGATCACCAAGTGCCTAGCTACTAGTGTAACACGTACAGCGTCAAAGGAAGATGGTCTGTCTTCAGGAATTTGATTTACGCATGCATGAAAAAGAGTTTAGATGTAGGGATGGTGTGAGAAGGGTTTTTTTGCCAAATTACATTTTTTATTACGAGAATATATTATCACTCTCGGTTAGCCCGGGCATCAGGACCAGCTGTCAGCCTCAAAAATGAACTAAAACCACGAATTCAGGAGGACAGAATCTTGGTTATCAGTAGTAGTAAGCTTTGCAGCAGCTTCGTGCTGCCTTTCGATGAAGCGAAAATCATGCGACAAAAGCATGCACACACTAACAAAGCTTTTTTTCAAAGCAGTCGAAAAACCACTTGCCTACAGTGGTCCTCCAAAGGTGGCAGAAAGTACTAATGACGTGGCCGGAACCTTACGAGAAACACTGAGCATCGTAGACGATGTATGCCTAAGTATTCCCAATCGCACCTATTGTTGCAAGAGAATCCTCGGGGCAGGACGTAAGCGCTTCTTGGACAGCCGGGTAGTTCTTCTGGGGCGTTATGATGATTTCCGAAAGGATCACGCTGCTCCCAGCCTAGCATATTTCTTGCCTCGTACCTTAAATAACTGATCGGGGTGTGCTTAACACTTCTGACGTGGTACGCTTTTTCCAGAAAGCAGGCTTCTGAAAGATAACAAGGTTCATGAGGTCAATGGCGAATCAATAAACAGAACAGCTACGAATCGCGTTCTTTAGTAATAAGCAGTGATTAAGGTTGGTCAATTCCATCGTCTCAAAAAATGTGTACATGCGCCACGAGGCTACACTTTCCGCATTGCAGCGGCTTATCCCAGCATTACGGATGACCCACAGTACACGGCGAAGACTATCGGAATCCGATCTAGAGAGAGTTCACAATGACCTCAAGGGCTCTCAGTCTTGACCTTGTTTTGCGCTTGAAGGTTGTAAGTTACACGGAAGGCCCATCCACCCGGTGTACGCTCGCAACGCAGTTTGCATAATAGTACACATCTGTAACGGGATTTAGCCGTATTGCCTATGATGCGCATAGCGGCATGAAAGAAAAAGTGCACCAACCACAGCGTTGCCTGTAGGCCACGGTGCGGCTTTTTTGAATGGTAACTGGAAGGAAACAAAGCTTGAAGCGAGACTCCCGGAAGGTAATCTCTTTATAAGCAGCTGAGCGATCAAAAGACTCTACGTGAAATTACCGGAGTACGTACGAATGGCTCCAAAACACTACGCCTTGAAGTGCTGTGTTCGAACTTTTGATGACGACGAGAACGACGCATTCACCGAGCTCAACAGACGCATCGGCGAAGAAGAGGAAGACGACCGGGCGAGGGGGGATGAGATGGAAGCTTTGCACCCTAGTGTCTGTACAAAATGTGAATATATATGCTTTTTTTTATCGACGACAGCACCCTCCCTTGCTCTTTAAACGTTTTCCACGTGGTGCCGAAATCTGGGACGTCAGGCGACACGACGAGGTGAGCCATGGGGCGGAAATTTACTCCTGGGGCGCATTGCTCACCCCGAAGCGAGGAGGAGGTGTCGAAGCCGATAAACTGGCAGCAGATTGCTCAGAGAAGCCTTCTTGATTTCAATCGAAGGCAGATCCCTGAAGTGACGCCCACTCTTGGGGAAGCAAAAGACGTCGATGCCACTGTTTTTATGGCGAAGCTCCAGGACGTGCCGAACTAATTGCTGCTATCAGCGAGAAGCTGGGTGCCCTTGCTTGCGGTGAAAGAAGCGCACAGGATTATTGCCTTACTAGAATTAATGCTTCGCTAACACACTACTACACCAACATCGATGTGTATTCCAATAATAGGTCATTGACCTAAAAAAAGGTTCAAGCGTGCCTGCTTCACCAGCCCAAACGACACCATACGCCTGTATGAAGAACTACTCGGCTGAGACAGCGCTCGGGATACGTCAGACGATTGTGCCTCCCTCGAACGAAACGGAAGACGCCATGATAATGGGAACGCCACACGAGCAGCGAATAGAAACCCAGCAAAAACCAGCTACACGGCCATCAAAAGACAACAGCGTGGATGAGGAGCTGGCTTCACAAGGTGTCACCTCCGAAGTTTTCATGACCGATGTGCTTGAACCCTTTTCTGCACGTCCGTATGCGGCCATGAGATGTCGTGGAAACGGTTTTCAAAGCAAATTGTGCAAGAGAGAAAACGATAAACTCCGCCGAAAGGTAAGGAAACCTGCATGAGACAATATGAAGTGGTCAGCACGAGACAAGTTTGCCATAGTGTCAGAGAGTTGTGCCAGCGACACGAGTGAACGCGATATTCACTTCGGCTTGAGGGACGCAGCGAAAGTCCGCACATCCCGCTCATCAGGAAGTACATCAGATAAAAATTCGGCCGCAAGCATGACGACCCAGGCTGCTAAAAGTTTTCGCAAATCTAAGAAGCCTGGACTGTGTGGTGCCGCTTGGGTTCGCAATGCACAAGGTACACGCATTCAAGGTTCCCTGCGGCGCAAATGCAAGACGTCGATGAAACTTCACCTACAGTCAGTGCGCAATCTTAACTACGCAGAAAGATATGACTGGGACTCATCATCTGACGCAATCATCATGAACTTACTTTCAGCACAGGCTGAAAGTAAGAAGAAAGGCGAAGTCTAGAAGAACAACAAGACCAAAGATCAGAAAAAAGGACGAACTCAGACGCCGGCTGGACCTGAATGGACCAAACAACATCAGGCCTCGGACAGTGCCTTCATCTATTTGTTTCATCCCGCATGCACGAACTGTTGTCGGGCGAGAGAATTTTAGAACTTTTGATGACGACCAGAACGACGGAGACAGCGAGCTCACAGACGCATAGGCGACGAAGACGAAGACGACCAGGCGAGGTGACGAGATGGCTGCTTATCACCCGGTTCTCTCTACATAGTTTAAATATATCTGCTTTCCATCGGCGACGGCCTCCTGCGTTACCTCCCTGGCCGTTGGACGTTTTCCACACGCTGCAATATTACCGTAAAAGTTGCAGCGAGAACAAAATATTTCGCGCATACAAAGAGACGCGAGAAGAGCAAACCCAGCAGTGCATCCGTTTTTGCATTCTTTTCCCACGTCTGATGGAGACATTGTACGTTCCACGCTAATGGGAAGCAACCTATCCCAACGCGTAATTGATTCACAGTGAAAAGAAAGAAAAGAGTTTCTTTTGTTTTTCATATTATGCTTATCAAAATTCCATT
The DNA here is from genome assembly GCA_013339765.2 of Haemaphysalis longicornis. NCBI lineage: Eukaryota > Metazoa > Arthropoda > Arachnida > Ixodida > Ixodidae > Haemaphysalis > Haemaphysalis longicornis. The sequence continues at coordinate 209,940,546 of CM023450.1, read as the reverse complement.
CGATTAATTATCTAACGATTATTGCCACCACTCACGCGTTTTTGTGGAAATGCAGGCCGTTACACAGTTGGTTCATTTTTGCTATTTTTATTGGTATTTCCAACTCTTTTATTTATTTATATATTTATTTATCTTTTTATTTTACCGTCAGGGCATACAAGCATTTTAGAGGGGAGGGCTCACATATAAGCAAAATAATATGTCAAAAGCACGCGACAAGTGGTAAGCGATTGTATACACAAAAATATACAAAATTGTTAAAAAAACCTGGTAAAGCAAATGCAATAAACGCAGCCATAAACGTAATCACACCCAAAACAAAAGAAAAGCGAATGTTAAGTGCACATCATTCGCCGTAAAAGAACACAGTAACGGCAGATCGACACAATCATACAATACACTAAAAAAGAGACAATAAACAACGAAAAACGAAAAAGCACTCCTTACTAGAAAGTATTGCACAAAAAAAACTTGCATCAAATTTGAATTTGACAATGCTTCACAGAAATTCTCAGGGTTAGTAATGCAAGCTAATGAAGCAGGCAGGTGATTTCACTCACGGCACGTTTTCGGCAAAAAGAATGAGTAGGTGACAGTGTTTTGGTGCGGGGTATGAACTTTGTGACGATGGTCATGGCGTTCAGATATGAAACATGCAGGTTGTATCCAGAGTGATTTGAGTACATGGCTATTATGATACACTTTCTGAAATAGGCACAGACGGGACAGTTTTCTGAATGTAGCGAGAGGAGTTTGGTTCAGGCTGGATTTCATAGACGTTACCCTGGCCGTACGATATTTGTTACAAAGTATGTATGAATCTCACAGAACTCTAGTATGTGGCGCACGTAATTAACATAATTGCTTTTTGAGACAAGGTGCTATGGGAAAATTTCGCTTTGTGTATCTCAGCATGCGGTTAGCCTTAGATGTTATAAAATCAATATGTCGACACCAGGGGAGGTTGTTAGTTACGTGCTTACCAAGGTATTTATATTCGACTACGGACTCTAATGGGGTACTGTTAAAAAAATAACCAGGACAAAAATTATTGGTTACTGGATATCCTCATCCCTTTACATTTAGTTATGTTGAGCTCCATATGCCAAAGTTTGCACCAAGTAGAAATATTACTAAGGTCAGATTGTAGGTATTCAACGTCAGAGGAACTAGTAATGTTACGGTAAAGCACGCAATCACCACAAAAGCGGTAAATAGAAGAACAAATGTTCCTAGGCAGGTCGTTAATGTATATTAGAAAAAGTAAGGGTCTCAGCACAGAGCCCTGAGGTACACCTGAGAGCACAGGCACCTCAGAGGAGTTTGTTTGGTTGGCAGACACAAACTTAGTTCGGTTAGAAAGAAATACTTGTAACCATTCTAAGACTTGGGGATCAATTTTGAAATGACGCAATTTCAATTGGATCTGTTGATGATTAACTTTATCGAACGCTTGGGAAAAATCCAGAAAGACACAGTCAGTTACAAAAGAGGAGTCAAGAAATGCATGCAAGTCATTGGTAAACGTAATAAGTTAAGTTTCACAAGAGAAGTTTTTTGCTGAAACCATGTTGGGAATTTTGAAAAAACTGATTGGACTCAAGAAAGTTAACCAAAGGAGTAAATATTATGTGTTCGAGGATTTTACAAGGGATGGCAGTAGTGGATATTGGGCGGTAGCTTGAAGGGTTATGCGCATCACCTGACTTTTAAAGTGGAACCACCCTGCCGGTATTGCCTTCCCTGGACAAGTAACTCTCGTCAATAGATTTGGTGTAAAGGAAATACAATATAATGAAACTGTACTCTTCAGTATTCTGAAGAAATTGACAGTTTAGGTCATCAGAACCGTAGAATGACGACCTTTTCAGTTTAGATGGTATGGCTGCAATATCAGCAGGATGAAGAGTTCACGGGTTCGTGAGGAAAAAATTATGCTCTTGCAGAGGGGGGATCACTGATAAAGGGGTCAGAAAAAGTATTCGCGAAGCATTAAGTGGTTCGGAACTGGTTCTCCGGACGTGTCTACCAGACAAATGTTACAGTCCTGCTTCGGCTTCTAGTGCTGCAAAAACGCTTAGGGTTAGTTTTCAGTAAGGTACAGTGCAAAAGATTACTTTTGAGCCGTTTTCAATGCTTTCGCCTAGGATGGTGCTGCTAGCTTACAGGCAGCCCACCGCACCAAATTTGACGATTTTTTAGCAGCACGGAAGAGCCTGGCTTTCTTATTGGACAGCCTTTTAAGATATCACGTATACCAGGCAGCATTAGAGTTGCTGTACACATTCAAAAAGGTATGTATTTATTAATTATAAAACCTTACATCTGTGAGAGGACCATAAGTCTTCATTGCTTTGTTCCATGCCAGATGACAACAAAGTATCCATAAAGGCGCAAAGTTCAGAGTTTATAGCCTCGAAGTTAGCTGTGTTATAATCTCTTATTAGTTTAGCCGCTTAGGTTTTCTATTGGTAGGAAGGGAAAAAGTAAAGAGAAACACGGCATGGTCACTTAACCCCGGCGCGGGCGTAATGGGAGATGTGATGTCAGGGGATGACGTCAGAATTAAGTCAAGCAAAGAAGATGTTGTAGGCGTGACACGTGTTGGTTGACAGACAAGGTGTGGTAAAATAAATTCGGAACAGACATTAATAAAACACGAAGCCTCGGCAGAAGCAGGATCGGCAAAGGAACAGGTATGCGTCCATTTGATTGTTGAAAAATAAAAGTCACCGACAAGGAAAAGTGGCACAGCCGGATAACGCACTGCAATCTGGTTCAAGCAATCGTGAAGATTCTCGTAAAAACCACCAGCACTAGAGGGAGACCGATAACAAACGCCAAATCGCCATTTTTTGAAATTGTAAGTTATGCAACACCAAAGAATGTTTAGATTAGAATGAAGCATGATAAAAAGACTCCAAATGGTCACTAACAGCAATTAAAACACCACCACCGATTTTGCAACCACGGTCACGTCTATACACCACGTACGTTTTGTTGCACTGAAATAGCTCAGTCGATGCTAGTTTACCTGACAGCCATGTCTCGGTAAGTGCAACAATATCAGCCTCGGAGGCATTTCTAAAGCGCTAAGGCTTTGCTTGTTACACTACAGGCTACGAATGTTTGTGTAGAGGACGGATGCTTTATTCTCATGTTGAGGACCACGACCCCTCGCGCACTCCTAGCTGCCTCCCGGCTGTCCATACACCCGTGCTGAACCCGTGGAGCGAGGGGATGATACAGCAGGTGCTGAGGCAGAGGGTTTAGCCTGAAGTTCATGCACACAGTCAGCGCTAGCGTCGTACACCTAGTTCTTACCGCCAACAGAGAGCCTAGTGTGGCGTAGTTTGTAAGATGTATTAGGACAATTCCCCCACTCAACCAATTTCCTGCGGGCAGCTCATGTGGCTAGTGGAAGGTCATCTCTAATGTAAAAGTCACTAACGGCAGCAACAATCGCTTTGACTGTACCAGCTCTTTTGTTTTGTAAGACGCAAATTTACTACAATAGGCCTCTTCTTATCTGGAGCATGTAGGACTATCCTTGAGCGCGTTCAATATTTTCTGCGGCGATTTCTAAGCCTAGTTTTACAGAGGCAAACAACAGAATCTTCTTTCTGATTCCTGCCACCTTTCCTTGGGGTTGTCTGCTAAACCGAAAAACAGAAGATTGTCGGGCCGCGTGCGCTTCTAGGCGTCGTCAAGCCTTGCTCGTAGAGGGATTATTTTATTAAAAGGAGACAGTCAGTTTGGCCTGTAGGAGCCATGTCATGCTGGCAACCTTCAAGAGTTCTCCAGAAAGACACAAGCCCGCTTCTCAACGGCTTCGAGGCGGGTATTCATGACAGAAGCAGAAGCAACGAGCGATTCATGAGCGGCTTTAAGTTCGTCGACTGCTTTGACAAGTTCGCTTGGTTAGTCTCAATTCTAATGCAGCGCTCACTGGTTTCCTTTACCAATCGCAGTATTTCCTCATTGGGCCCCGGGTTTACCTCAACGTAACCACATAATACCAAAAATAAGGCACAGAATGGATCAGCACAGGCTTCTGGGCATGGAAGCACGACAATACAGAGGTCATCCGACCTGAAGCATACACAAGGTGGGATGGAAAGGGGACTAACCTGCGCAACGAACAATAATGGTGAGTACATTGCTGTTGTCGTGCATCCATGACCACTGTCGTGGTGGCCGCCGGGGTACCCTTTTATATGGTTCGCCAAGCAAGGAAGCGATGACGTTGAGGCTGGGATGCTGAGAACGAGGGTATCTTGGCAAAAAACCGGGGTGACCAGGCCGGTTCTGTTCACCGACGATAAGGCTATCGGGATGCATGCGGATGGCTGGCAGAAGAAGCCTGTAGCCGCCACACAGCAAATGTGCGTCGAGGTACACGAGTGCGCAGGCTCAGAGGGGGCGACCCAGCTGCATGCCGCGATGAATCCAGTGAACTGCGCAACGAACAATAACGGTGAGTACATTGCTGTTGTCACGCATCCATGCCCCATGTCGTGCATCAGATTTTTAGTTTTGTTTTTGTTCGTTTGCAAATGTATACAATGTAATATTTTGATTTCGTGAGTTCGTTTCTGAAAACTGGTAGGTCGTGTTCTTTTTATCTTTGTTAAGCAAAAGTGAGTTTTTCTAAACTCTACTCGACCAATCTTTTTCCCTTAAATTATTACAACGAATAAATGTGTTACTTCTTCCAATAATTCATTTTTTTAGAAACCCATTGCGCAATTTTTGCACACATGCTGTGGGGCATCCAGACAAAGAATGCCACAAAAAATATGCACGCGATCATACCACGGCACGCGCAAACAGCCCACAAATCACGATACACGCAACCTATGATGTAGCGAAATACGACCTAGAGCTTCCTCACTGATTCTCGTATTTCATAGCTGCATTAGTATATAAGGAGACTGCCATTTCCATTGGCATTCACGCAATTTTGCGGGGGCAGCAGCCTTGTCAGGTATGGAGTGGGGACCGAGAGAACGCTACAGCTCCATGAAACTGCGTAAACGAGTTTCACAATAAAAAAGGAGCGTTTAGGCAATTTTTTGCAAGACGCACATGGGAAGTTTAAAAATGCAGGTATGCACGGCTACGGTTCCACTTATTTTTCTGGTCGATCAAATCACCACACTTGGCCTCTGCTTGACGGAGAGCTCCCAAAAGAGGAATTGCTTGAAACCGAACTGTAGGGCTGGGCGACAAGTAATTTTAATGGTACCACCTCGTAGAAAAGTGACCATTAGTTCCAAACAAGTAGTACATGCAAAACGCTACAAGAAAGGCACCGGTAGCAGGTAAAAAAGACAAGTACACAAAAGGTTTAAGTTCAGGAAACGTTCAAGGAAACGTTTCGCGGCGAATCATAAAACTAACTTATGGACTCGATACTGTTCAATTAGTTGTTGCTCTAAATGGTGAATAACATCCTTCGCTGCCTGTGTTAAATGAGGCTGTAGAGCGCTTCCAGGATCTGTATTAGTGTCAAAGGGCCCGTACTGTGGCATTGACCCTGAAGTTATAGCACCTAGCGGTATGTTCGTTTTTTTCCGTGGAACGAGCTCGGGCTATATTTTTTTAGATGCGGAGCATCTTATGGTCTCGGCATGTCCCGCGTCGGCGTCCGCACTCACACTGCGCATGCGCAATTCTCCTCCTTACACCCACAGCTGCGCGATACTAACTATAAAAAAAAGAAATAGCGTCGCCCGGTTTCGATCCCACGACTCTCTGGCCGCAATGGGAGGTACGCGGTGCTCTTCCCACTACGCTACAAATCCTTTTTTTTTCTTTATTGCCGGTCTTCGACATAACGCAAGTCAATCAACACACCACATACAACAGGCACACACAAAAACCAGCCAGTCGTGACTCCGACTTCGCTTTGTCATTGGTTCATTACTTAATAGCAGTCAGTCTTTCAACAAAATCCAACCACTCAGGTACTGGCTGTAGCGTTCTTTGCCCCTCAACAAATTGTGCAACGCTTTCCCGCAGTAACTGCCGCGCCGGTCGAGCATCCGCGTCGCCATGGAACCAGGCCATGCGCGCACGCCAGATGCTATGGAGGCCCAAAAGCATCACTAAGTCGTAGGGGACGCCTTCTTCATTGTCTGTGCATAGATACCGAATACCGTGTGAATTAAGTGGAAAGGCTTTGTGTAGTGTTCTTTGCATAACATCCCAAAAGTGTACCGCCATCCAACAGTGTATGAAAATGTGTTCTATGTTCTCTTGTTGTTTACAAATTGTGCAGCCTGTACCCCATGGTGTCTCTAATCCCTTTTCTTTTAACCATGTTTTCACTGTTAGTGTCCCTGAATGAAGTTTGAAGAAAAAGGACTTCACCCCCGATGGCACAGGCATCCTTTTCACTCTCTTGAGTACGTCCTGCCCTGGCCCTGCACTGTACAGCGCTCTGTAGCGCGGAACAGGGAACAGACTACCACACACATCCTTCTACATTTTTTTCCGCGACACTGTACTCAAGTACTGCATAGAAAAATGAGTTGATAGAAACCTTACCGACATTACAACCTCTTTAAAATAACCCAGAATCCGCCCCTGCATTTGCACACTTGACATAACAAATTCCGGTAACGCGTGAGACAGCCGCACTTGGCAAACTGTCCGCAAGAAGGGGTCGCTCGTATCTCGCAGAAAGAGAAATCTGCTCACTAACTGGCGGACAAATAGATGGGTCAGTCCAAGACCGCCCTCCTTGACCCGCCGAAACAGGTTATCCCTGCTACACCTTTCCCTACGCTACAAATCCGGGACAGGAACAAGTGCTACGAACGCGCCTTATGTCCTTGACTGATTCAAACTACGTTAAGAAGCTACTGATACAACGAAGGCACGCGAAGCTGAACGTCAACGGAAACGACGAACTGAAAACGTTAGAGGAGGATGTTGAATTTCCCGTGGGAAAGCTGTGGCGGGAAGCGCCACGCGCCTTGCAGCTCAAACAGCCCCGTCCGCAGCGCCTGTGATGCTGATTGTGGCAGGATGCCCCTAGGGATTGGCCAACCAAAGAATCCATCACGAGATAGGTTCGCGTTCAACCACCGTCGTCATCTTCCCGTAGGGGAACCGCCGAAGAAGAAGAAGGAGAAGACAAAGCTGCGAAGAGGAGGGCGTGTACATTGCTCTCCGCCGGTGCACCACTGTCAACAACCTTTCCCTCACCAACGCTGACGGAGACTACCGATTCTACCACAGAGACAACATCGAGAAGAACATGATGGACGAGTTTCGGCGCCTCGAGAACCGCCGCCTACTCACCGTAACACAACAGTACTTGCGTGCCTTTGCCCCCGGTGTGGACCCGGACGCGGAATTCCCTCTGGCGCTAGTAAAAACCATATCACTCAACATAACGGCAACACAATGGAACCACACGGAACCGCCACGATGCTTCTCATCCTGATCAGGGTTCCCCACGGGAAGATGGTGTAATTTTATTAGCATTCTCACTTTCTGACGTACAGCAAACTAAAGGAATATGAACAAAAGGTTCCAAACTGCCCCTGTGTGGGTTCCTCACTCCATGCTTTCTGCATAACAGGGAAACAGAAACAAGATAAACTACAATAGAAACTGAAAAAGTACACATGGTATGCATAGATACTAGGTATTAAAAAAACGGATATGATATAAAAACCGCGGTTACATTGCAAAACAAAATCGCAAGCGGACATCATCACACAGAAAATACAAACGACGTCAATGATTTCTTGAAACAAATAAGAGATGGGCACTGACCAATTATGTCCATTAAGTCCTTGTTCTTATTCAAGAGGCTAGGAATTAGGTGGTGTAAACATTGAAAGCCGTCATTGGTTCGGATCTTCGGCGTTTTGTACTTACTAGTTCTAAATTGGAAAAACTGATTTCTGGTTATGTATTCATGTTCGAAGTCCTCGCGACTTTCCTTTATGTGTGAGTAAATGTACATTGCAAGCTTGCGCTTGTGAAGCTGGAGCACATCGATCATACCATATTTGGCGCTAACATGTGCAGCACTATCCGTATATCTTTCTAAGTTTCTAATGCTCTAATAGATCTTTTTGTAGTTGAAACAGTGCGCGCAAATTAAAATCTGCTTGTAGTGCCCCAGATTTGTAGGCAACACTGCAAACGAGGCTGAATCATGCCAGAATATATACTTGTTCTAAACCTTGCAGGAATTTGGTTCCTTACCTTCCACAATGCGCCTATTATTTGTGACAATTTTAGCTTCGGATGTGTTCCTTCCAGGATATATATTCGTTAAAAACACAACTAAAATTTAAGGTGTTAGTGGACTGACTTATCTTATTGCGGAAGCAACGTTGAACGTTTCCTGACAGGGGTGTCTTTCGGACTCTCAACATAACGTACTATGTTTTGTTTATATTTAACTGAAATTCTCTAGTGTGCAGCCAATCAGAGAGTTCCTATAGCCAACCATTCGCATCTACTTGTAGTTTCATTAGGTCACTTCCAGAAAAGAAAACATTTGTGTCGTCTCCATACAAAACTATTTCTTCGTGTGACGAATATTGGGAATATCATTATTATAAAGCAAGAAACGGAGAGGACCGAGTATTGATCCTTGATGTACTCCCACTGATATCGAACGAAAATCGGACGACGTGGCACCTAGCAATACAAACTGCTCACGATCTGTCAAATAACTTTTTATTAGTTTTTGTGCAACTCCTCTGATGCCGTACGGACATATCCTGTCGAATAAGATGTCGTGTTTCACGGAGTTGAACGCCTTCCTGATATCAAGGAAAAGTCCCACCGTATACAGTTTTTCTCGATGTTTTCTATAAGCTTTTCCTTAACTCCTAATAACGCTAACTCAGTCGACTTTTTCTTTTGGAAACCAAATTGTCGAGGAACTATCACTTGTAAACTTTTTAAGTATTTTTTTATTCATGTAAAAATTATTCGTTCTATAACGTTGGAAAAAAGGTTAAGAATCGAAATTAGACGATAGTTATTTAAATCATCTTTTGGAATATTTTTGTGAAGAATAGTCACACGGGCAACCTTGAGTTCATCTTGAAACAACCCGTCACGAAGTGTACAATTAAATACATGACTAAATGGCGTTGGCATAAGAGAAGCAACAGCTTTTATTGGTCCAGCCTTGATTTCGTCAGGGCCTGCTGCCCTAATATTAATCAAGGAACCGATACTATTTGTACTTCTAACTCGTCCGACGGCCATAAAAAGATACTGCCTTGAACATGGGAGTTAATGTAGGTTACGGAATCACGTTTTCTTGCTGGTCGTGGGCGAGACCACACGACAAGAAGTGTTCATTAAACTTGTCAGACAATTGTATACCAGAAATCGTTACATCATTGACATTTATTTTAGTAGGTATTGTATTACCTTGTGCATTGTTCAGCTCATTAAAGCTTTCGAAAATTTGTGTTGATAAATATTTTCAACCTATGTCTGTAGTAGGAATCTTTGGCTTTCCTATTGCTGTATTTACTTCATTGCGAAGCTTTTTAAACTCTCTAAATATTTCAACATTTTTTGCCTTGAGAAATGCTGCCAATAATTTATTTTTCTTCTAATACTACTATAAATATAAACCGTCATCCATGGTTTTCTAGCCTTTTTATGCCTCTTCAAAATATACGCTGGCAAGGCCTTGTGGTAGGCATGAATAACTATACCATAAAAAGTTGAAAACGCCGAGTTTGCGTCATTTTTGTTTAAAACATCAGACCAGTCTAATCGAGATAACAGACTGAAATGTAGCTACCACTTCATAATAAGTTTTCTCAATTTCTGCAAAGTGTTGGGTATTTCTACCGAGATATAGTAATTCAAAGCATAAAATAAAGGTAAATGATCGCTAATTTTTACACTCAATACACCAGAAGCCATTTCGTTTTGTACAGCATTAGCAACGCACACATCAATAGAGGTTTCAGTAAAAGGGGTAATTCGTGATGCACACTTCATAAGTTTGTCATTACCATATGACAACATATTGGTCAGAAATTCACTCTGTGCACTCCCGGTCGACATTTATATTTATATCTCCTAGAATAACTGATTTCCGTTTTGACAGGGACACATGAATAAGGAGTTTTTCCGAGCAGTCGAAGAAGTTTTTCATTGTTCCATCGGGAGGCGTGCACACAATTGTTATTAAAGTGCCAGCGCAGTTACCTGTTAGTATTTCATAATCTCTCGTAATGGACAAAAATTCTGGCACAAGCGAGCACTTCACACCAGCCTTCAAATAAAGAGAAATACCGCCACCTTTTCTTTCTGTTCTAAATAAACCGATGTGCTTGTAACCCTCAAAACGGCAGACATCGCTCGTACAAGAGAACCACGTCAGTAAAGCACAAAACACTGAATTCTAGTGAAAGTTCCCTGAACTGTAGCTCAAGTTGTTCCGTCTTGTTTCTTAGACTACAAGCATTCAAATGAAACAATAACAACGCATTATGAGTCCATTTGCTGGCTGATACATACTCTTTAAAATAATCAGTCGACTATACTGAATCATGCATTACAGTAACTTATTTCCTTTAGAGAACACGAGTCCTTCATTTGATTTTTTCCAGACCGTTCTCAGAAAGAATTCTGATATTTGGGGCGCCGGACTGCTTCTTGACCAGGATCTTTAGACTTGTTTCCCCAGTTAACTGGTAGCTCATGTCCCCAGCTTTTCTATGCGTGAGTCCACAGGAGCCTTTTGTTGTAAGGCGTCGGGTTCTCAAAAAACCGCACAGGTGATTCCCCTCCCTCCTATTCCTGTCTTTTCCCTTCCAATGGTCTTTCGTGGATTTGGACGTGAACCGCACAATTATTGGAGGTACCTTACCATAACAAACTGGCAGCCGATGGATGCCCTCAATCTCCCCCTCGGTTATCTCGTCAAGCTGCAGTGACGCCCCAACCTCATTCACTAGAGCTAGCACATCCACATTGGGTTCCGCGGGAACTCCATTAATTTCTAAATTCAACCACCTTCCATATTGTTCCAATTGATTCAACTCATGCCTCAGATGTTTAATTTCGTTAGGAGGGTTGGCCTCCTCTACCTTTCCGAGCCGTCCTTCAAGGTCAGCTATGGCTTTGCCCCGCTTGTCTTACTTGTCAACAAACTCATCATACTTGTTGCAAGCATTTCTACCGACTTTTCAATGGCATCAACTGTTACCTTCATGCCAAGGATGGCATCCCCTTTTAAGGTAAGAGGAAGCAGTACTTCCAGTTTTTCAATGATGTTGGACAGTTCAGCATTGCTGGCAGCATTGCTTGCAGTATTCTCAGATAACGCATCGCTATCTGAACTCACACATGTCGAGCACCTCCACGCGGCTTTCTTCTCGCGAGGCATCTTCTTGAATACGTTACCAGTAACGCCAGAACAACCTCCCACATGACAAGGGAGTTGACATTCAGAGCATACGAAGAGGTTCCCATTGGCTGGGAGCGGTTTGTTACAGGCTCCAGGTGACCCCTTCGTTGTTTCTGTTCCAGACATAGAGCAAATTGGTATAGCGCTCTACGAGCACTACGACTACACCTACATAGAGCACTACGAGTGCGGAGGCAGCAGAGACGGCGGAAATCCCATTATGAGTACTCGCTTAATAGAAAAAAAGAAACACCAACCTGCGAAAGTCAAGAACGCCGTTTGTAGAACGGAGCCGATTCAAGCTGCCTGTCTCTGCTGCCCCCTTCCCAGAATGACGACGATGGTGGGTGGTTTCCCGCCAGTTGAGATGCGCCGTATACGGTGCGCAGAACGCAGTTCCGGTGCTGCCTTCTTGCAGGTCGTCTTTCGGCAGAAAAAATCCAGTCCGCAACGGAAATTATGACAACGGGGCTCGGTCAGGCAAAACGTTGCTTGTGGGCTTGCGGCGTCGACGGCTCATACACTCAGCTGCGCAATTTCGGCGTACGAAGATGCGAAAGTCAAGAACGCCGTTTGTAGAACGGAGCCGATTCAAGCTGCCTGTCTCTGCTGCCCCGTTCACAGAATGACCAAATCTCCTCGTGGCCGGCAGATGCCTTGAAGGAGTTTAGAAAGCCTATACTTCTTTAAAGCTGCTCCACTAACGTGATTGAGTGGTCTTACTATTGGAGAGACATCAGCAATCGTTCGAGGCATTTTTTTGCCTTGGCGAAAAGGTCCTTGAAGGAAAGCCATCTCCATTGCGAATGCTCAGCAGAAAAGGGCTGTGGCTTTTCATTTGTTATACCTTCCCCAAGAACATTCACAGGAGCCACTAAAGCGACAATATTATTATGGTGAATTTGATTTACGCTTCTTAGCAATGTCGTTCACAGCAAAGTTTCAAAGCAACATATCTTGACCAGGGTAGTCACTGGGATTTCTTTAAATGAAGCCAAAGGCAAGACCTCTTCAGTTGGCAGGTTATGTGTGGCCAACGAACGTATCTCCTCACTTTCTACTTGCGGTTTCACCTGAGAAGTATGCGCAGTTTCTGTCATAGAAGCTCGTTCATGTGTGTTTTCCTAATCTATTGAGTCGTAACAATTTGCAGTCAATGTGGGGAACTCTATGAAGTTTTTCGAATTTCAATGTTCCTATTATTTGGAACTCTGTAATGATTTCCGATCTTTTATCTCTTCATCGTTAGTTTAATCGGATCTCAACATCAATAATGCCGTCGTCATTTTCAATGATTGTAACAGAAACGGCATCTAGGGGGTCTACATCGTTAAGTGGTGCAGCTTTTTTGTTGAGTTACCTTAATTTAAAGTACGTTTTTTGTAACTGGCGCATACGTTCCTTTAACACATCGCGTAGTTTACGGGTTGTTACAAAGAACCTTCATGGTGCGTCTGCGTCTCTGCATAGTTTCCGAACGATTATCATCTCTTTTTCCATTTTTGCCCTGCTTTTTTGTTCTGTTTGGGTAAATTCTTCGTGTTGCAATGTTCCTGTGTGATAAGGTGTGGCATTCAGTTCACCGTTTACAGAATCTCTGCCTCGATCCATCAGAGCAAATTGTCGGGAGATGTGGATTCGTCGTCGTCTCATCTGCCCACCGCGTCGACCCAGTGTAGGCACCACCGGAACTTTCATTTACAACAGTCCGTGTTCGGCCATCGAGGGGTTCTCCCGAAGTTCGTACGACACCGAATCGCAAAAGCGACTTCATTCAGGGTGTCATAACCAAATGTAAAATAAGAGAAAAGGACACCGACCGCGACGTGCCGGTGTGAAACGGTGGTGGCGATGCCAGAAAGACCAAGCAGCTCAAGCGAGAGCTGCTCGCGTGCTGACGAGCACCGATGATGATCTCACTGGTGCAGCGATGGTCATCATCTATAAATTTTTACAGCGAGTATTAGAAATATTTGGGCTGATATATTTTGCAAAACCAGCTGCAGTTCCGACAGAGGGGACGTTTGAGGTGGAATGTGGCCGTCAATATTCCTCACATTGGCAAAGTTGTAGCCACAAATCACCTTTTGACTTTGTTTCTTTATAGCATTATTCGGTCTGGCATAAAATTTGAGCACCGCAGTGCTATATGTAAAACACCATGTAATCTGAACGATGTTCACAGATGACGATACCAACTTGGCGCTCGATGTCACGTTTGTTTTCATAAATTGTCTGTTATTTGTACGAAAAAATTACCAAACCTAACGCCGCTAGTAACCATAATTGGTATTACCATTCTGTATCTTAAAAAAACGGTATAATTCTCTTACGATGCTTTATAAGATTGCCACGTTCGGGGAAAATAAGGGCGATACTAAATGTTAAAGCAAATATTTGTCCTGTTTCACGCGATATTTAAACTTCCGTGAGACGAGAAAAGGCAGTGTGGTTCATGTGCGGCCAATTCGGCGCACACTGAGTAACACGTAGAGGTTCAAACATACATTAAAATTATGTCATTAATTACGACCTGTGAGAAGGCCCCTTGGTACCTTTCTTTTTAACCTTGTCACTCTTCAGTGCACACTAACACCCTAACACATCTCCCAACTCTAAGGATCCGTGAATCTCCCGTTTTTTCCTGTTTCCACCTCTCCACCTTATCTGTCACTCCAGGGGGTGTATATTGCATTTTCGTTGGATTGCTGCTGTCAAGAAAACGACCCTAGCAGAAAAGGCAAGCTTCTTTACCCGTCTCTGGTTTTAAGTAGTTGCACAATAGGTGCGTTCGTTTCCAAAAAACACGCGTAAATGTTCAAACCAGAACATTTCTGATTGCTCAGGCACATATTTTCTTGGCCTCTGGGCGGTACGGTACTTTCTGTCCACATGAGCTAAAGGGCAATAATTTAATAAGAACAAAAGTCTCGTACGTACTGCGTCACTACCGCGATTGCTGTACTTACCCTTTGGCGACAACGTCAGCCCAGCGAAGCCTTCACCGGCACTCTCATAGGATCGTGTTAAAGTTGTCAATATTTTAAAGTGCGGACGTCGCCTTTCGGCTACTGGCCTCAATTTGGTTGTACTGAAATCCGCGCAAAATTTCCCATGTTATTGACGAATTGTGGGCTGTTTTTTTGCGACGAGTAGTTTTCTTTCAAGGTATGTTAGACGGGAGATTTCAGACCTCATACAAAGGCAGTGTTGTATTCAACGGCCGTAACTGGAACTGGTTCCCTTTGAGAGAACAAAGGAACGTCCCTGTTCAATTAAGGGTCGGTGGAAGTGGTAACTCTAACTCGTTAGGTTAACGAAGGAACGGCGGAGGGAACGCCATTACTTTTGTAAACGCTTCCATGCTAGGTATTGGCTGTTTTTTGATGCCAAGGCTTAGGACCCTGAAGCTAAAAGGAAAAGCCACAGGCGGTTAGTGTGTCTCTCTTCTTATAAGCTGCACACTTTGCACGCCCTTCCCTGGAACGTGCTTTCTGGAAGGTCAAACGCAGAAGAATAACCAAGCAGCAGGCCACAGCCATTCGGGCAGGTTGCACCGTGAACACACGTCGTCGTCGCGACGGCGGCTGCACACGCCAATGAGGCAGGTGCTTCGACGCCCCTTTGATTCGTCTTCCGCTGGGACCTCTTCTTTTGTACAAACATAAACAGAAAAATTGGAGGACGCTTAAGGTTCTTTTTTAGGATTTGAACACCAAAGACGAGCAGGAGCAGACGTAGATGCGCCATCCGCACTCGTAGAAGACGCCATCTCCGAAGGGCCCCTCGTACAGGTGAACAGCACCGCATTCATCAGACATGTGTTCTCTAAACGCAGCCGATCCAGCGGAAGGGCCCTAACGAGACTTCTCTGCTGTCTGTCAATGGACACTTGGATCGCTATCGTTGCGCTCACGGCGTGTAAAAACCAGGCGTCCAGTTCCCACCCTCGGATTTTGAAATATCGCCGCTGCCGCCCAAAGCGACGCGAAAGCTAGATATCGATCCCTGAGAGCGGCAAGTGGTGGTGCGAATTCAAAGACAGGATGACGGAGTATAGTGAAGCGTTGAACTGGTATAGACTAGGGCGCAGGACTATGCCCCTGCCCCACCTGGGCCTGACCCGAAACGAGGCGGTGACGTTCCGGCAACTGCAGACTGGGTCGCTACCCACGCCGGTGCTCATGAAACCACGTGTGCTCTAGCGTATATGTGAGTGACTTGTGTCGCGTGTGTGAATCGGTAAGGCTACTGCGGCCCACATTTTGTGGGACTCTGAACAAAATCCGAGGGAGGCACGGACAGTGACGGCGATCCCGCCGTGGCTTGCGGCCGCTGCGGCAAGCGACCAACGGGAACAACAGACACGGGCCGTCCTGTGGATTTCGGCTGCCCTCTAAAAGCAGCGCCCGAGCGAAAGCGCCAGGTGCTCGCTACCACCCCAGCACAGGGGCAGGCGCGGGTGCCAGAAGGCTGGAGTTCCGAGGGCTGCTCGCCGAGTAAAGGACGCCACGCCGATATTATGTGTCGCCACATCGCGATGACCCTCCCCTCGTGGGGCTAGGATAGTCGTCCGCCGAATGAATCAAATAAAGTCTTTTCACTCACACAGCAGCCGAATGCGACCTCTGACGTTCTATCAGCCCAAGGCATGGCGCATGGCGCTGGCATGGCACTGGCATGGCACTCGAACGCACCGCCGCAAACGTTCTGACTCACGTAGTTGACCTACGCTTTAGTGGTGCTTGCCGTGTTTTGCTGCGACAATTGGTGTTCACATTTTTCAGGGAGTCATTGCGCCACCTTCCCTCCCTTCGCATCATAGCCCTGAAACAATTGTAGTGTATTGTTACAGGCCGGCTCTCGCCAATTCTGCAGCCGGGCACCATTGGCGAGCTGATGGCGAGCGGGCACTTCATCGTCTCCAATGAGTTTAGACGAGAAAACTGGTTCGTCTGCCCTACTCGAGGAGCAATTGTTGCAGAGTTCAAACTCGGGACTTTACTAAGTTGCGACATTTTTTCCCAATCAGACGGTAATAACTGCATTAGCCTTCAATTAATGCCTATCTATGCTACTTTCAATGCGGTTTCGTGCGCAAGAAATTTATTCGTGTTTGTGAATGTAAATAACGTCCTATTTTGCACATCTGAAGCGCGGTATCCTGCCTGCACATTTCAAGACTAAATTGAAACTGCCATACGTGTTGCATTTGCAATATACCGGCACCAAATTGGCTGTTATACATAAGGAGTACGGCCTGTGCTCCCAAAGAAATGCGTCTATGAGCTACTCTTTTGATTCTTTTTATCTCCAGATGATCCGCTGCCGGCTCTGTGCATATTCGTATACTATACGCAGTTCGATGCGAGTTTTAATTTTGCCTCAGGATGATCTGACACTATATTTAATTTAAAAAAAATCAACTCAGTAGTTAATGTCGTCGCACGATACGATGTTTGTAGTATAACTAGAACCCGTTCCTTTCGCCGTTAAGGAACTTGTAAAATTGGGAGGAAACGAGGAACGAGGTTTTGTTCCTGTTTTAGAGGAACTGTAACAACACCATGTAAAAGTGACTCCAACAGAAATTTGTAAGTTCGGACTTAACGTGGCCCTTGTAGGGCGTGTCGAAGCATACCCGTACTTTTTATCAGCATCAATGTTGCCGTCGTTATCGTCTTTGCCGTCACCATTGCCAGCCGCAATATTCCTTGGCAACTTCAGCCTCCTCACTTGTATGAAGCGCGAAAGCCTCCCAATTACCAAAGACGTTTTTACTGCTGCATCGTATTTACGCCTCTTTTTTCGCTTTTGTTTCTTTCTCCTTTTGACGCGAATTACTGCGAGAGCCACAGTCCGTAATTCACGTGTAAGATGGACCACAGTCAGAGTATTCTTCCGTGTGCACATGCACTCAAGCACCGTTGCGTTCACTTGTCGCACGGCACACACCAGGGTAATTGTATTTACCTGTCTGAAAACACCTCGAGTTATGGTAGAGATAACGCACTTGGCGCCCGCTTGGGATAAAGGGATTCCAATCCCATGCGAGGTGAAATGTATCTTTTTGCATATTTTTTTTCTTTACAGCTGTGGTCATTTCAGTAACCTTGCTGATGACGGCAAGGGCAGCGACGACGGTGAAGTTTTTCATTTGATGGCAAATCGTATTGGCAATAAAACTCGCAACAATTGATAAGACATCCCAGGGCTTCGCCTAAATACAATAATATGGACGGCAATGATACACTTTATCATCGCAACAATCATCACAAGATAAGCAGCGGTATGCCGACAGTTTATCTAGCGATCTGCTTCTTTCAGGAAGAGTGCTGGCTGTGGAAAAAGTGTTCGCTTACGTTGCAAGCGGAAGTAGAAGTGGCGAATGTTGCATTGAGCCAGAAAATAAAAGTGGGTGGGGCCGTTAGTTGAAAAATCTTCGAGTTTCAGCAACCCGGACGCAGGGTTGAGTAAGCGCTTTAAACCAAAGCGTTCTAAAATCACAGGTAAATTCCGCTTTACGCTCACATAGAATTCTGAAGACGTGTAGGCGGAAAGCAGTGCGGCAGCCATTTGTGGACATACCTTGAAACTTGTCTCATTGTAAGGCTTTCAACCGGGTCATGGTTTATTTATTAAGAAAATTGTGCAGAGGGTCATTACATTCTTATAATATGCCTTGTCGCCTAGAAAATAAGCTATAGGTGGTCACATTGACCAATGTGGGGGGATGTGTTCTACAAACTTCACCCATCAATTGTTTGGGGGGAAGACTCTGAGTGAGTTACAAAAAGTTTATTGGCGGTTGCAGTTCGCCTTTAAGTGAAGCTTATACGTCCAGGGTTCCATGTTTTTAACAGGGGAGCTGTTCAGGCCAGCACAAATCCGTCCGCCGTAGACAGAAAACTCATATTCCTCAAGACAAAAGTGTGGTTGGGAAGGTACCGCATTTCGAAGCCGGGACCCTTACCCTGTGAAACCGGCTACCTAACCATTCAGCCGCGCCAAAGGGCCCGGGGGGTAACGGGTTAGTAGCGGCGGCGAACAATAGCAACTGCAGCCAACTGCAAAGAAACACGCTTGCCGTAGTGGGAATCGAACCTCGGTCCCTCACGTTATGAGACCGGCGTCTTTCTGAGTGGGCCATCGTCGCATCCCGGGCCCACAGCATTTCCATGGAGTTCGTAGCACGGGCGTCGGGTTTCGAAATTGGAAGCGTATCTGCTCGCTCCATTGCTAATGTCGCTGACGGACGATAGTCGTCTGACGCCCCTGCCAGGTGAATGCATTTATTCTCTACTCCACCCAATTCCCGCGCTCAAATATTTTCCTGTCTTTCCAAGTCAAGTCAAATTTCCTGCCTTTCACTGATCGCGCGCCCTCCAACCGAACTATCTTTTTTTTTGGGGTACGAATATGCCACTCCGTAGTGGGAGTGAGCTCTTTGTATTTTGGAAAAAAATTGTATTTTTGCGCGTATCTTTTCAATTGATATCCCAAGTACAAGGCGGGTGTGCGCATACTTTTAATTGAAACAACACTGCCTAGTACCACTTGTGTACTGACTTTTAACTCAAATACACCTGTTGTTTTGTTTTTGCTGAACAGCATTGATGGTATGATGTGTGCTACCACATTTTCAAGTTTTGACATTGTTTTGCCCGTATAATCGCCTCGTCCAAGAGTCATTTCAACTGCTAGCCGGCCTGCTGTATCGAGGAAAGAAAAACACGTGTTTTTGATGTGTTATTGATTTTTTTGACAAACAATGTTGTGACATTTGCAACTTATTAGAAGTGTAAGGTGTTAATTTTTTACTTCCTTCGTGCCACCATGGGTAGCTGTGACAAGCGTATTTTGCGCTTCAATGCATTGGTGCGGTGCAAAAGTTCATGCGGACAGAGTTATTTTGACGGGCGGCTCACGCACTAAAGATGGATTGGGGGAAGGGGATTCTGTTCATCATTGTCTATTTGTAAAAAACTTCTCTTGAATAACTGCCGGCACAATAGAGCGCTCACCGAGGGAAATTTTATAGCGCCAAACAAGAAAGAGGCATTACGACCATTTTGCCATATTTTCATATGCTGCAATAAGGTAGCGAGTTGGGCGAGTTGGATAGCATTCATGATGGTAAGCGCAGACGAAAACCGGACAAGAAAAGTAAGGGCGACACACTTCTTTCCTCGGTTTTCGTCTGCGCTGACCATAATGAACGCACTCCAACTAGCCCAATTCGCTAACTTATTGCAGTTCGTCACTAGTTCAACGACCTCTTTTACATGTGTTAACCTGCTCTGCGCGTGTGTCGTCCTTACTCTTCTCTTTCGGTTTTCGTCTGCCTCGAGCATCATGAATGCTTTTATATGCTTATAAACTGGTACCAAGCATTGCAGGCACTAAGATCTTTCAAGATCACGAGCACCATCATCAGATGAAAAAAAGTTCACCATCTTCCCGTAGGGGACCCTGAGTAATATGCGAAGCAGTCATGAGGTCGACTCAAGTCGACTGCGTTTAGGGGTTCCGCAGACATCATGCTCATCTCGTCTGTGATCACGCATTGAAAACCCAATCGAGTGAAAATTGATGAAAGCACAATCAAAAACCATAAAATTGACAGTTGGGCTAGTTGGTTTTGATTCATCGTAAGTAGCGCTAGCGCTTTATATACGAAAGCACGACGATAAGTGTATCAGCCACGCGTCGGTGGCACTTCATGAAAAGGAATTTCTGTTCTTGTCAAATGCTTTGCTGTTTTGCTGGTTGGTTGTTGACTCTATGCAGTGCAATCTTGTGTGTTTTTTCGAATCGTAATCCTCTGACCTTTGTGTTTATCAAACTGCATTTTCGGGGTTGACCTGGGCAAGTGTTCTTTCTTTCTGGGTATATATTTGTCTTTACGCCTAATAAAGTCAGTTGCGAGTTAGCGCCGTCGTGTGTGTCTTCTCTTCTGTGTCCCGTCTCTAGCGCTACTTACGATGGACGAAAACCATAAAAACACAAAATGAGTTTTCAGGGGCTGCGGCGCCATCTTTTGACAACGTTCGGTACCGACGCGAGGCTCATACTGAAACTAGTCAAAAGTGGGCCCCACGGCCCTTCTGGCGAATCACTGCTAAGCAGTGGACCACTTTTAGGTTGACTGGAACGGGTTTATTTTTTTAGCGATGCTTTCCGTGTTGTAAGTGGGTTTTCATCATGGCCATCATCAACGACGAAAGCCTATTAAAGGGGCACTGACACAAAATTTTGAAGGCGAGATAACTTCGGAGATAGATTGGTGGGAACACATATACATCATCTGCAAAATATCAGCGGCGAATACAGCCTAGAACATATTTAAAATCAATTTTAAAGTGTGCGAAACGCAACCGAGCAGCCAGCAGAGGACCACGCGCAATCGACATCCCGAGGATGTTGTGTAAATAAACAATATCCAAACACGTCACGAGTTTGTGTTTGCCGCGTCCGCACTGCCGGCGTTTTTCGCCGGCTCGCCCGGCTCGCCGCTCCAATCGGAGGGCCGGAGGGCGGAGCTTCTGCTCTCGAGAACGAACGACCCGATCGTTGGCGGCGGAGGCGCCGTGATTTCGTCAGCTCATCGGAAAGCTGGCCAGGCGATTCCAGCGATTCCAGGCACTCTGTTTCTATTACTGTTTATTACCATTGGATGCGAAAACGCGGCGGAGGCACGAAAAGCCCACTGAGCTAGCCGCACGGTCACTGTGCAGGCGTAGGCCACGGCCGTGAAGTGGCCCAGGCCGGCGCAAGTAGCTCCAGTGATAGCTTGTTACCGCTGCACGAAATTGTCCCCAAGTCCCAACCATGGTGGCTTACATGAGAAACGAGTTAATGATGCGATGACGGGTTGCATTAAAAATTGTCATCTGCACCGCTTACGAGAGCAGCACTCGAATATCCGCTGCAGTGCTAAGCCGAACACATCCGTAGGCGGACCTGTAGGCAGACCGGCCGGCTGCTCCCAGCGCGCTTCTTGCCACCCACCGTCTCGAGCGTCGCGCGTCGTTCTTTAGCCTCGGTAGCAATTGCACTCGCAGCACCTGCATCACATCCACGGTTGCTTTTAATTAAGCGCCTCACGATATCAGTACGTGGGGGCATTCGCAGAAACTGCCATCCATGCGGATTCGACAGTGCTACGGCGGCTCTGCTCTGTGATATCCCTCCGACGGTCACGTGGTCAGCTTTGTTCACACAAAATCCACAAAAATCGATCGTTTCGCGGCACTCGCTGAAACCGAAACTGCGACTGGCCGTATTGAAAATGCCTCTAATTAAACAACCATAGCACGATGAAGCAAATGAGGTTTCTACAGGTGATAAGTAGGTCACTAGCTACTTATCGCAACAAAAAAAAACAAGATGCAAAATTTTTGTGTCAGTGCCCCTTTAAGGTCCAGTGCGGGACGAAGGCCTGTCCCATTGACCACTACCCGCTTACGTCCTGCGCTGCCCAAGTGCATTCTTTTCCGCCAATGTTTGATATTAATTACTAATATTATTAATATTATTGTGACCTCGACGTTTTTAGCACGTACCCACAAAGGGCGATTCGCCAGGGCTAAATAGGTCGTTTAAATACGTGAGGACCCCAAAAAACTAATATATTTCGGGAACGAGGCCGTAAAAAATTGGTTATGAATAAATCCCGAACTACCCACTAATTCGCACCCTTCAGCAGTTCAAACACACTGAAGCACAACAAAACTCTTGAACGCAATTATATATCTATTTCCTTTTTTGCATACCTCAAGTTTGTTACGCAATTGATAATGTAAGTAGAATCGATAAAGTCAACCCCAAACGCTCAATAGGGTCCTTAAAAAGCAGTTGTCTAACTGCTGAGAAACGGCGACAGTCTAGAAAAGACGTTTGATTGTTTCACGGACCTGGCACAGCACACATGGTTCCGTAGGCGGAAAGCCCTGATCTGAACAGATAAAAATTAAGACTTGGAATCTGCAGCGCAGCTCCGTGAAGGTGTTTTGTTATTTCTTCTCTCCACAGAGTTATGGCCTTGCTCTTCTTCCACTTTCGTCTCCTGGTGTCCATTTTGTTGTCCTTGTGGTCAACCTGTTGTCAGATCGTCGTGCTAAACGCAAAACTCAAGTCCATTTCTTCTTCTTACTTGAAACTAGAGCTTCTACCCGAGTTTGCTCCCTATTAAGGTTCCTCATTTTCTGTCTCTAAGCGTTATTTTATATCACCGTTCGCTCCATGGCACGTTGGGCAGATCTACGTTTGCTTTGTAGTTGTTTAGTAAGGCGCCAAGGTTTCGCACCCTGTGTCATTTCCGGCAGGATGCATTCTTTGAATACCATTGTTTTTAGGGACAGAGGTAGCTTATTTTTCATTAGTTGTGAGTGCTTGCCGAATGCACGCGAACCCAATCCTATTCTCCGCCGGATATTATTCTCTTTGTTGGGGTCATAACTGACCATCTGCTGAAGGCAGTTATATACTTATTCTGGCTGCAGGTTTTCCGTTACTTATGCTAAAAAAGACGCCTTTAACATGGTAATTTATCATTTCGTTTTATTCATATAGATCTTAAGCCCCACGGCGAAAATGTCTGATTGTAGTTCTTCAATCATTTTTCGGAGTGGTTCAGCATATTAACTGTGCGAGACTATGTCGTCTGCACACCTCAGATGGCTCAGGTATTCTCCGTTTTTTGGTAAACCGAAGTTCTCCCAATCAAGCTTCCTGAATGCACTCCCCAGACATACTGTGAACAATTCTGGCGAAATCGCACCCTCTTTGTGGCACCCCTTTTGGGATGGCGAATTTTTTTCTTTGGTTTTGAAATATTATCCTGCCCTTTCATTCCCCAAAAGTGTCGTCTAGAAGTCGTACGTAGGTCTGCTCTAGTCCTTGGTCATTTAAGGCGCCCATCACAGCGGTTGTGTTGAGTTAATTCAAACGCTTTTTTAAGACAATAAATGTTGCAGTAGAGCGACTTATTGTACTCTGCGCACTTTTCTATTACTTTGTGGATGACGTGGATCTGCTCCATTGTAGGCCTATTCTTTTCTAAACACGGTTTGTTCCCTGGGATGTAGGAAGTCTAGGCTGTCGCTTCTGCAGTTAACTATTACCTTGGTAAACAGCTTGTATACGACCGAAAGATGGCTGATAGGTCTCTAGTTCTTAATATCTTTGTTATTTTCCCTTCTTGTGAATGTAAACTACATTGGCGTTTTTTCAGGCTCTGGGTACTTTGAAAGTCGTTAAACATTCTCAGAATAGTTAGGCGAACCTTGGTAGGATTATACATCCGCGCTCCTATGGAAGGTCTATCGTTATGCCGTTGTCTCTTGCAGCTGTTTCTCTTTAAATGTCCTTAAAAGGACACTGAAGTGATTTGTAAACGCTTGCGGTATTACTAGCGCAATTGTGGTCCAGTAGTCCGTAGACCATGTTTCGACCATTCTGAGCGCGTTTACGCGAATTTATTTAGTAAAAAATGAATTAGAAAATGCTGTCCCCCTCTCTGCATCCTCGCCCACTTTCTGTGGCGTTTTCGTGTGACGTCAGGAGGAAATGACTTGGCTTGACTGCGCTACTACACGGCTCGCCGACCTTCCGACACGGTCAGCCCAGCGTCCGCCGGCCGCCGACGGGCCGTCGCAATTCGCTCGCTCAGTTGAAACTAAGCCACGACACATTTGTGAATGGAAGAGCGTGCCTTTCGTTAGTTTATTAGTTTGTACAGTATCAAGTTCCACGTCCAGGTTGCTCCACACAAGCGCTCATACCCCGGCAAAACTGGCGCCACTCACTCACATTCACACAGAAAAATTTATTTTTGCTCACGCACTCACTCACACTCACGCTCACCAGTCGCCCTCACCACTCACACTTACTCGCACTCACGCTGAGTACGCGCCCTCCACCAATCGCACCCACTCGCGCTCACGCTCACCACTCGACGTGACCACTCGCACTCTTTGCGCTCACGGTCACCGGTTACGGTCACCACTCGCACTCACTCGCGCTTGCGCTAACCACTCGCCATCACCACTCGCACTCACTCACGCTCACGATTCGTCGTCACCACTCGCACTCACTCTCGCTCGTGCTCACCACTTGTCATCTCCTTTCGACTTGATTGTGTGCAGCAGACCCTCGACGAGTCATGAAACCGAACAGTATGAGTGCATTACTGCGTCAGAAGGGCATTGAAGTCATATCTACAAAACGCCACCAGAGAATTCGTTCTAAGGTTCCCCATAGCAGGAGCTCAGTGACGACATATTTTCGAAGCTAAAAGCAATCCCGCCATTAACAACCATCACAACGAGCGGCTCCTGCAACGAATTGCTAACAGCGAGCAGAAGTGCAATAGTGGCGCTCACTGGGGTAAGCACCACCAATGGCGCGAGTAGCGCGAGTGCACTGCGAGTGGCGAGTGGGGCTCACGGCGAGTGGCATTCGTACTCGCGAGTGGTGAGCGGGGCTCACTGCGCGTGGGGCCCGCACTCACTCGCACTCGCACTCACCAGTCCAATACGATGGCGAGGCTCACTCACCACTCACTCATGAGGTAGTGAGAGGGGGCGCGTGAGTGCACTCGTGAGTGAGCCTGCGGACATATGCAAGCACTGCGCAAGCGCACATGCGACGCTTCCCTGACTGGTACGCTAGTAGGAAAATCTAAGGAAACTTGAAGGCGGCAGAGGAGTCAGCAAATTCAATATAGGTACTAAGGAAATAAAATCAACTGAAACTTTTATTGTACAGCGTAAAACTTGGAAGCAGGAAGCACTTTTTTACGCTGGGTGAACAAGCACAGCGGTCAGCAGCACGACCACACTTGTGCGAACGCTTTGCCGTCTAAGAAACGCAATTGCTAGACGTGAGATATTGTGGAAATGTGAGCGACGCTTACCGCACGCGCGCTATACAACAAATAGTCACAAAAGCTGCTTGAAATCCTAAAACTAGATTGATTGATTGTGGGGTTTAACGCGCCGACGCAACGCAGGCGATGAGGCGCGCCGTAGTGGAGGGCTCCGGATTAATTTTGACCACCTGGGGATCTGTATCGTGCGCCGAAATCTCGTACACACGGGCGTTTTTGCTTTTCGCCTCCATCAGAAAAGCGGCCGCCGCGGCCGGGAATCGCACCCGCGACCTCGTGCTCAGCAAGCGCAACGCCTTAGCCACTGAGCCACCGCGGCGAAGCCTAAAACTAAATCAAAGTGTTACATTGGTTATACATTATATGCATAATATTTATATTATATCATATACATTTACATTACATTACATACATTATATTATCACAAAGGCAAAGACGATGCAGTTGTCTTCAAGGGAAAGAGGTTTATTGGAGCGAACTTGTGCATAACAACTCAAAGAATTCAAAGGCGGCGAAGCAGCAGTCAACAAAGGGAAGGGCGGTAACGAGCCGTGGTCGATAATAATACCGCGGCGTCTGCTCCGTAGGCTTTTTTATGTTTCGCCGCGCGTAGTTCTTGAAGCGTCGATTCACATCCAGAACATTGTAGGAAGAGTATTCTACGCTAGTTACATTAGTGCGAGACAGTCTCCTTATCTGAATAAGACAGCCCGTGCGGCATAAAAGTATAGATTGGAACACGCATTTCGCATGGGACACCGAAAACTGAGCCGGGCGCTGCCGGGCATTAAAAATAAACAATAAACAAACAAACCGTACATGGTTTGGGGCATTATACCTGCAGCAATGGCCTGCGGCCGAGTTGTCTAGAGCGTTAGGGTTGGTATTTTGCAGGTCGCAAGTTGGAATCCCCGACTGTACATTTTTTTAAGTTGATTTTTTTCATTTTAGGCCGATGTTTTCTATACTGGGCTCGCCATTTTCAGGGCGTAACGTTCACTGCTCCACGACAGAGTTCGCAGAACGCGCGCAGACTGACACTGACGCGCTAGCGAGTTCTCGTTGGCACGGTGTTCCCATAAGCACCGACTGCTTGCGGGAAGTACTAGCGTCGGCGATAGTAATACCGCGGTGTCTGCTCTGTAGGCTGTTTATCTTTCGCCGCGCGTGGTTCTCGAAGCGTCGATTCACATCCAGAACATTGTAGATCAGAATCAGGGGAACCTCGGCCTGGTGCGCACACGCTTTTTACGTTACACGTATTGGTGAGGCAAGCTCCAAATAAAGGGGAAACGCGCACGGCATTTGAGCCTCTGCGGTGACGGGGAGGGCGTTCACCCACTGTGTAGGCCTCGGCTAGTTGAGCAGGCAATTGAGCTAGTTGAGCAGGCTAGTTGAGCAGGCAATTGCAGTTGAGCAGGCAATTCGAGCATTACTCATTTCGTCGTTGGTCAATTGGCTCAGGCTGACGGTCATTTCCCGCATTGTATGCCCCAGACGAAATGCGGACGCAAACGACAACACACATTTGTGTTTTTCTAATGCAATTCCAATCGATTGGAGGTAACGCGCAACATCAAGTTGTAAAAACAGCGAATATTTAACGTACGCCGATATATCTACAGACGAGCATTTTTCCTTATCGTCTCGTCGTGAAAAAGTCGCTGCCGCCGTTGCTTACAACTCACCTGAACCTTATTTGAGTTGGTTCGTGGATCGTGGAGTTCGTGGAGGAGAACCTCACGGCAGGCAACAAATCCCGGCAATGATGCTTCAAAGTGTGCACCTACCAAACAGGGTACGCTCATTAGATCAGACGCCAATGCGTCTTTTCCGATCAGACACGTTCGTTTCTGAATAGCAAATACATGTGTACGTAAGCCGTTCAAGCACGGAGAGTTTATTTAGTGCTAAGTGCAGTTAAACATGTGCAATAAAATTCAAAGCCCAATCGTTCCTTAAAGGCCAGAAAGCCTCCCGTATAATGCGAAACTAAACCATCTTAAAGTAAGAATTAGCTACTAACAGTCATACGGGACTGGCTACTTCATAACCCACGGACTTAGAAACCATTGTGAACGAATACGAAAATCTTTAAAAATGCGGAAAAGTGTTCACAACGCCCTAATTAGCATATTTCAAATATGTGACTTCCGTACTGAAATAAATACACAAAACTCTCGCTTGCAAGACAGCTAGCGCCATCTAGTGAAAACTAGATACAAGAAAAATCGTTTTTCTTGTCTTTTTTTTATTTGAATAAAGAAGTGGTATACTTTTTAAACCACCAAACTAGGCCATTAGGACATTTCTATGCATTTGCAAACCATTTCGTATTGGTACACGATGCTTTTCAAGCACGTAGGAATTTGATCAGGCGAGTCCCCTTTACTGATCATGAAGCGAATCTTTTGACTCACAGAGTGCTAACTTCGGTTGTCAAGGCTACAATCAGGCGTTGGCATTAACGCAATTAGTGTAAGTGAAGAGAATGCATGTTAAGTGGTCAAATCAAATCAAATCGCACTATGTTTCAGTCAACATCGCTCTCCGTGGTCCAGCACCTGTCGTAGGGGCACGGTTAACAAACAGTATTTATTTATCGATCTTATCAAAATATTCGACCGCATGGTCGGAAACATTGGTGTGCCGTAAAAAGGTTTCCGTGCTGTTGCAGTTCTCTTGAAGTATTCAGACGCTATGCTATAACGCTGCATTCAAAGTATTATGATCGTCTCTCTGTCGTCTACGCACTCGGAACATCAGATTTCGTCAATTTTTCTGCACTAGCCTGCTCAATGTTTCGCAGCGGTGGGTCGTCCCCACCATGCAAAGCTACATCATTTGCATCGGTAATGAGGGAAGGCGGCTGCTCGGTGCTT
Source organism: Haemaphysalis longicornis (assembly GCA_013339765.2). Taxonomy (NCBI): domain Eukaryota; kingdom Metazoa; phylum Arthropoda; class Arachnida; order Ixodida; family Ixodidae; genus Haemaphysalis; species Haemaphysalis longicornis. Next base: position 209,912,357 of record CM023450.1, on the reverse strand, counting down.
GTCTCAGTACGACTGGTTCTCTGGTGGCGGAAAACCTCCCATATGCTCTTGTAAGATGGTTTACCATTTGGCGTTTTCTCCAAGTCATTCAGTTTTGTAGGTGTGATCGCAATGCGGGTGGATTCTCCGTCGTTGTATGCCGCGGTGTACGTTTCATCCCTCTCTGCAAATGTTAGCTCGTTCTGAGATATTCCCGCATTTGTGGCATATTCCTGCTGAATGTTTCGCAGCGGTGGGTCGTCCCCACCATGCAAAGTTACATCATTTGCATCGGTAATGAGGAAAGGCAGCTGGTCGGTGCTTGTCTCAGTACGACTGGTTCTCTGGTGGCGGAAAACCTCCCATATGTTCTTGTAAGATGGTTTACCATTTGGCGTTTTCTTCAAATCAGTCAGTTTTGTAGGTGTGATCGCAATGCGGGTTGGATTCTTCGTCGTTGTATGCCGCGGTGTACGTTTCATCTCTCTCAGCAAATGTTAGCTCATTCTCAGGATATTCCCGCATTTGTGGCATATTCCGTGTCACTCGTCGTTTTGCGTGGGTGAGCGTCTCGATAGGGTGGTTTGTTTATCATAGGTTCCAGCCGTTCATCAGGGGAAGCTTCATTTCTGTCCCCTGTCACCTCGTCTTCATTTGTCACCAAACCTTGTGGCTCGTGTTTAGATTTCTCGTTTTGCTCAGGCGTTGTTGTATCGACGCTGAACGTTTCGTCCACCTCAGCCTCGGAACTTATTCGTTCGTCCGGGTGAGCACCATGGTCCACAGTCCTGGAGTCCTCTATCCCTGGTTTCATTGAGACATCGCTGGTAGTCTCATGGGAGGGTGCGGGTTCACTTGTCTTCTCTGCATCTATGTCCTGAGAGTCCGCTTCGGCACTATGTTTCGCGGGAGGCGCCGGCGTGTCCGTGGTTGTATCAGGTTCAGGCCGATGGATGATTTTCCTCTCAGTATTTCGTTCATGCTGATCTATCGGCATGCTCTCTTCTTCGAAGTAGTCCTCATCAGCACCAATGTTAGGTAACTCCTCATACTCCCCGTATTCATCTGTCGGGAAAAAATTCGGTTCTGCGTCGATTGCGGCGCCTTTTGTGGCTGCTGGCGAAGAATTGAGTGCTTTCATCAAACTATCGCTGATGATTTCGGTCGGCAAAGGCGAAGCCGTGGAGCGACGGGAAGTTCGTTTCGGAATGTGGATCTCGTGTTCGTTGGCCCTGATGGTACCATTGCCGGCCTTGCCAAACGTTGGTTGTGTGGGACTAATCATGGTAACGTTGACAAGCGACTCGTACTTTCGCTGGTTGGACTTGTCGTTTTCATCCGAGAAAATGATATGAATGGGACGTCGAGTGTGGGCAACATGCGATCCTAAATTTCGTTTGGTTCGCCGATTGCCGAGCGTCGCAGGTTGCTCTGAAATGAGGAAAAAAGTCTTACTTGGTTTGTGAAAAACATGTTAATTTTGAGGGGTATTCAATAAGAAGCACGAGATATTTCTGTGACGTGTTGAGGTGATACAAATTTCTACTGTGTGGCTGGCATGAAAGGTCACCTCAAGCTCGCCGCACAGGGTACCGTTAAGAGTAAGAAAGAGTTAGAGCGACGGAACAAGATGCAGGCACAGCATTCAATACGAGACGTCTAGCATTACGAGTAGTACAAAGCTCTTGGAGATAGAAGAAAGGTGGGATTCTGCCGCAAAATGGCATCAAGCAAGAGGGCGGAAGCTGCAAAAATACAGGTAATTAAACGTGCAGTTTCGTGAGCTTGACAAACATAAAACGCAAATAACTTGGTGATGTATTCAGATTTGAGCATTCAAGATTTTACGAGTGTGGTATTGCAATATGGTACCCCATTATTATGCCGAATGTACTTTGAGACTTGTGCACTGCCAGCAGTTTTAAAGCATACTTAATCAAGCACGCGAGGGTTCGAAAACCTACGGGTCAAGTGAAAGAAGAGTAATTGTTGATAAGCCCTAATGGCAACTTACATTAATTACTTTAAGTACAGTAGAATCTCGAAAAACGGAACTTCAAAGGCCGAAAAAATTACCTCCGTTTAACAAGAGTTCCGTTTACTGAGATGTATGTGTGAAAGTGCAAATTTGTGTGCGTACACACTCTTAATACCATTTCATGAAACAATAAGAACTAGAAGCTGAAGGTATCTGATTGTTTCACAGAAAGCAAGAAAACTACAAGAGGTTTAAATACAGCATTCACAAAGTTCATTTGGCAACAATGAGTCGCTGTCCACTACATAATGCAGCAATTATTTTTGTTTTAGTCCTTGCAACTGCATATTCCTTGAGGCTAGAGGCCTGAACTTCGCGAGTGCTTACGAGCCACGGAATTTAAATTGACAGCAACACGGTAATGAAGCGCGAATAGTACCACGATGACACGAACAAGGTGGAAGGCGCTGAGCCCTGTAACCTCGGTGTCTTGAATCAAGACCGAACGACAGGAACAAGAACTGCGATGTTGCATTCGTTGGGCTTACACGGCTGACCACTAACGAGGCGAGGCTTACGAGGGCAACGAGGACAAACAGAAACATAAAGGAAGAAAAACAAAACAAAAACGAAACAGCCGCAACCATAAAAAGCGGCTTATCATGACAATGGGTGTCACAAGAAGTTTCATTTTTAGTTCCGTTTACACGGTGATGCGGAAATTTTACTTCTGATTGCCGAGAGGTTTTTACGTTATCTGAATACGAAACTAACCAAATTACAGGGTACTGTTCCATTTAAGCGTCAATTCTGTTTAAGCGATTTCCGTTTATCGATATTCTACTGTACGCGTGTTTCCGTGTTTCTGATGGCATAAACCGAGTTGAAGTCTAACGTGTTATAGTAATAGCGGAAACAACAAAAGAGAAAAAGATGAAGACGGCCGGAACGCAGCGCCGACTAGCAACTGATTTTTGTTTGTTATGGCAATGGTTCTTATACACAGCTAGACAACAAAAACAAACAGAAAAAGAGGAAGTGCAAATTTATCATGTGAGCTCACGAGATCGTATGAGCGCCGAGGAAGCGCAAATTTACCACGTGAGCGCCCGAAATTGTATGAGCGCTCGTGACGATGACTTCACTTTTCGGATATTTCCTTTGGAAATGCAGAACACTTTTTGGCATGATTGTGTCACAAGATTCTTTTCAAAACGCATTTGTATTTGCTATCGCAAAATAAAGCCGTCACATATTTTAAATAAACGAACATTGCAAGTATCAGTTATTTATGAACGTCTTGCCTCAAATATGCGTAAGGTCTTCTTTTTGCTCAAGAATGTTGACAAGGGTGAACATTGCCACTAGATTTATTTCTTTGGGGAAACAACGTCTTGTTCGAGAACCCTTTTAACTTTTGGCCGGGCAGCTGAATCAGGGGACAGACAGACAGACAGACAGACAGACAGACAGACAGACAGACAGACAGACAGACAGAGAGACAGACAGATAGACAGACAGACAGACAGACAGACAGACAGACCAAAATATTTGCCTAAGATAACTCAAGAAAGACTATCGTCCCTAAAACCTTCTTTCAGCCTCCTTCTACCTGTTATCAGTTCGCCCTCTGTTTTCAACAGAAGATGTATGCATATTATTGTAACAACTGTTGCCGTCATTGCCTCAGTCACGATGGCCAACAGCCTGGTGGTGCCTAGTGCACTATGGCAGCTTCTCGCATAGACTTCTTATTTCCTGTTTTCTGCGCCATACGTATTTATTCTTTCGGGAAATTTTAATTTCCCGTGGGTTTGCTGAATTTCGTGCTCTTGTGCCTTACCAGAAGTAGTTCTTTGGCATACATACTCACAGGCGGCTGCTGTACCCATTGTCAGTACTCAGCATAAAATATCCAGCGCAGCAAAGCTGGTTGCTGTAATGGGAGCCAGAACGTCATCTACAGAAGCCTCTATAGTGGCCTTATATGCAGTTCACAAAGCTCCTTCCTTATTGCCAAAGAGTGATGAACATTTAGGATGACCTTGAATTTCAAGTATTTTCGAAACAGCTTAGTGCAGGTTAATTGTTTCAGAATTTAGCGCCCTAAAGGGGTCTTGTTGTACCGTTACTATAATTGCAGCGGCGACCTGGGGCTCAGTAGTCTGACTGCTCGTAGAGGGAGCAACAGATCGTCCCATTTCTACGTGGTTTGTAACATAACTCGCCGCTTGACCAGTAAATCGCTCGCCCAGTTGGAAGAGTACCCCTTTATCGAACGTGTCAGCATTACAACTCGCGTCAAAGCCCTTTGTTTTGCGGCACAGTACTAATTCTCGATAACAAATCTCAAGTGCAAGCCCCAGGAATACCGGTACGCGAACGTAAACAGTTGACAAATCTGGTTCACATATGTTCTTTCAGCTAACAGGCTGGATTAAACACGCCTTATCCAAGCGCAAAGGGCTCGTAGTCTGCCGTATACGCTAACACAGAATGCGCCGTTGAGACTGAACTTGCTCTACCAACTAAAGAAAGTACCTCTGGTGGTTGGTGCCTCGTGACCCCTTGAGCTGTAGGCGGTCTGCAAGGCTGTCGATGCCTCTGACGAGCGACTGCAGGACATATGCCGCGATAACCAGGGTGCACGAGGCTAACGCAAGAAGCAGGACCGATGCAGCCACGCTGGACTTGTCGGGGCTCTGGCCACGGATGATGCGCAAAGTGCTGTCCATCACGGGGAAGAAATTTCCGACAATCTTACTCTGCTGCTTGCTACTTCTTCTTCCTATTCATGATAAAAGCGCGTACCCAGTCAGGGGAATAGGCGAGAAAATGAGAATGGCCTAGTTAGTTAAACATGCTTCTTTTTTTATTATAAAACAATGAGTGATAGAAAAAAATGTACCTACTTCGTATTTGCGTGGGAGGACAAATGATTGTAGGGATAAGCACAGGAGTCCTGCGGTGGCGACGACAAATTCCTGGAGGAGAGAATAACTTCTTTCCCTGTTTTGATAGCCTGCTAGCACAGATGTGAGCGGTCTTTTTTTATGGTTATGACGACTATGGACAGCTGCGTATCCAGTCGAGAGAGAGAGAAACATCTTTATTTGCCCTTCTATAAAGTCTTCTGCGTTGCTGGGGGAAGGAGCTGGTGTTACCAGTCGCCCCCAAGAACTGCCTCAATGTGTTGGAAGAGGGCCTCCCTGTGCTCCTCTTCAGTCAGTCGTAATGAGGAGGTGGTCAATTGTCGGAAATAGGCGAAAGGCCAGATATCACCGTACTGTGAAGTTGCCCCAGCTGACATTTGAATGAGCTCAGTAGAAGGTCCGCTTTACTAGCAACAGTGAGAATGGCACACAGGCGAACGACATGGAACTGCCCATTTGGCAAAAACATCATGACATCACTTAGGTGGCCGAGGAAGCTGCACCCTTACGCCATCACTCCATCATTTGTCCGAATGTGGCGCCACGATAGTTTGTGATGGTTTAGGGGCACTAGCGTATTTGCACAATTCTAACGCACCCTAATTCTAACAACCAGGTAACAATACCAATAAAAATTACAAAATGTTATCGTGGAAGTTCTGCCTATCACAAGTAAAAGACATTACATCGCGTACCTCGCAGTATGCGTTTTATTTGGTGCATGCAACTCCGCTACCGAAAATTCTTGTACACCTCATAAACTCATTCATCCATGTCCTGATGGCCTGAAAATTAGAGTTGGGAACGTCCCAAGCGGCTGGTCTTTACAGCACTTTAGCCTCCATAATTGCGGACGTTACGGGCCGTTGGTTCCTTCGTCGCTGTTTAACGAATTATACATGGGAGTCTTGAAGTTCTCGAAAACGCCAGTTCTTGAGGCCAGGGCAGTTTTTTTAAGCTTTGCGTGAACATTTCGCCTTCCCTTGTTTACTCATATCACATATGCGTCTCTGGGACGCTCTTTTTGCTTGGTGCTGTTTGTTTCCCCTCAACCTTGAAAAATCATATAACGTCCTGAGGGAATTGCGCTTCAGAGGAGCACATTTTCGGAGCCATAATGACTCAAACAACGTGCTAATGCCAAAACAGTGTTGCAACCTGTGCAACACCTGGCTAAGGCTACGGTACGCCGTAATGCAGTACCGGGATGCTGACCGGGTGCTGCAGGTTGGATTGACTTGGATTTCGAAAACAGTTAATGTCTTTGGCGAATCGATGCTGCTAGCCGCTTTGCTGATTCCCCTACTGAGCATGATTCTGATGCGCACACAAATTTTCAGGCTAAATTTAGCGAAAAAAGTTATCGTTGAAATGTGTATATATGGTATTTTGGGCTAAGAGCACATTTTCACTGCATGCAGAAGTGTCCGCGTCATCTTTATAGCAATATCAATTGCAATCTGCTCGTCATTCTGGAAAATGTCAGAACTTCACCGACCTCTTTCGGGTCTCTTGCCTCGAGCTATCGCAAAGCCTCGCTCCCTCTCAGCACCCCTTCTTTTGCACATGGACCTACCGCCTTCCCCTCCATTAGAATTGCTGCTCCTCCTCCTGCATCCAGGATGAGGAGCGCAGCGATGAGTCTATAGACGACACCGCTCCTGGTGATGCAAGGGCTGCCTTTTCCCTACACTGTCTACAAGGATTAGAATTCCTTGGTCAATGCATACAATGCTATATACTCTCCCTACACTAGTGCGACAGGCAGAGACAAAATGTCGCCATTCTAGCCTCACGGAAGCTGGTGTCGAGCGCTGTTGTAAAAACTATAGCTACGTATGTTTACAGACAAAACCTAGACGAAATGCCTTGAGCACGTGTCATATCTACGCAACGTATAAGAAGGAACGAAGCGAATGGAAACATTGCAAGGCTTCATTTTTCTTCCCGGAGTGCCTATTGATATTGTTGCGGGAAGCGCAAGCTGAAGCCGGCGTATAGCTTCAGGGGACTCATCACCGATGGCGACGAAGTAATCGATGGCGCGACTTGTCGCTCGGGCGATCATGGCCGATTGAAAGCAGATCGCGCATCTCTGCGGCCACATCATTTGAATACATCGCTAATATCTTCTATGCTTCATTTCATTTTCCCTGCTGCCATGTAACAATATCCGCTCTTCTATGGATTTCTTGCCCCCTGAAAAGGCTTTTTATTTATGACGAGTTCATGGTGTTCTAAGTTTACGTTGTGCAAAGCACTAAAAACAAAAAAAACAATGTGGGCCACGGCGGCCAAAACAAAAAAATACCATTAGAGTTGGTCATTCGAAGCCGTACCTGAGAACGTTGGGGAGGGGTGGGGGGCTGTGGTTTGCGGGAGAGGAAACAAAAAGGACATGCACTGAGGAAAATTTGAACTCGGGAGGCAGCTCACCTGCATACAACCCAGTGCAGAGGAAGGGAGGTAGGAAAGGAGTGAGAGGATAAAGTGGAGAGAGACAGGGAGAGAGAAAGAAAGGTATAACAAGAGATAGGGCTGTCAGTCCGGGTACGCCACATCCGCTACAGCCGCTGCGTGAGGCCGGTCGTCTCCAGGTAACAAAGCAGATGGCCGAAGGGTTCCTGCGGGGCTGCCGCGGGCCCCTTCGTCTACAGAAGGTCCTCCATTCTGGCGCTCTGAAACCATTGACGCTGGCACGCACGGTGAAGCGCTGCTTGGCAGCAGAGTAGTTGCTCTAGCGTCTCTGGTTCCGGACAATCAACACATGTAGTGGAGTCCTTGCGGCCGTGTCAGTGCAGGCACTCCGCCAGATTGCAGCAGTCGAGCCGCATGCGGAGCAGCAGGCAGCGGGCGTACTTGCTTATCAGTGCAGGCAACGGTCGCGGCGCCAGGCCACTCGCAACCCGAGGGTCAAGGTGCATCGTGTGCACCATGCGGACCAGGGCGGTGCGGACCTCGTCGAAGGCGGTGACGTCTTGGGAAATGGGGGTGCCCTCCTGGTGGGCCTCCCTGGCTCGGGCGTCGGCGTGCTTGTTGCCCCGGATGCCACTGTGGCCAGGAAGCCAGTGGAGCTGCAGGTCGAAGCCTCGGGAGTCCACAGTGTGCAGCTTGGCTGCAAGGGAGCGCTCCCTGTAGCCGGTGTTGTTTCTGAGCTGGTCGGCCGCTTGCAGCCGCAGCAGAGCAGGCCTGGAGTCAATTAGGATGGCGCTAGCAGTGGTTCTTGGGCCCCCTTCGAGGAGGAGGTCGGAAGCAAGGTGCAGCGCTGCCAGCTCCGCTTGTCTGGAGGAAGTGAGGAAGGGCAGGCGGCAGCGCCGGCTGGCACCCAGCATAGGCACAACGCACGCAGCCGCCCCCTCGCACGTACTGTGCTTGACGGAGCCGTCCGTTCAGAGATGCAGGTAGACACTCAGCTCGTCCTGCAGCAGGCCCGCCGTCTTGTGACGGATGGCCAGGGGCGGTGTGGTACGGTTGTGGCAGACCCCGCAGAGGGTTGTGATCTGCAAGGCCTTCCTGGTGTCTGGCGGGGGCGGCTCCAGGCAGGGTCGGTTCGCCATATTGATGCCCTCCTGGAAGATAGTGCGGAGCGCTCCCTCTGCGAGTTCGTTCAGCAACAGAACCTTTGCAGGAACGCTGCCCCGTCGCGTGCGGTCAAAAGGCGCTGGATGTGCCGCAGCCAGTCTGCAACGCCTGCATCACGACGGGCCAGATGTCCGCCTCGGTGTAAGCGCCCACCACCGGGGACGTGGTGGGGAGGCCCACGCAGAGGCAGATGGCGTAGCGCTGGCCCATCTCCAGCTCCTGCCAACATCGAATTCCTACGTAGGCGAGCGGAAGCACGCACAGCAAGCTGCGGAGGCCATGACATGAAACACGCGCTGCACTGTAAAAACAATCCGTAATTTCACGGAGAAATGACGGACCAGATGGACGCAATAAAACAGAGCCGTGCTCCGTTTGATGCAGAACAAAGAAAACACCCGTAATTTAACGGAAGTGCGCTCCGTCCTCAGTATACGGATGCTCTCTCCGTTACACGTCAATCATTTTATGCTTTGCAAAGTACGGGCCTTTCCTGTGTATGATGCAGAACAGAAACAGATCAGTTTATTAATAGCTTCAAGAAATATATTGTCGTGTCGATCATCGTAAATCGATAGAGAAGCGAAAACTGCGCCCCGAAAACATTCGTGGCGTAATGAATGCGGCTCTGTTTCGTTAGTGTCTAAAGTGTAGTAAACTTAGAGAGGACCATCAGGCCCATACCGCTCAACACGAGCGCTGTATCTTATCTTTACGACGCTCCGGCGAAGTGGCTGCCCCGGACCTGCAAACTGCACATGCGTGTGTGACCGGCACACTTGTAGAAAATATAAGGTCATTTGCGTGCAGAATCAGAGTTGCGGTAGGTAATTTAGTTCTTTAGGAATCAATATCGGGCGAAGTATTTAACCTAAAGGTAACAACCAAAGCACAGCAAGCACTATTCATGCAGTGCGAACTCGGAGTCACAGTCAGTCACACACATTTTGTGAGCGCTTTCTTGAAACATGCACTTCCTTAAGCGACCCTGAACCTGCGTCCACCGGCGATGTCCGCGCACGTGGAGATGGACGCGCCAGCCTGGCCGCTGACATAGCACATACCCAACGTGGGGATTGGCCAGGAATCTCCTCGTCTTCCTTGGAAACGGGGGAGATGGGCGCGCGCTGCCTGCCGCTGACAGGGCAACATACCCACGGTGGGGATTGGCCAAGAATCGGGCGTGAGAAGGGCTAATGCACCTGCTTAAAGGAGTACTGACACGAAATTTCAAAGCTGAGATCCGCTCTAGCAATCAAGTACAACGACAACACAAATAGGCTGTCTGTGAATAAATGCATCTTTCTTTCTTTGTAGTTGTGTGTGTGTGTGTGATCTCTCTTTCGCGAACATTACCGAACCGCGCAAATTCAACTCGTGCATTCGCACTTTCACATTCTTCCCCTCGGGGAAATGCGGGGAATTTTTAAAAAATCGCAATTTATCAGCCAGGAAATCTGTAAACCAGCTAGTAAACACCGATGTATGGCACACGCAGGGTGGGCATCCATGTGGCATACAGGTTGCCCGTCATAAGTGCAGCATTCGTGCGGTGGTGCAGTGGTCAATAAAGAAAAAAAGTGCGATGGTGCCGTGGTATCGAGCGTCGTACCCATTCGATCAACGTCGCGGGTTCGATTCCTCGTCGAAGCATTTTTTTCTTTTCTGGGGGTTCTGGCAATTACGGAAAGACGTGCTTTTTGAAACGGAGTGTTTGTTTTGTTACGGCCTTTCCGTACTACGGAATGTCCGTTTCTAAAATTCTTTCTGTTGTCTAAATTACGGAAATGTGTCCGGCAACATTTTACCAGCAGCTTTCTCCGTAAAACTGGCCTTTTGTTTTACATTGTGCGCCACTTGATGTGAGCAGTCATTGCCTCGAGCCAGAACGTGCCGCGCCAGTGACAGCACTCGTGCGCTGCGTGCCCGGAGGTCCTTGACAGCGGGCAGCCATGTGAGCCGCATGTCAAAGAGCAGCACCAGGTGCTTCATGGTCAGCGGCCAGGGAAGACGCCGTCGTTGTGTATGATGGACGGTTTTGCCCGTCGAGCCCTGCATCCTCCTGGGTGCAACATTAGGGCATGCGTTAGGCCTCGGAGAGCTGTAGGCCACGGCTCTTGACGAAGACTGCAACCGCTGATTGATTGATTGATTGATTGATTGATTGATTGATTGATTGATTGATTGATTGATTGTAGCGTTTAACGTGCGGTCGCAACGCAGGCGATGAGGCGCGCCGTAGGGGAGGGCTTCGGATTAGTTTTGACCACCTGTGGATCTTTAACGGGCGCCGAAATCTCGTACACACGGGCATTTTCGCTTTTCACCTTCATCAGAAAAGCGACCGCCGCGGCCGGGAATCGAACCCGTGACCTCGTGCTGAGCAGCGCAACGCCTTAGCCACTGAACCACCGCGGCGGGTAGACTGCAATTGCTCCCAGAGACTCCTGGAGGCACGCCTTGAATATCTGGCAATCTGCGGTGGGGCCATGTGCCCTGAGTGCTAGGTCGTCAGCGCACACTGCTACCTTTACTGAGTGTCGCAAGCCTGGAGGACCGCAGTCTGGCAGAGGAGCTAGTACCAATTTGACTAAGAACGGGCTCAGCACACTCCCCTGGGGCACCCTGAAGCGGATGTCTGGAGGACTGCTGCTCGCCCGGCCGACCTTCACCCTCAGGGTCCGGTCACTCAAGAACGCCCAGATGTAGCCTCCGAGGCGCCCCACAACGCCCATGCCGCCCAAGGGCTCCAGGATGGACCCGTGGGCGGCCGTGTCGAAGGCCGACCGCATGTGCAGGAGGAGCAGGGCCTCCCTTCTTGTCGTGGCGAGCCTGTTCCAGCATGAAGACGACGTCCCCCCGGGAGTCAGCCTTGCATCAGGGCCGGCTGAAGCCGCTTTGGTACTCCAGGAAAACGCCGGTGTGGTGCTATATCCTCTCAAGATGGGCGAGGGCAGCCCTCTTCATGACCTTTCCAGCAGATGACGTCCGGGACACTGACCGTAAGGACTCTGGCTCCGTTGGGGGCATGCCGACCTATGATCCCCACGAGCCATGGTTGCGGGAAGACACCAGTCTGCCCGACTCGCCGACTCAATGAAACAGTCGCACATGCGGATCCAGCTGAGCCGCACCCATGTTCTACAGCATCTGGTACGTCACCTCGTCGATAACAGGAGCGCTCCGCGGCTTGGGGCAGCCATTCAGTATAGGCTTGCAGCTCCCGAAGCGTGATGTTCTTTTAGCACAGGGACACGACTCTCTGGTCGTGGCGGCCGGCTGGCGCCGCGTATGGTGAGGCCGCAGGAACTGGATGCGGGGTTTCAGTGGCCCTGGCAAACTGGTCGGCGAACAGCAACGCCAGGGCCCACTCCGTGGTGCCCTGGGAAATGGCGGCCGCGAGCAGGGGATGCCGCCTGGTGTTGGTAGGCCACAGCAGGGACTTAAAGATAGCCCAGGCTCTGCCCGGGTCCCTGCGAGAGTCCATAGATAAACCCAGCGACTCCCAGCGCTGCCTGCGCCGCTGCCGTGCCCGTCGGCAGCATTGGACGTCTGCCTGCTGGTACTGCGTCCAGTCCTCTGGGTGCTTGCTTCTCAGGGCCTTCCTCTGTAGCTGCTTGCGGCGGGACCGAAGACCAAGCAGCTCCATGTCAGGGAGTGGCATGCAGAGTGGCATGCGTCTCCCCGTATTGTGGCCTTGTAGGCGCTCCGCACGACTGCAGCGGGGAAGTAGACTTCCGGGTCCTGAGTGCATTTAGTCATTACCTATCGGAAGTCGCCCAGCTAGTGACTGCGTAAGCTTTTGTGACGGCTTGCTAGCGGTGGCTACCGGGGGTGACCAGTATAGGGTAATGGTCAGAACACCACGTGCTGGCGGTGGTTTCCGACTAATAGGTGCACGGCTGCGTGACCAGGGTTAGGTGGATGCAGACTGCTGGACCGTGCCACGACGACGAGAAGCGAGGACCAATGTAGGGCTGCCGGTGTTGGCCACGTGCAGTCCACAGGAGGTGGCGGCGGCCAACAGCTCTCGGCCCCTGGAGGTGCCTCAGTGACTCCCCCAGGCAGGCTAATGTGCGTTGAATTCGCCGCAAACTACAGCGTCCGAGCCCAGGTTTGCCCGCAGCCAGGACAGCGCCACGGCGTACAATGGTTTCGGCGGCCTGATGTAGACGCTGGCCACGGTGGTGTCCGTTGTCCTCATGCGTATCGTCACGGCGGCACACTTGATGGGGCTGTCAGCAACTGCGGCCAGGTGAACACGAGCGCTGTTGTGGGTGGCCCGAAGTTATACCACCGCCCACGACTTTACCGGTAGGTGGGAACCGTCGCGGCACGGTGTGCTGCTGCAAGGCCTCAGGTGCCAGCTGGTGGCGCTGAGATACAAACGTAGCCCGGCAGGCGCGGGGTGTCACTGTAGACGTACACCTCCTGCAGCGCCATCACGTCGAAAGACTCCCGCCACCGGTGATCAATCAGCTCCGCGCTGCGGCGGCCCATGCTGTTGCAGTTCCACTGCAGGATGCGCGGTCGCAAGTCTTTCCCATAGGGTCTGCTAGCCATAGTGAAGGTGGGGGGGGGTGCTAGGGAGGGCCAGCGCGTCCGTGGCCGCTATCTGTTCAGGGTCATCGGAGGACAGTTTGCCCACCAAGCTGTGTGCCAGGGCCAGGAGGACGGACATCACCTGCTCCGGACCGGCAGCTACAAGCGGAGCAACTAGGGTTGCGGACGTGGCGGGCGGCTGGCCAGTGGCACGTCTGGCTTCTTTCCGCGTAGCTGCAGAACGGGGCTGCTTCCGTCCCTGGGGGCATGCTGCTGCGTCTGTGTGTTGAGCCATGACTGCTGCTGGGTGTTGCGCCACTTGGCCAAATTGCCGTACCTGTTCTGCGCTCGTCGAACTGATGCCTCGACGTCAGCACGTGACACTGGCTGCATCGCCTGGGCCATGGCCATGGCCACTCGACGCTCGTTCTGCCAGCGTGGGAAAAAGAGGGGTCCGTCACACTGTGGCGGCCACTGCATTTCGAGCACCGTGCCACAGATGCACTGCATTGTTGTGAGTTGTGTCCTCCCCCACAACGCACGCACGTCGCGGTTTCCTTGCAGCCGGCCGTCACATGGTCGAGTCTCCCATATCGGCCGCACTGGGTAGGCCTGGGATGGCAGGCTTTCACAGGGAGAAGCAGCTGGTAGAAAAAGTGTACCAACATCGCCCCAACGCGCGGCCGGGACACGTCACTTGTAGGCACAACAGAGTTATTATTACCGAATATCTTGTTCAACGTGAGCTGCGGGTCTACGTCAAAGATCAAGCCACAACTCGTGCCACGTGCAATGGATAGATAGGCGAGTGCGGGTGCACTCCCCATTTTCTGTGTTACCAACAGTGAAGACTGGTGCTAAGCAGTTTCGGCGTCGGCGGCAACAACGTTTAAGCGAGTGTTCATTCTCACTTTGGAGACACCGGTGATAGAGGCCAACACAAGGGAGACTGCCTCCCTTGATAGCTCAAGGAAGCAAGCAGTATGGTCAGGGGGGAGGAATATGCAGGCACCGACAGTGGGTTGGGGTATCGCACGCCTGGAAGCGAGCTGCCGCGTTACGGGGCAGCTGCCGGAGTTGCGAGCTGCCGCGTGCAACTCCGAGAGTTGTGTTCGCTGGGCCCCAAGGTTGTCCGAAGAAGATCCTGAGTTGGATAGCCCTTCTGTGGGGACCCCAGTGGCTGCAACGTCCATTGGTGGTGTTGGTGGCCCAAAAAATGGCGCATACCCGCCTAGTGCCAAGAAGAGTTATGTTTCCATTGCAATCAATCATGCGAGGCAAAATAATGGAGCAGAAGGAAGAATTTCGTTTAAGTTCATGAGAGGGAGCAAAAACATAAAAAAATAACCGAAAGAAGAGTAGGAAAACTATAGTAAAATTCTGCCTAATCCACTGCAGACGAGCTCTCTCTGAAATGGAGTGGATGGCGTTGTACAAGTTCCTATGGCACAGGCCCAGCCTAGTCCCCCCTAAACAACTAAAGCACCGGTACAGTCACAAGCAGTCCAAGACGCAGCAGGGGAATCTCCCGCAGCCTTCTCCGATGGTTAGAAAATCGGCGGCCAAAAATCAAGAAATGTTCTTCGGATTCAATTTCTTGGCAAAAGTGGCACAAGGGGGAGGTTATTAGATTTGCCATATATATATATATATATAATCCAGGGAGTAGTAGAACTTTGAAGATGGTAGAGAACACAAGAGAAGAAAAACTTCGAACAAGGTAAAAGCACGATTGTGGCCTACGTTTCAGCAAAGAGAACTTGCTTTCCTCAGGGCAATCTCTCGCCTGGCAGGCAGGGTTTATATAGGGATAGGACCCCAGGTGAAAGGAGAGGGAAAGATGGAAGGGAAATTGTGCAAGCTGATTGGTTTCGGAGTGTGTCGGGGGAGAGATTGAGGGGCCAAGAAGGTTGTCTAGTTTAAGCCGCGAAGTAGGTCACACGGAAGTCAGCTGGTGGCTGATATTCGTGGAATTTTCGGACAGAAAGGATGAGAGGGTGCTTATTGACCCGCCGCAGGGTATAGGGAAAGGGTCTCAGAACCGCCGGAAGCAGACCAGGCGGTGAGGGTGGGGTCCTTATCAGAAACTATCTGCAAGCCTCAGGTCAAAAGAAAAGAATGAGACAGGAGAAAACTAACTAGGTCAAGAAAAAGGAAAAAAAGGAGAAAAAAAAACAGGGAGGGAAACCACATAAACCCACACACAAAAGAAAAAGCAATGACCTGGCAACTGAAAT
The DNA here is from genome assembly GCA_013339765.2 of Haemaphysalis longicornis. NCBI lineage: Eukaryota > Metazoa > Arthropoda > Arachnida > Ixodida > Ixodidae > Haemaphysalis > Haemaphysalis longicornis. The sequence continues at coordinate 209,897,106 of CM023450.1, read as the reverse complement.
GGCACGTGTCACCCACGGCAACATTCCAGGAACAGGCCTGCCCTGAAACTCAAAAACAAAAAGATAAAGTTAGAGTGACTTACGGGGCACAAGACCACGCGGAGTAAAAAAATATATATAAAATAAATAAAATTGAATTCTAAAAGCAAAGGTTGGAGGGATGAGGGCGAGTATTAAGCTAGACGCTAAGGAATGAAAAAAAAAGGAAATTAGGTGACCAGGTACAGAGCAGAGTGAACGGTCATAGTCTTTGGATGAGGTATATGCACGAAAATGCCTAATGCTGTATTCCCGGTGAATATCGCAAGGATTCCAAGTTGCCCTTAGACGCATTAATTCCAGCAGGTTCCATGGAGTTGAATTTGTGAATTAAGTAGGATTCTCGGTATTTCCTGTCCCTAGGAGACTTAAAATTTGACTGAAGTATATATAACTTAAGGTCATCAAAATTGTGGCCTGGTTGGTTGAAATGCTGCGCTACAGCTATGGAGGATTTGCTAAGAGTATCTGCCCGGTGACCATTAAGCCGTAGGCTCATAGGTTGGCTCGTTTCGCCTATATACTGTTTGTGGCACATTGAGCATTCCAACATATACACAATGTTGGATGAAGTGCACGTAAAACTTGAATTAATCTTGTGCACATAATTACTGGCTGTGCTTTTTACAACGCAGTCTGTTTGCAGGTGCCTACAAGTCTTGCATCTGGGGCGGGAGCAGCTGGCTATGACTGGTTGCTTTGAAGGCCCTGTTTTAGCATGCACTAAAATATCTTTTAGATTCCTGTTTCTCCGGTAGGTAACCCTTGGTGCTTCCGGGAAAGTCTTTTTAAGTCGGTCGTTACTGGCTAAAATGGGGTAGTACTTCCGCAGTATATTGTTTACGTTTGGGAGGGCGTTTGAAAATTTAGTTATTAGGGCAGGTGGCCTGGCGCTTTCGTTTTGCCGCTGTTTCTTGAGAACGTCATCCCTTTTGAGATTAGACACACGTTGGTACGCCTGATCGAGCGAGCTTTTGGGGTGGTTCCTGTTCATAAGGGTGGCCTTGAGTTCGTCTAGGTGCTCTACGTAGTCACTGTCATCACTGCATACTCTTCTAAGCCTGGTGGCTTGTCCTACAAAGATCCCTTGTTTGCAGTGTCTGGGGTGATGGCTTTTATAATCTAGGTACTGCTGCCTGTCTGTTGGCTTTCTAAAAAGCGTGGTTTTAAGTTTACCGTTGTCTAGAATGACGGTAGTATCTAGGAAGTTCACTTCTTTTTCAGAATACTGGCAGGAGAATTTAATAGTCGGATGCGAAGAATT
>CM023450.1:209848303-209890803 GCA_013339765.2 Haemaphysalis longicornis | reverse complement strand
CTAACCACGCCTGTTCCCCAGCAATGCACCGATTTTTCTAAGATAGTCGAGAATAGTGCGGCAATACGGCTCCCAGCCAACTGGAGAACGGCAGAACTCGTAGAAGAACCGGGTGAGCGCCGGCAAATTGTTTTTTACTAGGCCGGAAAGAAAGCGGGGTCCTACACAATCCTGAAGAGCGTTGTTGCGAGGGGCGATATCTCCGATGTTGTCTACGGAACAGGAAGCTGCTCCAACAGTCGTGTGAGGAAATATCATTTGTGATGCAATAAATTTGCGCAATTGGCATGGCAAGAGAATTTGTGTGCACGCTTGACAGCCACTGCTACGCGAACGTTCATTTAAAACGCAGTCGTTCATGATATTTTAGCCACCGCTTCAAATCCCTGGGCGTACGTACACGACTCCTTGCATAATACCGCCCGTTTCAAATAGATCTAGAACTGCAGCGGCCGCAACAAAATGATGAGCAACGTCCGAGAACAGTTATTTCTGTTGCAGTACGCTGCAAGAAGCGGCGAGGACCGGAGATGCCGAGCGGAAGCTCCCGGCTAGCAGACGACGCTCGCTCTCCTAGCGCAACACGCCACTGCAGCGCCGCGGTGGCGAGAGTCGCGGCCGGCCGCCTTCTCTCCATGGCCGCGGCGGGGAGATACGAAACTGAAAAAGTATCTATAAACGTTGGGTTAACCCACAGTGACCGGCGAGCCAAACGAGCCAAATCTGCCGCACGTGAATGGGGATGCAGGAATAAGAAGTTTTAAGAATAGGATGTAAAGTTTCTGAGGAGTGAGCCATGCACACGGACAGGGAGTGGGTGAGTAACATCACGGGAGAATTCGCCGAATCAAGTTTCAGGATTGCGAGGAGTAGGGCAAGAAATTCATCATAAAAAATGCGCATGAAATCTGGTAATCGCAATGAAAAACACCAGTTCAACGCCGGAGGTAAAATACCCACCCCAACCTTCTCGTCTTTTTTCGAAGCGTCAGTTGCAATGACCACGTTGGATGGGTATTCGGACTGGTGACCCAGGAGAATGTTATTGATTATGTTAGGCGGGAGAAACATAGCGTTTTTGGGAAAAATATTATCAAACGAAATCCGCACTAGTGCGCATCGTAACTGCAAGGCGGGAAATGAAAAGAGGGTGGTGTTTAATATAGTGAGCAACGAATTGGCAAAAATGACCTGTGTACGCCGGAGACGAGACCAATATGAACCAACAAACGACATTTCATGCTGGAGGAAAACAGCCTGTGGTCTGGCCAGCGTGGACTAAAAGAACGTTGCGAATGCCTTGACTGTTAGGTATTTGAACCTAGAGTTCAGCGTTGGGACTCTGGCTTTTAAGTACAACACCCGAATAGGGACGTAACCCGGTAGGCCTAAGCAGCAGCGCAATGCTTGACGTTCAAGCTTCACAAAAGGCGAGAGCTTAGAGGTTGCAGAGCCAGAGAACAAACGCACCCAAATTCTAGGACTGAGCAAACATACATGCGGTAAATCATCAAGAGTGTATCTGCTCTCAGACCTGATTGCTTGTGACTCAGACCCCTCAAAAGAGCGTCAGCACGGGAGCATTTGCGCTGCAATGTGCTCAATTGAAATGCGCCAATTCAATTTACTGTCATATATTACTCCAAGGTATTTTAGTGAATCAACCTGCCGAATAGATTGTTGCCGATAGGATAACGAAATAGATATTGGGTCTGTAAGGGGGAACACGAGAATGGCACTCTTTTTAATTTTTAACCAAAATTTTGAAGTGTCCAGCCATAATTTCAGGGCGTTCAGATACAACTGAAGAGAATGAAACAGGGAATGAATGTCCTGCGAAGAAGAGAAAAGGCGATGTCATCTGCATAAACGTATGTTTGTACATCAGGTAGACTAGGTATGTAGCTCAAGAGCACATTAAATAACACTGGGAAGATGACAGACCCCTGTGAGACTCCACGCGCCTGCTTATATCGAGAAGAGGCGTAGCCATGTTGGTAACAAAATAACTGTTTTCTAGAAAAGGCGCTATCCACGCAGAGGTGTACTCCGGGAACGAATAATAGGCCAGGAGATCTATGAGGATGCCATATTCCACGCTGTCGTAAGCTTTTGAGATATCCAGAGTCACCAACGCTGCAACCTGCGTATTCCGTCGTGCCCATTGGATGCGACTAAGTCTATATGTGCCCACTAAATGCAGCATCCTTCTCTAAAAAAAATTGTCTGCAGCGTGGGATGTTCTTATCAATCAGACACTTGTTAATCCGCGGAAGCAGAACGCGCTCAATCACTTTAACTAGAGTAGATGTTAGCGTTATCGACCTAATTCTATCAATGGTTCAACCGAGCTCCGGCTTCTTGAGGAAAGGCAAAATCTAGGCCAAACGCCATTCAGGTAGTATTCGTGTGTTTCTAAGTGAATTGTTCACTACATTTAGCAAACCTGCCGGAGCTTCACTATAAAGCAATTTGATCTTAGTGGTGGTAATACCATCCGGACCTGGCGCACACGCTGGGAGGCGAGAAATCACTTTACCCAGATGGCCTATAGTCACCTATTCAAAATCAGCTGAACCTACAGTACGACGGGTTGTAGGAGGAATCCTTGTCGCAAATCGCATCTGTAGGTCCCCAGCAACATTCTCTAGGAAGCCTACGATTTCTTCCGGCGTATTAACCAGTGAGGGTGCATTCAGAGAGGGGGGACAGGATTTCATAGACCTCATAAACTTGAATAATGCTTTTTTACGATGCGGTTCTGATAGGGCTGAAAATCGGCCAATGTAAAGGATTCCTTTGCACGTAATACAGTTCGCTTGAAAGTTGCGCGGTAAAATTAAAAATTAACCCAGTTAGCAGGACACTGATTGTGAAGAAACCCCTTCCAAACGGCTTTTCCGCATCAGAAATACCTGGTACATTCTTCCTTCCACCAAAGACTACATGAGTTGTGGACTGATGCGACATTAAATTTTGCTTTACGTATAGAATCATTAAGAGCTGTGATCACGCTTCAGCACTGCAGGTTTGTTCTATGGTTGAAAAGTACAGAGTGAATTTCCCAACGCCAAGGAAAACTTATAGTGATGAATGAATGTGCCCTGTGGCTAGGTTTTCGAACGACTTGGAACGATTTCGAAAATAACAGGGATATGATCATTGTTGGTCTCGCAATCAACTCTTGACCACGAGTATACCAGCCCTAATATTGCAAAAGTGAGGTGAAGGACAAACCACGACTGACCACTAATAAAATTGGCATTGCCCGTTTTTGGACAGTGTAGGTTATTATCGCCTGCCCATCCCCTGACGTGTCTGTCCTAAATACCCAACATACATGATGTGAGTTGAAGTCTCCCACCACTACGTACCACAGTGTTCTGGCACACCGCGATAGTCGAACCTAAAGGTCTCACTTCGAAAACTCCGTTGGGGAAATACACGTTTACGAATAAAAAATGCTTGCAACCTGGTAGAAGCAAATCAATACCGAGAATCTCACATTGCAGGGACAAGAAGTCAAAAGTCTAAAGGCATTAAGGCAGAAATTATTAGATATTAATATGTAAACCCCCACCGCGACCTTGACGCTCCAGTCGGAAAGTTTTGTAGTTATGAAACGCAAAAAATGTTCCGCAGTCCAACCAAGTTTCTTGTAGAAGGATAATTTCAGGGGGAAAATTAGCAGTTAAAGAGTAAAGGTCGGAAGAAGGTGATGGAATCGAGAAAAATTCCATTGTAACACTTTAAGAGACGCCATGATTAGTTATCTGTTAGCCTCAGTCACTGCTTTGATTAGGATATCCTATGGCGTGGTGTTGCGTAACTGGGCATTCCTATTTTTTGAATTCGCAGAGGGCCCGGGTGGAGGGGCCGTGCCTCTCTTGTTCTAAAAGGTAACAATCATGTCCTGAGTCGATGTTTCGTCACACGAATCTGGAGGTAGCGGGACTGTGGAGCAATAATAGGTGGGTGACAAGCGGACTGGGAAGCTATACACGAAGGTCGCTTTTGATGACATGGACTGTTGGTGTGATTTGGCTGGTGGAAGAAGGAAAAACAGCTGGTACAGATGCAGCGCTCCGAGGCTGCGCGGGTGCAAGCACTGTTGCAATATTTGCCAAGTTGTTGGTGCAGAGTGGGTTAACCAAGGAATCTGTCATTGGTGGGGCTACTGGAGAGCTCTGAGGAGGAGCAGTGGCGGCCTGAGGTAGACTGAACGATGAATTAGCAGAGTTGGATTTCAGTTGCTGCATGAAAGCGAGCATGCCCTGGAATGCTTGGAGCAGTTGAGAAAACTGCGACGACATTATTTGCATTTCCACTGGCATTTCCTCAAAGCCTTCTGAAAATATATCTGACATGCGCTCAACCACTGCACCGATGGCTTTTGCGCTGGCAGCATCTACAAGCGAAGGCAAAGAAGGGACCGTAGTAGCCACCGGACGAGAGGCAACACCGCGAATCCGAAAGCCCGCTCTCTGACAATGGCTGCGGCTTCCGCCCGCGAACAGCGACGTTTTTCCAGATCTTCGAGCACACTCACTTCCTGAGCTCGTGCAGGACAGTTGGAATAGTCCGCTGGATGTTCTTGCAGACTGAGGAAGCGCTTTACCTCATCTGCGGTACATTCGGAAGCTGAGTGCGCGCTCCCAGACGAGCACCAACGAAGGGACGATTTGCAACCCCTCAAAGAGTGCCAGCACCGTCGCCAGCCACCGCCAAATCGCAAAAATCGCGAACACCGTTTGTACTGCAGAGGAGGCGGATTTAAACTATCAATTCTGAAAACGAGTGGCCTGATCTTAATTTCGGAGGGCAAGTGAGACCTGCAAATTGGTGATGGCTGATTCAGTGGGGACCCTGCTGTTGTTGGCCTCTCGGCTACAGCGATACACCGCAATCACCCCAGCGTCTGCAAATATGTGGAGCACATCCGTGGCACTCAACTCTGCGCTAACACTCCGTATGATGCCCTTTGAGCACGCAAGGTGATGAGGGATGAACGCACTCACCGGAATGAAGCCGAATCATGCGACAGTTTAGCAGGTCAAAATGCAGGACAGATCTGAGGACCTACACACTGGACCCACCCTTGCGGAATTGCCGTACCTCGGTCACCGAGTGGTAGTGCTGCGTGGCACCATGCAGGGCGGGCTATAATGCTCGGGATGGTTGAGCCGAATGGACGCCCCATTAGCTGGCACCAGAACCACAGGAACCCTGTTCACGCCACCACTGGAGAATAAATTCAGAGGCAGCTCTTGCGCAGAAAGGGAAGCCGACCAAGGCGATGTCCCCTGGCCGGGGGAGCTGAACTCTATCAGCTCGCCTGCGTCCCGAACCTACAATTTAGGAAATGCTCCAGCGTTTGAAAGTGCCACTCTAAAGGAAATGAAAAGCAATCTGAAATTAAAATCTTGGCCAAACTCCGCAAGGGGAAGCGAGAACAGGGGCGAGTAGCCAAACACACGTCAGCGCGGAACCTCCATGGGTGTGACCAAGCACTGCACCGTATGATCATCTTCCTCGGCCAGAAGAGCGTTCGCGCGGCTGTCTCAAGTTGTCCAGTGGAGGCAGCAAGGGGCCGGTAATGCGCAGGGGAGCTGATGTGGGAGTGTGATTTGGACCTTCGTGTTTTGCCGATCTGCGTAGCCTGGGGCTTTGCCACATCTTGCACAGCACCGCTTGTGTGTTTGCGACGTTTCGAGGCGCGCGCATCGGCCACCATGTTGGGGTTCAACGTCCAGTTGTTGCCGCCTCCACACTCCGCGTAATCTCGCTCGTCTCCGACCCATCTGCGGGGTCTCAGCCGCGTTTTTTTTTTTGCGGCGCAGAGTCCATGCTGACCACCTGGTCGTCAGCATCGGTGCCGGGAGGGCTATGCTGCATGTCGGTGATTCACAGTGGCTGCAAGCCATGGCCAGGGAGGTCAGAGCAGTGGCCGACACAGCACCAAGCGGGGCAGGTCTCTTGCTCCGAGCTTGAAGCAGCTCAGTGGCGCGTGCGTGGCTGGCCAGAATATCAATGCACCCGGCTACAACGAGTTGTAGGCTGCGTGCACAGTCGATGCTGATGGCTCTGCGGTGTTGCGTAACTTGACGGCGTACCTCAGGCAGGAATGTCGTCCTTGGCGGCAGGATGCTGCTGGGCAAACTTGCTCCTTCACCGGCCATGCCGGTGCCCCTAAGGTGAGCTTCTTCGGTGGCTAGAGGGGTTTCTTCGGCGGTGAGAGCACGTGTTTCGGCCGCAGATGCATCGGCAGCACGTGGCGACGGCGGTGAACGCGCCGTTGTCGTCGCAACAGATTCAAACTCCTTGGCTAGACTTGGTAAGTCCCGGGGTTGTCCACGCCTTCAGAGGCGCGGTGCGCAACATATAAGGTGTCAAATACGAAAAATAATGGATCAGAATTATCCTGGAGAATTGCCGAATAGCGTAGAACGGATGGTTCAGGTCGCAGGGTTAGTGGCCTGGGGCAGTGAGCATAGATTGCTGAGGTCGTGTGTCAGGTGACGCAAGCTAACACAATACAAAAATCATGCACCTCTCCGTCTAACGATGACGACGTTTGAACGCGAAGCTTTCTCGTGATGGATTCTTTGGTTGGCCAATCCCACACAGCAAGTATATTCTACTCTGAAGGTACGCATCTTCTTTTTAGAACAACCGCAGAAACTATCGGGTGTGCACTCCGTAGGCCTACGTTTTAGGCTTGGGGTGCACAGCGCGAGTCGGTACCGGCTGTTGGGAGTCAAGTCAGCCGTTTTTTTGAGTGGGTGACGGTTTGACGTGAAGTTAAGCCGGAGATGTGAAGTTCAGAATGGGCAGTTATGCCTAATGCCTTGTAGCTAACAGCCTTAGTGCAAGCATTGCAACACCATTCTTCTCATGACGGATTTTTCGGACGTTGTCTGAGTTTTCTAGACCTTTTCGACCACGTGGAAGTGGAGCAATCCGATAGACGCCGGCGTAATAACGCGAGGGACCAAGGTTCTACTGCGGCCACGCGAAGCGCGTTTTTTAACACGAAAGTGTTTTCTGCCGGAATTCACCAAGATCTGACTCAACTCATATCCGTCACGAAAGTGACATCGTCAGAAAAACTTTGACTCGCGTGGCTGCGGACATCAGGGGAAACCAGTTAGCGGACCATTAACTAATCTCGTTGTCCTAGCATCCCATCCATTCGGCATACCTAAGGTGGCTCTTTGCGCATCTTCAAGATTAAAACGATATTGGCATTTACACGCTACTTGTACATATGCACTCCTGTCATTTGAAGAATGTCAACATTTAGAGTTCCGGTGGAATGTTAATTTTTGCCGTTCGCAGCAAGGTGAAGTGAACTTCACCGAGCTGCGCTCCAGGATTGCGAGGCTAAATTTCTATCCGTTTAGAACAGGGCTTTCCCCTCTGGAGCTGCGTATGCAGTGCCAGGTCCCAGAAACAATCGAGCATATTTTTGTCCCCTGTCGCGGCTTCTCGGCAGCTAGACAAATGCTTTTGAAGGACCCAATCGAGCGTTTGAGGTTGACACAATCGGTTATCTATTATCTATTGGCGCAACACATTTGGGGTATCCAAAAAGGGGTATGTATAACTGTATTCAAGCCTACCTGTATGCCCCAGCTACTTTGAAAAAAAAACAGCCTTATGTTTTTTGATGTAGTGGTGTAGTTTCGCCATGATCATGTTTGCTGGAAATATGCACCTCGTTCGAAGAAGAGCCTGCTGCCGTACACATCAGCCCATTCGAAGTCAGTGAAGCGCGGCATTGCTCTCTCGGCAATGCGAAATGCATTAGAGAGGTCGTGCTCTCATGGTGTGCAGGACACTTTTGAGGACCAGATTGCAAGGCTGACCGATGCAGGTTTTCCGCGCGAGCTGCTCAGCGCGCTAGCGGATACTTTCATATCGCAAACCCACAAGCAACGCACACCATGCACAAGGGAAGAAGGGGCTCCAAGAATTTCAGTGATACCGTATGTTCATAGCCGGTCCCATCGGATTAGAAGGCGGGTGGTCGCGCGGAATATCGGTTCTGCAGCGCGATCCTGAATTCTTCTACTTTACGTCTCATTTATCGGCTTCTCATTTAGCTCATTCATCGGTTAGCTCATTTATCGGCTTCTTTCGTACTGGCTTGTTGCGGTCCCTCCTCGAATCTAGCCTAATTCGAGATCTTACCATACGGTGGTCACTACACCTTACCCTTCCGAGCACTTCCACATCCTGCACGACGCCAGGGTTATCGCATATTATGAAGTCTATTTCAATTTTGTGCTCCCCATTCGGGCTCCTCCAGGTCCACTTCCGACTCTCCCGTTTACAGAAGAAGGTATTCATTATGCGTAGGTTATTCCGTTCTGCAAGCTCAACTAGTAGGTCTCCCCTGCTATTTCTACAGCCCAGACCATAGTTCCCAACTGCCTTGTCTCCAGCCTGATTCTTGCCTACTTTAGCATTGAAGTCCCCCATAACTACGGTATACTGTGTTTTTACTTTAGCCATTGCCGATTCCACATCTTCATAGAAGCGTTCCACTACTTGGTCGTCGTGGCTGGATGTGGGCGCGTAGCCCTGCACCACCTTGAGCTTGTACCTCTTATTGAGTCTAATTACAAGACCTGCTGCCCTTTCGTTAATGCTATAGTATTCGTCTATGTTGCCAGCTATGCTTTTATTGACTAGAAATCCCACTCCCAGCTCTCTTCTGTCCTCTAGACCACGGTAACATAGGACGTGTCCATTTTTCAGCACCGTAAGGGCTTCGCCTGCCCTCCTAACCTCGCTAAGCCCTATTACATCCCATTTAATGCCCTCTAATTCCGCGAACAACACCTCGAGACTTGCTTCGCTAGATAAGATTCGTGCCTTAAACGTTGCCAGGTTCAGATTCCATTGGCGGCCTGTCCGGATCCAGGATTCTTAGCACCCTCTGCTGCGTCACAGGTCTGACCGCCGCCGTGGTCAGTTGCTTCGCACCCGCTGGAGACTGAGGGCCGAGGGTTAATTCGCGTATTCATGGGAGGTTGTTGCCGTTACTACACCAGGGTGGCCAATCTTGCTCTGGTGAGGGAGTGCATTACCACAATGGTCGCCGGCGTCAGGCGGCACCCCAAACCCTTTTGGTGCAATTCCATCAATACGCGGATTTTTTTTAAATCCGGTGGGGAATTGCCCCGGCCCCGGATTCGAACCACGGTCCTTCTGCACGCGAGGCGGGTGTTCTACTAACCTGCTACGCCATCACTGCAACTCAATATATACCTTGTTGCAAAACTCCCCATAGGTGCGTCCATGTATGAAAAAGTGGTCCCACAGTTGCACCCACCCCTACGCTGGGGGCAAACAGTGGCAAGTGGACTAGCCTGCACTTGTAGGCAGAACGTTGGAAGTAGCACTTATGATTTGCACCTGCTACCGTAAGTCCATACGAGGAATAACCCCGCAAAAAACGTAGAAATAGTCATTACCACCTAATGGGATGGGATCAGCTTGCATCTCGATGAACACAGAGGACAGGAAATACACGACACCACCACCGACTCTAAAACTGATTTTCTACTGAAGGAAACGCACACACACATATATGCACACACCATGGTGCCCGGAGGTCATCGGTACGATTAGCTCGGACTGCTGCACAGAAACTCTTTTTCAATGTTCGACAATGCCACAGACGGCACGCTGACACACTCATCTCCAGCTTCGTTTATTGCCATAGCTTCTACTAGATTCTACAGCTTCTACTTCGCAAGTTTAATGGCAGACACATAAGTAGGGACGATTTGCTAAACAGCTTTGCTGTTAGAAATCATAAATCAGATCCATTACTCCACACCAATTTGAACCACAAGACACCCTTCCTTCATCCCTACAAGCACTGCATAAAGCTCACAGCTCGCTTCATTAGCACCAAATCTCGTCTCGCAGCAATGTAACTACTGTCATGTTAAGGCTGAAACTGGCCTTTCAGCATCACGGTGGTGGGCATGGCACTATTTTCTTTGCTTGAAAAGCAACTGCCAAGAACGGTTGTGTGTAGTATACATCACCAGGTTTGTTGGCCAATGACAGAACAATGACCCATTGTGTAACAGTATAAGCACCGCAGGAATATGCCCTCATAGAGGTGGCTTTCATTGCATCAGCTGTTACTACGTCAAAAAAGGGGGAGCTTCTGTGTATCATCTGAGATTATGGAACAGGCTTATCTTCAGTTACTGTGAACGCCATTTGCTTATTACATTTCGCGCTACGCTTTCTTTCGCTTGCACCAACATGACTAACATCCATGATCTGCTCTCTCTCTCTCCCTCTCTCTCTCTAAAGTTTTTAATACTTTTATGGCCAAGAACAACATGACGTGGCTCTAAATTCTTGCAGACAACCCGTCCAGGTGGTGCAGCTCCTACTGTGTAGTCTCATTGGTTGCATGGTAATTTCTTCAATTAAAAAAATAATTTTTCCTTTCAAGCACAAGACAGTTGCGCCATACCCCTGCAATACATACATTCCCTCCTTCCTCACTTTTGATAGCATGTCCCCAGTGCCGTACTGGATAAGCAAAGGATATGTCAATGGTGCTACTGTACTGTAAAAGCTAAACCAGCCCTACGTGTCAAGCCTCGGTTTTGCAAACAATTATTCAACACGTGGAATATAATCCCCAAGCAGCTTCAAACGAGAGGCCCTCACATGAACAAACGTTTTCCCATGAATTGGTGAGCTCATCCTCCCACCCTGTTTCTTTTTTTTCCCTTATTTGCCAAGCTGAAGTCACGATAGACAGCAGTGACTCAAGTACCCAAGAAGTTTAACTTCTTCGTTTCTTTTTACAGCTTAACCTATATCACAGCTTGTTGAAGCATTTGTAATCAATGCTGCCTGAATCTACTTATGGGAGCCACACTTACATGAAGCCATGTCTATCCTGAATCGGTCCCGGGTACCCGAATGGTACCATAACCATAAAGGCAAAAGCTTTCCCCCCATTCGAAATTCCCGCGTCAAAAGTTTGTTTTCCTGCAAAAAGCATGCCTTGCTTTCACTAAGCTCCCCCAGGGGGGGCGATAGGTCAAGTCATTTCTGAAGAGGCAGGCGGCAAAATCGGCTTTCAAACGGCGCGAGCGCTCCAATGCGTCACAGGGTAAAAAGACCCAGGTACCCATATGGGTACCATCAAATTTCATAACTTTCGTTAGCGTTTTGGCGATTGTATTTTTTGCACTTATTCTATGGATTATGAACAATAAAGTGTTGTAGCATTTTGGCAGCATTGTAGAAGTTTGAAAATATTGGTCCTTGCATTCCACACGCACTGAAACCCAGACTACCGAAATGGGTACCAACAAATTCTATTACTTTCGTTTGATTTTTGCTATTGTAATTATTTTGCGTTATTTCTATGGATAATGAATCGAATAAAGTGTTACAAAAGATTTTTGTATTTGCGCATTCTTGGACTGAAGAGGCTATAAGAGCCATTTTTATGTGAAGCCCCACTAAATGAGGAAATGGTGCCGCAGCAGTACTGGTCACACCAACTGTAACCATGTGATATGTGGCATGCAGTGTTGGAGGAAACAGGCTTGATTCCTCCAACAGTGTGTAACCACACACTGCTCAAAAGGAATCGAAGGTTTCCCTAACCTTTATAAGAGGACTAGACTGTATATAGGAATATATGCTTGTGTGGTCAATGTAATAACAAATCACTGTAGTTGTATTTGTCCTCCCCGTGCCTCGCCCCCTTTCGTCCTCTCAGTAACGAGTAAGCTGAGCTTACGATACAGGAAGCCAGCGACAACCTTACACGCATTATCACGGAGTGTGCAGTAGAAGTCGGGGGCACTATGGCTAGACAGGATACTGGTAAACTTTCACAGGAAACGAAAGATCTAATCATGAAACGGCAAACTATGAGAATCTCTACCGCAGCTGGCAGAATAGAACTAGCCGAGCTCTCGAAGTTAATCAATAAGTGTAAGACAGCTGACATACGGAAGTATAATATGGAGAGGATCGAATACGCTGTAAAGAACGGAGGTAGCCTGAAAGCAGTGAAGAGACGTCTTTGGCGTGGGGAAAAATCAGATGTATGCACTTAAAGATAAGCAAGACAATGTCATCACAAATAGGGATAAAATAGTCACAGTGGCCGAGGATTCTATAGGGATCTGTACAGTAGGCCGGACATACAGGATAATGCCGAACGAGACAGTAGTTCAGAGGAGATAGAGATCCCATCAGTAACGACCGAAAAAGTAAGGAAGGCTTTGAAAGAAATGAAAGGGGGCAAAGCACCTGGTGAGGATCAGATAACAGCAGACCTCTTGAAGGATGGCGGAGAAATTGGTACTTGAAAAACTGGCAAACCTGTATACGCCAATGCCTAATGACCGCAATGGTACCAGAATCTTGGAAGAACGCGAACATCATCCTAATCCATAAGAAAGGCGATATAAAGGACTTGAAAAATTACAGGCCGATCAGCTTACTGTCAGTCGGTCTACAAGGTTTTATACCAAGGTGTATCGCTAACCGAATCTCTGAAATATTACATTTCAGTCAACCTAAAGAACAAGCAGGTTCCGTAAAGGTTATTCAACAATGGACCATATTAACACGATGAATCAGGTGATAGAGAAGTGCGCTGAGTATACTGAACCCCTATATATAAGCCTTCATAGATTATGAGAAAGCATTTGACTCGGTCGAAACCAGTCATTCAAGCATTACGGAACCAAGGGGATAGATGAGCATTATGTAAGAATACTAGAGGATATCTATAATGGGTCTACAGCTACCGTCATCCTCCATAGGGAGAGCAGTAAAATACCTATAATGAAGGGTGTCAGACAAGGAGACACAATCTCTCCAATGTTATTCACAGCATGCTTACAAGAAGTATTCAGACGTTTGGATTGGGAATAGGTGGGAGTAAGGGTTCATGGAGAATACCTCAGTAACCTCAGATTTGCTGATGACGTTGCCTTGCTAAGTAACTCGGGGGACGAATTGCAAAGCATGCTTTCCGCACTGGGCGAACAGAGTAGAACCGTGGGGCCTGAAAATTAATATGCAGAAAACTAAAGTAATGTTCAAAAACCTCATGACAGCACAGCGGTTTGAGATAGGTGGCGAGGCAGTGGAAGTGGTAAACAAATATAACTACTTAGGCAAAGTTGTGACCCCAGATCCCAACCATGAGGCAGAGATAATTAGAAGGATCAGAATGGGGTGGGGTGCATATGGCAGACATTCTCAGATAATGAATAGCAGCCTACCATTGTCGCTGCGAAGAAAGTGTATGACAGCTGCATCTTACCGGTACTCACCTACGGGGCAGAAACTTGGAGGCTCACTAAGAGGGTTCAACTTAAATTGAGAACGACTCAGCGGGCAATGGAGCGGAAAATGATAGGTGTAACATTAAGGGACAAGAAGAGAGCGGAGTGGGTCAGGGAGCAAACTGGTGTTAAAGACCTATTAGTAAAAATTAAGAAGAAGAAATGGACGTGGGCAGGGCGTGTAATGCGAAGGCAAGATAACCGCTGGTCATTAAGGGTAACAGAGTGGATCCCCAGAGAAGGCAAGCGTTTGCAGGGGGCAGCAGAAAGTTAGATGGGCAAGATGAGATCAAGAAGTTTGCGGGGATAAATTGGTCACAGTTGGCACAGGACCGAGCAATTGGAGAATCAATGGGAGAGGCCTTTGCCCTGCAGTGGGCGTAGATAGGCTGGTGATGATGATGATGATGGTCGCGCGGGCGTGCGTGTTGTTTTTTCTGATCCTACAAATCTTAGCGGTATGTGCGGCCGGGTGAAACTGCGACCAGGAAACAGCAAAAAATGCAGAAAACATGCCAATCATTAGAGGGAGTGTATAGAAGGTGTGGTGCATAAAATTCAGCTGTCGCGTGGCAAAAGCTATGTAGAGCAAACTGGTCGCTGAATAACCTATCGGCTCAAGGAGCATGCAAACACTTTACGGACAAGCACTGACAGCAATCTACCTGCACACTGTGCAAAATGGCAGCCAGCTATCCCCACCAGCATTTGATAACACCGTCATCTTGAAGCGGTATCGTGAGCAGCACGAGGGAGATACACGAGTCATTCGTTGTCCACACAATCGGACATAGGTGCGTAGCACACCGGCTATCGAGTTGTTCGACAGGGAGATAAAATACCAAGGATAATAATGGACGCACTACACGTGGCTGCTTTTATTTCCACAATCAACTTCCATTTTGTGTGTTGCTGCTATGGATTTCCTTGTCTTCTCATTTTTGATTCAAGTATATATTCGTTGTTCTTCTAAACGTAACTCAATTGGCAGCTGAGCTCAGTGTTTTAAATGCGGAGCATTTCTTAGGCTCGCCTGGTCCTGCGTCGTTGATGGCGGCGCCGTCCACACGCTCACTGCGCATGCGCAACTCTCCTCCTTACACCCACAGCTCCGCGATACTACACTATAAAAAAAAAGAAATAGTTAGCGTCGCCCGTTTCGATCCCACGACTCTCTAGCCGCAACGGGAGGTACGCGGTGCTCTTCCCACTACGCTACAAATCCGGGACAGGAGCAAGCGCTACGAACACGCCCTATGTCCTTGACTCATTCAAACTACGTCAAGAAGCTACTGATACAACGAAGGCACGCGAAGCTGAAAGTCAACGGAAACGACGAACTGAAAACTTTGGAGGGGGATGCTGAATTTACCATAGGGAAGCTGTGGCGGGAAGCGCCACGCGCTTTGCAGCTCAACCAGCCCCGTCCGCAGCGCCTCTGATGCTGATTGTGGCAGGATGCCCCTAGGGATTGGCCAACGAAAGAATCCATCAGGAGATAGGTTCGCGTTCAACCACCATCGTCTTCTTCCCGTAGGGGAACCGCCGAAGAAGAAGGAGAACGATAAGACAAAGCTACGCAGAGGAGGGCGTGTACATTGCTCTCAGCCGGTGCACCAATGTCAACAACCTTTACCTCACCAAAGGTGACGGAGACTACCGATTCTACCACAGAGACAACATCGACAAGAACATGAAGCACTTGCGTGCCTTTGCCACCGGTGTGGACCCGGAGGCGGAATTCCCTCTGGCGCTAGTAAAAACCAGATCACTCAACATAACGGCAACACAATGGAACCACAATGCTTCGCAGCTTCATCAGGGTTCCCCACGGGAAGATGGTGTAATTTTTTTGCTTCCGTTCTTTTTTGTTATGTTTTGTTTTGCAAGTTGATTCTCTCATGCGGCTAGCTTCAAGCGCACCGAGCTTTTCTTGCGCGCTTTCATTTCGACGCATGTGGTTTTGCTTGTGCTCCCCTCTTCGTGTTTCTAGTTAAGCGCTACGCACATTCTCTTGTGCGTGCGCCGGTGGGCGCACACATCTGCTAATAATTTACATTCTTTGGCGCAAACAACTAAAATAAACAGAAGACACAATGACATTTTTTTTCTGCCCCATGTGTCGTTCTTCCGAGTTCTCTCTTGCCAAAGAGCAGAACTCGTGTTCGTTCGATCGTCGTTCGCTGATAGATGCTCCAAAGGTGTATAAAGCAGAAATGGTCTGCTCGTGCGTTGCGTTCGGCTGCGCTAATCGCGCGACGAAGACGTCGGGGATAACCTTTCATCTGTAAGTAATGAGGGTCTCTGTTTTGGTTCTCGAGGGCATTACTAGTCTTATAACGATAGAAGTGCACACTTGCCCGTCGTTTGTGCGTGATGTAGAAGGAAAATTAGCCGTGGCACCTGCCGTCCGCTTACTGAGCATACCGTACGCGCTTCTTTACGCAGACATGCGAATGTTTTCCCTCGTAGTTGTGGTGGTCCTGTAGTCGCTTTACTGTGCCAAATCACGTTTGTAAATATGTGGGGCTCAACTTGTTTTTCCGCACTAATTTAAATGCAGAGTATTGCTCAGACAGTTACCGTCAAAAATCAAAGCACTCTTGTTTAATATATTCCATTTGAATCCTGCCTTACGTGAATACTCTGACGTTTCTAGTTAGCGCTGTTTCGTAGAAGTCTTTGATGCACCACAATGCTCTCCCGCGTTCTTCGTCCGCGTGATTTTCTTATCAATAGCACGCTGCTCGCGTACGAACGTGCGCGGTCAACGAGGTTGTGAATGTGATTGAGGAACCTCCTGCGCGTAGTTTTCTAATCAATAGCACTCTGCTATCGTGCGAACGTGCGCGGTTAATGTAGTCGTGCATCCAATTAAGAAACCTTCTGGATTTGAAAAATAAAGAAAGTCGATGCGAGTGAGACATGTACGTGTCATGATCATGCTTTCTGTAAAGTGCACGCGAAAAAAAAAACCTGCTTTATTGAGGTTAGTGTGTGCCTAATTCATAGTGCAAAATACGATTGAAAAGCTGGAAATAGACCCGCCGTGGTGGCTCAGTGGTTAATGCATTGTGACGCTCATCCTTAGAACACGAGTTCGATTCCCGGCCGCAGCGGCCGCTTTTCTTATGAAGGTAAAAAGCGAAAACGCCGATGGAAAAAGATCCCCAGGTGGTCAAAATTAATCCGGAGGCATCCACTACGGCGTGCCTCATCGCCTGCTTGCGTCGGCTTGTTAAACCCCACAATCACAATCAATCAATCAATCAATCAATCAATCAATCAATCAATCAAAAGCTCGTGCTTAATTTGGTCTTCTTCGGCAAGGGCAAAACTGGGCATGTTGTTTAAACCAGAAAACGTGCATGTACAGTACAAATAAGGATTGCAATATCCTGATGCATATGATTCCTTGCATTACTGCCTAAAAACCATTCGAACCGCTAAACTGTGTCTACAGAGCTTGTTTGGGTGTGAGAGCTGCGTTATTATTCATTAAGCATTAATAAATAAGAATTTATTAATCCCAGCAAAGCCACGAAAAGAAGCAAGCGTCAAATAACCGCGCTGTCGCTTGTCTCGCACTTCCAGCGTGAAATCACGGCCAATAGTAACTTTATAACGCGGCATCTCTTGCCACGGCGAGCAACATGAGGTAATTTCAATGTTAAGGGGGGCGGCCTATAGCCTTAGAGATACAGAATAAACGTTTATTGAAATAAAAGCAGGGGTGGTGTCTTTAGCCAAGCGCTACGCGTTTTCCCGCGGCGGCAGCTCTGTTCACCACCCCAAGATATACACACGCGAACTCGCTGCTTGAACCATATCTTACATCAATACCTTCCGCGTAAGGCAAAATTCAGGCTGCCTTCAAATATCGTAATCGATAAACCAGCTTACCCATCATTTTTTCCCTTAAAAAGCCAAAAAAAAAAAAAAATCGAGCGCACTTCAGCGTCCCTGCCGGCTCAGCGCCTTTTGTGCCCACGGCAATATGGCCGCTGACTGGTTGGCCGGGCTTCACCTCCCCGCGTTGCTCGCTATGGGCGGCCTCCACTCCAGAAGTTTTATACAAGCTCCTTGAAATTTACCCCCCAAATCGACCCTGATTTTCTCCGATCTAGCAGTCACGTAAGAATGCGTGGCGTCTAGAGTCAAGCGGATGTGCCAATCTCACAATCCCGAAAAACAGAAAACCTCTAAACAATTGCCACAATAATACGTACCTCGAAAAGTGAAGAGCAGGGGTGAAAGGAAGCGGTAAGACTCGTGGAGTAACTGATCACGGGCCCAATATCTCAGAGCTTACCGTACTGGAAACCTACATGCACCGAAGAAAATCAAGTGAAGGGTGTCCTCACGGCAGCATATCAGGCAGCCCTTCACGTCGAAATTGTAACTTTGAGACGACCTGATATCCCGGGGGCCAGCAGGGTAACAGATGGGACACCCACAGAGGGGTCGATAAGAAGAGGAAAGCCTTTATGCATAGAGAAATTAGGAAAATTCGGAAGCAAAGAATGGACTGGAGAAGCGCAACACGGGTGTGGATGAAGGTTAGTTGGAGACGCCTAAGTCGTGCCTTGGACCTGACTTGGTTGTGGATGACGACGACGAGAAATAGGTCCCCCAAATGTGTTTTTAAAACGCTTTAAATAAAATAGAAACTGACCTCCTGCCACCAAGGGTATGACACGGAAAACAAAATTGGTTTCGGTCAACGTGTAGAAAACAGGCACCCCCATCCCGGAAAAGCATCGTTTGCACGCCATCACGAACATGCTACCAATCCAGCGACTCCGCATGACAACTCTGTACCAAAAAGGTGGATCCAAAATACATAAGTACAGGCGATATGGCAGGATCAACTTCATTCGAGGAAAGTTCCAGTATCAGGAAAACATAATTTGCACTGACTCCACGACGTACGAAAGTAGGCGGCAGTAATTGCCGTAGGCGACCATTCTTGCAATCTTTGTGACTGCAAGACCCTCCTATACGTAGGCCCGGAGAAGCGGAAGTTGGAGCGATCCTCTAGGTAATTCGACTTGCGGAAGCATCAAAAAGAAGCATAAACACCATTAGGCACTCCGAAAAGGCCTTAGAATGTTGGTTGCAGGAAGAATACCTAAGCGTTTCGGTAGGATACTCCCATTCACAAAGAAAAAAGTCAAGAACGTCACTTGGACACGCAGACACAAGGGCCCGGAAGAGAATGAGGGACGACACGAAAGGCACGTGAACTCATGTGCCGTGCACTTGTGTCCACGACCACCACACTCCCCTTCCCGAAAAAACACTAATAACGTGTCCTCATCCTACGCCTAGGAGCACCTTCTTTCCCAGTGCTACGAGGGCGTAAGAATTACAAACTCTGTGAACGGTAAACCAACAGAATTTTCGCAAACAAATGTTGGCGAAGGTGGTTGGTGCGAACACCATACTTGATCATATATCCATTCCTTACGTTTGATCATGTGCCACCAACAAACCCTAAACGTACCACCACCAAGCCCAATCTGGCCGAGGGATAAGAATTCAGACATAACCTATTAAGCTTCTATAGGTATATGCGAGGGGGCTTTGACAAGATCATTAACTCAAAATCAGCACGAGCTTATTAGAAGGTAAGGAAAGAAGGCTGCTGCATCTTGGCATCAAGATTTCAGGTTCCACCCCTGAGCTCCCTATCTGCTTACTCCGTTTTCCTAAACCCCAATTCTCTCTCTCTCTCAATCTCTCTCTCTCTCTCTCTCTCTCTCTTAGCAAAAGAGCAAACCATTCATTCCGGCATAAACGTTAGAGAATAAAGTATTTGAAACACCTACGCTTAGCCTTTTCGCTTTAATCGCCCAACTCCCCGACGCCCCAACCTTTCGCTCTGACTTCTTAGGCCTGGGCCACGGCTTAAAAAACACCTTTGCAGCTTGTCTTTCTCACTTCGCTTACATCCAGTCTTAGGAGGAATATATCGTAACTGCAGCAATTCCGTTCGGCAACGCTTTCTGGGCGTTGATGTAATGTTATCGCGTCGTACTTTGGAGGTGACATGTGAGTTGCAGGTGACATTTAAATTTGGTCGACACGATAGATTCGACCAAATTTAAATGTCACCTGCAGCTTTTTTTCTTTCCAGTTGGCTGCACAAGTTAGAGTTACCAGCCTCTACTACCCGCAATCCCTTCCGCCATTCCCCGGCCCTGTGAGGTGGTGCAGTAGTTACGACGCCGGTTTCACAGTGTAAAGTTCCCCGCTTCGGTTGCCGGACGTTCCTAACCGCACTTTTTGGCGTGTACTCCAAACAATTGCTCTAGCCTCCTTGCCTCGTCGCCACTTTCCCTCACACTTATTGCGCTACCCATTTCATCCTATCCACTTCGCCCAGCGGAATTTTCTGTGGACGATCCGCTCGGACAAAGGAAAGCTTGAACAGATTTGCTGTAAAAGAAGGTGAACATTACTTCTAAATTTTGTGCTTGCGGTTCGGTACAATATTGTCACGATCTTTTGGAAATTGATATTGACGGTATTCGTGTGGACGCCCTAATCGACACAGGTGCAAACATTTCGGTCATGAGCTCGCACCTTCGCCGCCGCCTGCACAAAGTTATGACGCCTGCTCCTTCCAACGTTGTACGAGTCGCCGACGGCCGGACGCCCACCGTAGCAGGTCTCTGCACAGCTCGAGTTGGCATCGCAGGACACAAAATTCCAGTCCTATTCACTGTCCTGGACGCATGCCCTCATGACATTATTCTTGGTCTTGATTTTCTTACAGACCACGCCGCCCTTATAGACTGCGCTTCCGATATCCTTCGTCTGGATCTGGCGATCGGTCCCGTTACCGACACTAAACCTCATCACCGTCTATGCTCTGCCGAACACCTCCGATTAGCTCCAAAAGCCATAACGTACGTCCCTTTGTCCCCGTGCCCACCTGTCCCGGACGGCGAGTACATTGTTTCCCCTCTGACTGATGTTCTCCTACGACACGACGTGGCGCTTCCTCATACAGTCGTCACGGTCGCACAAAATCAAATAAGCTTGCCGTTCTTGAATATTGGTCCTTCCTACCAAGTGCTTCCACAGGGAATGTCACTGGCCACTGTTTGCCCCCTCGATGGATGCCAGCTCTCTTCTGTGTCCACTGATGTCTTATCATGTGCGCCCGACGGTCCGAAAGATCATCCGCCGACCTCCGATGACTTAACAAAGATGATGTGGCCAGTCCTTTCCGCCTCACAATCTCGCCAACTGCACGAGCTACTGGCATCCTACCGGGACATCTTTGACTTCGACGACCGCCCGTTAGGCCAGACTTCGGAGGTAACGCATCGCATCAACACCGGCGATGCGGGCCCTATACACCGGCGACCATATCGGGTGTCTCATACGGAACGAGCAATCATCCAAAACGAGGTGGAGAAAATGATGAACAAGGACGTCATTGAACCTTCTTCGAGTCCGTGGGCATCACCAGTCGTCTTGGTGCAAAAGAAAGATGGTTCGTGGCGCTTCTGCGTTGACTACCGGCATTTGAATAAACTCACTAAGAAAACGTTTACCCGCTCCCTCGTATAGATGATGCCCTCGATTGCCTTCACGGTGCGTCATATTTCTCGTCTATCGACCTACGATCTGGGTATTGGCAGATTGCTGTTGACGCCATGGACCGCGAAAAGACCGCTTTCGTGACGCCGGACGGCTTGTACCAATTTAAGGTCATGCCGTTCGGTCTTTGTAATGCACCTGCGACATTCGAAAGGATGATCGACTCGCTGTTGCGTGGTTTCAAATGGTCGACGTGCATCTGCTACTTGGATGACGTCATCGTGTTTGCCCCAACATTCGAGACACACCTCCAACGTCTTTCGGACATCCTTGCGGTCGTCCGCCCAGCCGGCCCCCAGCTCAACGCGTCGAAATGCCATTTCGGCGGCCAACAACTTAAGATCCTGGGACATGTAGTAGACGCTGACGGTGTGCGACCTGACCCTGACAAGGTGCGCGCCGTCAAAGAGTTTCCTGTCCCTCAATCTGCGAAGGACGTTCGGAGCTTTGTTGGCCTATGCTCTTACTTCCGCCGCTTCATCGAGCACTTCGCTGACATAGCCCGCCCGCTCACGGATCTTCTAAAGACCGATACTTCGTTCTCGTGGGGCTCCGCGCAAGCCACGGCTTTTTCCACTCTCATTGACCGTCTGACCAATTGTCCGATTTTGGCCCATTTCGATGCTACGGCTCCGACAGAAGTTCGTACTGATGCGAGTGGGCATGGCATAGGAGCTGTATTGGTCCAGCAACAGGCCGGTTGCACCAGAGTGATAGCGTATGCCAGTTGCCTTTTGAGCCCGGCCGAACGCAACTATTCTATCACTGATCGTGAATGCCTCGCACTTGTATGGGCTGTAAGCAAGTTCCGTCCGTACTTGTACGGTAAATCATTCGCCGTAGTTACGGATCACCAAGCGTTATGCTGGTTTTCCACTCTAAAGGACCCCACCGGGCGACTTGGTCGTTGGGCTTTACGGCTACAGGAATACGACTACTCGGTCGTCTACAAGTCTGGTCGCACGCACAGGGACGCGGACTGCCTGTCTCGTCACCCTGTTGACCCCCCTGACCCTCGAGACAATGACGACGACCCCGACGTATTCGCTCTGTCGGACTTGCTCAACATTGCTGACCATCAGCGCCGTGATCCGACTCTTAGCAAGATCATCGAACGTCTCAGCTCCGAGCCGGCCGACCCTTCTACGCGTGCATTTATGCTTCGGGATGGCGTCTTGTTCCGCCGAAACTTTCGCGAGGACGGGCCTGACGAGCTACTTGCTCTGCCTCAGCATCTCCGCTCTGACGTCCTCGGCGAGCTTCACGACGCGCCTACAGCTGGTCACCTTGGCGTGGCTCGGACTTACGACCACGTGCGTCGGCGCTTTTACTGGCCGGGCCTTTACGGGTCCGTGACGCGATACGTTACGGCTTGTGACCTCAGCCAACGCCGAAAAACGCCTCGTTTGCTTCCAGCGGGCACCCTTCAACCAATCGCTGTCCCCGCAGAACCATTCTTTCGTGTAGGATTGGACCTGCTTGGCCCTTTCCCCTTGTCCCGGTCGGGAAACAAGTGGATTGCTGTCGCCACCGATTATGCAACGCGTTACGCTATCGCACGTGCCCTCCCCACCAGCTGTGCCACAGACGTAGCCGACTTCCTCCTGCATGATGTAATCTTGCACCACGGCGCTCCTCGTCAACTGCTTACGGACCGTGGGCGCAACTTCTTGTCTCAAGTTATTGATGACCTCCTTCGTTCCTGCCGTACCAAGCACAACCTTACCACCGCCTATCACCTCCAGACAAACGGACTTACTGAACGCTTCAACAAGACGCTCACGGATAGGCTGACCATGTACGTGTCCGCCGACCACCGTGACTGGGACGTACCACTACCCTACGTTACTTTTGCTTACAATTCTTCTCGCCTCGACACTGCTGGGTACTCTCCTTTCTTTCTTCTTTTTGGGTGCGACCCTGCCTTGCCATTGGACACCGTATTGCTTAACTCGGGGACGATGAGAAGCGAATATGCACGAGACGCGATAGCGCACGCTGACTTGGCCCGACAGGTTGCCCGCGCCAGGATATCGACAGCACAAGCAGCCCAGAAAGGGCGCTATGACCAGCACCATCGCGATGTGTACTTCGCCCCTGGCACTTTAGTCCTCCTGTGGACCCCATCGCGCCACGTCGGCCTCTCTGAAAAACTGCTCTGTTGTTTCACGGGCCCTTACCGCATCCTACGTATGGTAACTCCCGTCACCTACGAAATAGGACCCCTCACGCCTTCGTCGTCATCCCATTCAACGTCGCAACTTGTGCACGTCTCCCGTCTGAAGCTGTACCATTCCCGCGATCCAAGTTGCCTCTAACCTTGTTCCGTCGTTTGCACCGGGTCGGTGCTCTCGCCGCCGGGGGTTATGTCACGGGCTCTTGCACATTGGCAATCCAGGTGTTGAGTTATGGCCAACCTGTCCTCCAGGGATATGCGCCACTGCCAAGCTGGTACACAGCCTTGAGAGAGAGACGACGACGACGCTGAGAGTCTAGCGGACGTGCGCGCTGTACCTAGAACACTGTTGCTGCTTTAGCTACCAGCTCGTATTTGCCTGGCAACCCATTTTATTACGAGCAGTGCCTTCATTGCCACGTCACAATATTACACCAAAGTTCATATTGTCACAATCGCCCGAATCTTCTGTGGCCCCGTGATTCGTTTTCAATCATCAATTATACTCTCCTCGTTCCGCGCAGGCGCTGTGTGGGGCATTGCCAAGTGAGGATGGCAGTTGTCATTAAGGACTTGAGCACTTCATGGCCGCTCGGGAAAAGTGCGCGCCCGCCACTAGAAATGACGGGTGGCCATCATTTGGCCTCGCATGTTGGGTGCCAGAAAGAAGGGCTGGAGACATTGTGGTCAATTTCGAGGTTGAAAGGCTGAGCCCACGAGATACCAATTGAGTAGGTCCACTCAGCGGAAATGTGGATGTGGTGGTTTAACTGGTTTATTGAGTGGTGTTCGAGTTTAGCTAGTTATTCCCGTAACATATTAGGGGAATTGGCCCCAAGCTTTTAGAAACCTCGTACGGCACACCTTCTGGGTCGCTGCGGTGAGTTTTTTGGAGTAAACCATGGCGCGACTATTTCCGGAAGCGTAGGTGGAGGTAATTCATGACTTCGTGTAGCACAAGTAAAAATAACCGACAAGGACACAGGGGAGCGACGGGCACAAGGGCTAACTTCCAACAGAGCTTTATTGAAAAAGTCCATGAATATAAACACCGAGGCGGGATACTGTCGTAAAGAAACAAAGATAGAAAATAACATAACAGAAGCAAGACATCATAAAATTTGCACCCAAAATTCTTCGCACAACCATGTGACGTCGACAAAAGGCAGGACGAGGCATTGACTAAGGTTGCACCCACCCCCCTCTCAGATAGCCAATCTCCTTATCGGACAAGGCCACGGCGGTGCGCACACGCAACGATTACCCAGGAGTGCTATTTAAGCCGCCTCAATTCTTTCCCTTGTCTTCTGGTTGGCCTTACGAGCAGTGAGGGCACAACTCTCAAAAAGGGGCATACAACCGCAATCACAGCAATGAACGCCCCAGTGGCCTTTCACAGTTGACTTTATGAACATTATAGTCATGCTCACACAGCATGTCGTTTTGGAAAGAACCTGTTTGCCTGACGTATACTTCACGGCACTTCAGTGGAATGGCGTACACAACGTACACGAATTCATGGATTACCGCTTCCAAGTAGCCCAAACCCAATCTCCGGTAAGTGGTGTCTAAAAGCTGTCCGCGTCTGTGGCCTCGGAGGAGTTGAGTGTTGGGGACGCCTAGGTCGCACATTATTAAAAGGAAAGAATGGCCGGGCTTCAACTTTGGCAAATTCGTCGGGAGTTCTCTTGCTGACAAGACGAGAGCTTGCAGCTGGAATTGTGTTCGGCGACTGTTTTCCATAGGTTTTAAAGGTTACAGAGCACACCATTTCATTAACACTGAACAGCCCGTAAAAAGTTCGTAGCGTACGTTTGGCACACACTGAATACCGCAACACGGAGAATGTTCCTCAATAATTTGGCACCCAACGTCGCTCTTCGAGTGATATGCTTCAATAACTAGGCAGCAACCGGGTTGGATTCATCGTGCCTTCTTATTCTCGAAATACATGTGTATTCTTCCTTGAGCAACATGCGAATCAGCAACCCATGTTGTGCTCCAAGAATTCTCCGCTTCCCGTGTGATGATACTGCAATGCTGCGACAAATTATCTCGCAAACTTTAAATTAACGTCTTATCATCATTGGCGTAGACATGCACGGTTATCGTGTCATGCACTGTAGCTGAGCTGCCGCTGTTTTGGCGGTCGCTAGGCTGCATCCTTCTTTCTTGATTAATAGAAAACAACTGTAAATAAAATCGTGAAATGAAGTTGCAGACGCGTTTTGCGTCAGGAAAAAGGGGAAGATGTCTGTGAGCGAATCCTCGTTATTATTCTCTCAAAGAATCAAAGAATCCCTGATGTTTTTCTGCGCGTCTTCACCAGATGTTTTTCTGCGCGTCTTCACCAGACGAATGTCATAATTTTGCGTGCGGATCTGTCTTGCTAATTATATACATGCGTGCCAGTTTCGAATACAACCGGTTGAATGTTAGGGCCCGTCCACTGTCTTCGCAGTCATTTTCATAAATGCGCTAAACTTTGCTTTAAAGGTTCCCTGAAAGGCGTTTTGAGAACACTAAATTGACTAGCGCAATCGTTAGATTGGGTCGTCAACATCATCTGTGCCAAGTATTGCTCTTTTACGCGCAGCGGAAAGCTCACACTTTTCATGCAAAGTTTGTCGCTTTTTTCTCACCCTTTCCTTCGTGTTTTTGGACGCCGCCATCTTCACATGTCTACATCATCGATTCCCCGATGTTCGTTATGAGCTAGACATCCTGCTATTGGGCGGCTTTTTCACGCACTTCCGGCAAAGAGATGAGTCGTCTGCTCAGCGTCGGCTCGCCGGCTGATCTGCCAGCGGAGTGCCGGAGTGCTTGGACATCTTCACAACAACGAAACAAGTGTAAACAAACGCTTAACCGTTTGTACCGTTTGTGTATTGCAACAGGGCCATGCAACAGGGCAGCACACATTAATATTCTCTTATTCTCTTCCTTGAGTACGTTCCATAAAGAAAGCGTTGAAGCCCCGTGGCACTTCTTTCTTGCAATCGCAGGAACGCCCTGAGCGGAATGCCCGGGTTTGACGCATACATTTTATTCAACTTCCAAACAATCCAGAGATGCGTTTCGAACGAACACAACGTCACAACATGCGCTGCAAGTACGAACCGCGATTGACAGACGATGGGTTGCCTCCTCCAGCCCCTCGTAAATTCGGCACTCACCTCGCGCGCGGTTTGCGGGGACGAACAGCAAGTCACTTAACTCTGGCGCACAAGCCGAGATGGCTTTTAGCCACGCACACTGCACATACCCCATGCGAGGTTGAGTCGTACGCCGCTTGAGAAAGATAATCCAGACCATGGGAAGCACTATCCACCCGCAAAAGCACAACGTCGCATTTCATCGCGTCGCGAAACAAAGGCGTCCACAACAGACACCACCATCGCCTCCTGTAATGCCAAACGCCTCTCGCACTTCCAAATGGGAGTGAGTAGTATGCCTGCAGTGCCCATATGCCGCGAGGTGGGCCCCGAAGCTGAACCGGGATCACGCAACCGTAACTGACTTCTAGAGCGGTTTTTGTGCCTTGTTGCCAGGGCAACCTATGTTTGATATTGTCAAAGAAAATGGTCAAAGAAATGGTGCTCCTCCAGCGCGAGGAAGCTCACAGCCGTGGCGGAGCCTCCATGTTTTCCAGCGCGAGGAACGTTGCCGGTCACAGCCGTGGCGGAGCATGTTTTCGCCCCAACGTTGCCGCTCTCCACTGGCGTTTTGTGCACGGGTCTCGCCCCAAGTATCGGTTTAAAATGTCATTTTCACATGCCGCGTTTTGTGCACGGGAATTACCAACGCCACAAAATAAGACCCGGCACCACGCGGGCCACATCGGTTTAAAATGTCTTTTTCATACGGCGCTTTTTGGTTGCGCCGGCACAGGAAGTGCGCTGTACCAACGCCACAAAATAAGACCCGGCACCAGCGGGGATCCTCCCCATGCGGCTACGGCGCTTTTTGTTAGTTAAACAGTGCCGATAAAAAGTCCAAGGCAGCGAGCGCAGGATCCTCCCCATGCGGCTGAGTTAGCCGCCGATCAGCAACGTACACCGCGAAGGGGCAAGGCAAGGCCGCCGCACACATGGGTCCGATATGAATTTTTCGTCAGCAACGTACACCGCGAAGGGGCAAGGCCAGGCCGCCGCTTTCCAGCCTGGGTCCAGATTTTTCGTGAAGTGCGGGCTTTCCAGCCTTGAGCTGAGGCGGGTCAACAAAGCTTGCCCGTAGCAGACGCTTGCCCGTAGCAGACGGCTGCAATAGCGGAAGTGAGCAGCGCAATCACCGCCGAGGAGCGCAGCATACGTCACCGCCGAGGAGCGCAGAAGGCTCGCTCGCCGGAACAGCGGAGAGGCTCGCTCGCCGTGAAGAAAGGAGGAAACGCGGCGCGACGATTGAAAGGAGGAGGAAACGCGGCGCGACGTTTTTCATTGCGCGGTTTTTCATTTTTCAGCTAATACGCATCAGCTTCAACAAAATTCTTGCGGGAGGAGCTTCAACAAAATTGCTTGCGGGAGGAGATTGCTTGCTTTATTGCTTTATTGTACATCCACGCATCGGCGGAAGGTACATCCACGCATCGACGGAAGGACCCCTTTAATAATCATTCAGGACCCTTTAATAATCATGGGTTGATTGGTTGATTGATTGATTGATTGATTGATTGATTGATTGATGGATGATTATTGATGATTGATTGATTGATTGATTGTGGGCTTTGACGCGCCGAAACTACACCTGGCCGCCGTAGTAGAAGGCTCGTAGTGGAAGCACCGTAGTGGTAGGCTCGGAGCAGTTTTCAACACCTGGGGATCTTTAGCTTGCGTTGAAATCTTTTGGAAGGAATTTGCGCTTTGTATGCTCACGGAGACAGACACAGGAAAAAAGAACGTACACTTTCCCGAGAAGACGGCCCTTAAAAAACACGTTACATCAAGCTTTAGTTGAAATCTCATCTCACGGGCATTTTCGCTTTTTGCATACTTCTAAAAAGCAGCCGCAGCGGCTGAAATTTAACCGACGCCTTACGTACAGCAGCAAAATGCCTTAGCCCCTGATACATGGCAGTGAGTTAAATCATCACCTGATATAACTGGCTAAAATTGCTTCCAATAGAGATACAGAGAGAGAGAGAGAGAGAGAGAGAGAGAGAGAGAGAGGAGAGAGAGAGAGAGAACAATCTTCAATGAGTTTGCCGATGTCAGACGAGCTAAGCCACCTGGCTTGCTACCCCAGATGACTGGGTGACAATGATGAATATAATGATGAAGAGAAACCCATAATTTCAGCTCTTTACAATGTTCAAACAAGATTTGTCTTTAAGGCAGAACAGGACATGCCATTTGGAATAATTCCAAGGACGTCCTTTGGGTTTAGGCCCACTCGTCAAAAGTCCACTCGTCATAGACCAAACCGGCACAGGTAAACTGGTCAGGGATGCCAACTGCTCATAGGATATTTTGTACGAGGAATTCACGTAACACCGGGATATTCCTGAAGCAAAAACGTCGCACTAAGAGCTTGTTTTTGAACGTTAAAGCGCTGCTTCCGCCTGCTGTAGGTCGTCCGTTAAAAAAAATGAAGGCGAGCAAGACTGCTCGCAAAGTTTTTGACGTAGGATGCTACGTGAATATTGTCACGTGGACAAAGACGACGCAGGTGTCTTCAAGGAAAACCAGTTAATTGGAGCGAAGTTGTGCTCCCCTAACAACTTAAAAGAATACCGAGCCGGTGAAGCAGCGGTCAACATAATGACTTGCGCAGGTGAGGATCGTCGAAATGAATGGCGGGGTGTCTTCTCTGCAGGCTTTTCTCTTTCGGCGCGACTGTTTCTGGAATCGTCGATTAACATCCAGAACATTGTAGATCAGAAAAGATTATTCTGGGATAGCGACTTTAGGGCGCAACAGTCTGCTTATCTGAATGAGATAGCCCGTGCGGCATAAAAATAAATAATGGAACACGCACTTTGCATGGGAAACGGATAAGAGCCGGGCGTGGCCGGGCATAAAAACAAAAAATAAATAAACAGACCCGTACATGGTACGCGGTATTAGCCCCCTCTAAGAGTGCATCCACCCGATGCCAAAATAAGGCGACAGTCCGAACAAACAGCAACAAAAAACAACAAAAAAAAGTCCGTCATCTTGCGAAGTACGGTTTGAGGCGAACCACGTGGCCGACTTCGGGTAGCGTGCGTCGTCGTGATGTGCCGGAATCACCATTGGGGATCACTTCCTAGGTTGACCTTTACGGCCAACACGCCGTAGAATTTGGTAGGGTCCGAAATACCGTCGCAGAAGCTTCTGACTGAGTCCGCATCGTCGGATGGGAGTCCAAACCCACACACGATCCCCTGGTTGGTACTCGGCGTCTCGGCGTCGGAGGATTGTAGCGGCCGGCATCCACCAGCTGCTGGTCCGTTATACGAACTCGAGCGAGCTGGCGGGCCTCCTCCGCACGTAGAAGGTAATCTTGGACGTCGGAATTGAGGTCTTCGTCTTCTACATGCGGAAGCATGGCGTCGAGCATCGTAGTCGGCCGTCTTCCGTAGACAAGCTCAAACGGTGTCATCTGCGTTGTCTCCTGGGTCGCTGTGTTGTACGCAAACGTGACATACGGGAGGATTTCGTCCCAAGTCTTGTGTTCGAACGTCGACGTACATAGACAGCATATCCGTGATCGTCTTGTTCAGACGTTTTGTGAGTCCGTTCGTTTGGGGGTGGTACGCCGTCGTTCTTCGGTGATCCGTGTTGCATCCGTGGTGATCCGTGGTGATCCGTGTGCTTCGGTGATCCGTAAGATTCTTTGCATCAGCTCCGCAGTGAAGGCCAATCCACGGTTCCGTGATTAGGACTTCAGTCCGGGCTCCATGTCAGCACGTGGCACAACTTGGCTTAATAAAGAATTCGCGACTTCTTGTGCAGTCCCTCTCTGAAGAGCGGCCGTCTCTGCGTAGCGCGTCATGTAGTCCGTCGCTACGACAATCCACTTGTTCTCGGATCGTGACGTAGAGAATGGGCCCTGAAGGTCCATTCCAATGTGTTGGAAGGGCCTCGATGGGACGGCGATTGGCTGTAAAATTCCGGCGGGTCTCATCGGCGGCGGCGTTTTTCGTCGCTGGCAGTCACGGCAGCTCCGGACGTAGTGGGTGACGTCAGAGGTAAGGCCGGGCCAGTAGTACCTCGCCTCGATTTTTCGAATAGTGCCAGCTGTGACGAGATGTCCGGAAGACGGGTCGTCGTGGCACGCTTCCAAAATTTCCTCACGAAGGTCCGCAGGGATGACTAAAAGGTAACTCGCTCTTGTTCCGGGGCTGAAATTCTTCTTCACGAGGACGGAGTTTCTCAGGCTGAATGCTGGTAAGCTTCGTTTGAAGGTCCTAGGAACGGCAACGTTGCATCCCTCGAGGTAGTCGATTATGACGCGTAAGTCGGGGTCGGCACGCTGCTGAACGCGCTGTCTTCATCAGAGTCTTGTGGTGGTGGGTCGACGAGGGCGCGGGACAGGCAGTCAGCGTCGGAGTGTTTCCTGCCGGATTTATAGACGACTGTAACGTCGAACTCATGCAGGCGCAAGCTCCACCGCGCAAGACGGCCAGAGGGGTGCTTCAAATTGGCGAGCCAACACAGCGCGTGGTGGTGGTCTTCCATACACGTATGGACAAAATTTCGAAATCGCCCATACGTGAAATCAGCCAGGCACTCTTTCTCAGAGGCAGAGTAGCTTTTATTTTCTTTCGACAGAAGCTGGCATAGGCGATTACCTTTTCGCAACCGCTTTGCTTTTGGACAAGGACGGCACCCAAGCCTATATCACTGGCGTCCGTGTGCATTTCCGTTTCGGCGTTTTCGTCGAAATGAGCGAGCACGGGCAGGCTTTGTAGGCGTTTTGGCAGCTCGCCGAATGCTTTTTCATGGTCGTTTGCCCAGCTGAAAGGGGTGCTATGTTTCGTCAACCGCGTGAGTGGCTCTGCAATGCGTGCGAAGTTCGCGACTAAGCGCCTGTAGTATGCGCACAACCCGAGAAATCTTCGCACGCCCTTCTTGTCTTTCGGCCTTGGGAAGTTCGTAATAGCTCAAGTTTCTGCCCGTTCAGGTAGGACTCCCGCGGCGTTGACGACGTGGCCCAAGAACTTGAGTTCGTCGTATGCAAAACGGCGCTTTTCTGGCTTCAGGGTTAACCCCGACGTACGAATGGCCTCGAGTACAGACTCCAACATTGCAAGGTGTTCGTCGAAAGTCCGGCGAATACCACAACTTCGTCGAGGTATACGAGGCAGGTGTGCCACTTAAGGCCAGCTAGCACAGTGTCCATGACTCTCAAACGCCGCTGGTGCTGTGCACAGCCCAAACGGCATCACCTTAAACTCGTATAGGCCGTCCGGGGTTATAAATGCGGTCTTCTCTCCGGTCTCTCTCGTCCACCTTCAATTTGCCAGTAGCCGGTATTAAGGACCATCGATGAGAAGTACTTCGCATCGCAGAGGTGGTCGAGGGCTTTGTCGATGCAGGGGGTACACGTCCTTTTTGGTGATATTGTTCAGTCGCCGGTAGTCAACGCAAAATCTTAATGTGCCGTCTTTTTTCTTCACCAGTACGACCGGCGCAGCCCAGGGACTTTTCGATGGCTGTAGAATGTCGTTGCTGAGCATGTCGTCGACTTAAGCCCTGATGGCTTCCCGCTCGTGGGAAGAGACGCGGTTTGGTGACTGTCGGGTAGGTCGGGCTCCGTCTTCGGTTATTATCTGGTGCTGAATAATTTCTCTGTTTAGATAAGGATGTCGAAGGTTTCGTATTAGGTACTTCTGTGGGGCATATGTGGGTATGCAGTGTTGAACAATCTTATAAAACTGCTCCACTAACAAGTACAGACTACATTAATTGCTATTTAATAAGAAATCATGAAGAGATGATGCTAGAGCTTCAAGAATTGAATTGCCATCTGCGTGGGTAAAATGTACAACCATTTTGTACGTCGGAAGGGCTTAGGTTCACAGGGAACATTCAAGCTGCGAAAAACTGCCTCGAGGTCAGACACACCATCCATAGTTTCACATTCAAATCTATTGTGCTGTGCAGCGTCATATAAGAATACTAGGTCTAAACTGGAATTTTTCACGTCTAGGAAAATTGACCACTTGGGTGAGATCAAAGGACACAACAAGATCAATCAAGGCCTCACAGAGTGCCCCATCGCGGTAAGAGTTAATTCCAGTCAACATAGGGTACATCAAAGTCTCCATTAATAATCATTTGAAATAGGTGAAGCCTGTTTCTCAAAATATATTCGCTAATAGCGGGAATAACAACAAGATCTGCGTCTGGAAGCCGGTATGTTACACCTAATTCGGTTATTGCCCCCCCCCCCCCCAATGCTGATTTTGCACCCGGCAGAATCTGATTCGGAAAGTTCATGTAACGGACAGAACTTAATGCTATTCTTTACGAGGATGATGATACCGCCACCGCGGCTGTCCGCTCTATCTTTAAGTAGTACCAAGCAACCCTAGGGTAGAAATTCAACCTCTTCAATAGTATT
This sequence comes from Haemaphysalis longicornis, assembly GCA_013339765.2. Taxonomy (NCBI): domain Eukaryota; kingdom Metazoa; phylum Arthropoda; class Arachnida; order Ixodida; family Ixodidae; genus Haemaphysalis; species Haemaphysalis longicornis. The sequence continues at coordinate 209,858,106 of CM023450.1, read as the reverse complement.
GTTCAGCCATGTCTCAGTAACAAAAATTAGCGATAGGGCGTAAGTCTGGATGGGCCATTTAAAATCTGTACTCGTATTCACCAAACTGCGGTCGTTAACTTTAAGAAGGAGAAAATTTACGCTGGTTCCCAGAACGTCGTTCATTGCTACAGGGAACACGAGTGCTAGAAGTTTCAACAACTGACTCGGTGACGTCGTCCTATACGTGGCGAACACTGCCAATTATCAACTGATCGTACTGTAAGTGTACTTTTTCGGCTACTTTTATTAAGCCACCAGAGTTTTGCCATAGTTCCTTGCGGATTTGTCGTACCTTGACTGAAAAATCTTCGTTGATGAAGATATTCGTTCCTTTTTATTTGTTGGCCTTGATTCAGATGCCGGTTTTGGTTCGAAAATCAAGTAGCTTGATAACTGGCCTTGTGTTTTCGCTTCTGCGTGTTCTGAGGCGAGGACACCGTTTGATGTCGTTACATTCAGTATTAAGTTTCCCTGATGTAAGGTTCGCGACCGACGTAGTAGCTGCTCGGGTTTCTCATCACGTGGTTCCAGCAATCCATGTATTTCAAGGTAATTTCGTTGTGCTCGAATTTCCAAGTCATCGTTGTTGCAATCAGTGTGTGTGTGTGTGTGTGGTGTGTGTGTGTGTGTGGGTGTGTGTGTGTGTGTGTGTGTGTGTGTGTGTGTTGTGTGCGTGGTTGTTGTGCTGTGTTGTGTGTGTGTTGGTGCGTGCGCGTGCTTGTGCGTTGCGTGCGCGTGCGTGCGTGCTGTGTGTGTGTGTTTGTGCGTGTGGCGTGTGTTGTGTGCGTGTGTTGTGTGTGTGTGTGTGTGTGTGTGTGTGTGTGTGTGTGTGTGTGGTGTGTGTGTGTTGTGTGTGGTGTGTGTTGTGTGTTGTGTGTGTGTGTGTGTGTGTGTGTGCTGCTTTGCTTAGATTCTCCATTTTATTCTCTAATTCCGTACAGTTTCACAGGCTCATTACTGTCAGTCACACTAGATTGCTTACGCATTTAAAGAAAATGCCCCTTTTATTCGCTCATACCGGCCGGTTTATATTTGCCAGAAAATTAATCGCGAAGGCGGGCTCCTCAGCCAACGGAAGCGCCGAAGAGCGCACAAACACTATATCAGGGGGATGAAAATCCGCCGTTTTTCTGTCCCGTGCTGCAGCGATCCTAACGTTTGGGGCTGTACTACATAAAAGTATAAATGAGGGTTGTTGTTGCATTTTATATTTAATACCAGGTTACTTATTATTTACGGAGTTTTTAATATGCAAGTGAACTTAAAAGTTGCAGTTCGAGATTGCGAAAATACGAGCGCCACCCAGCAGTGGAAAACAGAAACCGCGCCTTTCTGCTTCGCACCGCTGAAAAGGGGCGTTTCTTGTCGCGCCCACAGGTATGCTACGATCCACGGTGTTCCGAGGGCCGTTTTTACCACCGTAAAGTCTGTTTCATCGAAACAGACGCATGAATGGATTCGCGCCGTCATCACAGATCGTGCTGTACTGAGTGGTGTCAAAATTCTTCACGCCACGACCGCATAAAATTCTTTTGGATCCCGGCGGACGAAAGGTACGATCTGCATGCTGCTCGTTTGCTTTTCTACGCTTGCACGAGATAGCAGGATGCGGTTGCAGAAGTAGCTTTATAATTTAAGTTAGCATACACGTGCACTATTTATTTATTACATTCTGATTGTCCTCTTTGACTCTTGAATTACGCATGAAATGCGCGCAGAGCATCTGGTAATTAATCCAATCACATTAGCTACACACGTTTGTTTATACGTGCGTTATTGATTTAATGCGTTTCGATCGTGTGTTTTGCATTTTAGCGCAAGTGAATGCACGGTATGCAGCAAAATGTATATGAGGAAACATATACAATAACTAATGCAACAGTGTGAGCTTATCTGCACTATTTTTATTATCTTTTGATTGCCTGCGTTTATTTTGTTTTGTAGATGCGTGCTGTTAATATTGTTAAATTATTGTGATTTATAATTATTACCAATATTTTGTTGGTTCGTTCGTTATTATACAGTTGTTTATGTCCACAGCTGGAGGAAGGCATCTCCCATACACTTTTGGCTCAAAGGGTGGGTCCCTAGGTTCATATCGTGTTGTTCGCACTATGTTAACTAAGTAGTGACTACATAATTTATTTTATTGCGTTTCAATTGTGTGTTCTGTGTGTTCTGCATTTTGTCGTCACGTGAATCAACGGCACATAGCAGAATAATTTGTAGCAATAACTATACAAACTAAGCAATTACTGTATATGTTTATAATACAATCATAACTATAATTCCGCCACTTATAATTTATAATTTACCTTCAGTTCTGTGCTTTGCAGTTTAGCTTTAGTACAGGACGATGTATTCACAAGAACGCAGTTACAGCTATAAGCCGATAAATAATTAGACAGTGCAGGCTTAACTTTGCTAGTAATTTATTAGAGGTTTTAAATAAGGTTTTTAACCGGTTTACTGCAGGGCCCGAGAAATACCTGATGAATACATAGTGCGCAAAGTATATATGCATGAATAATTGCTTAGCGATTCTGGTGGGTGGGATGGCTGCTTTTTTCTGCGAAAGTGTATTTTGGATTAGGAGGAAAGGTGGGTCGTTGCCACCGAACATTATGATCGCACAAATAGAAAAACGTATCCGCGTCTCTTAATAATAAAGGCTGATTTAATTTAAAATTGCCTTTACGATTGGGTTCACAGTCGTCTTTGTGCCAAAACAATTAAGAAAGAAAGATTCCTAATATATCAGATAACGTTTATTACGAATACAGATGCTAGTTGAAAGCAGCAGTACAGCTAGTATTCATTCTAACCCAAATATGCACACGTGCTTGTTGATGTTCCAGATCTCGCGTTTGGCTCCAGTGTGCAAGAAGGCAGGACCTGGATCATTTACCACCTCGACAGATCTACAGCAGCTACCGGCTGTGTCCTGCCCATTTCACCAGCAGAGACTACGCGGACCTTGGACAGACAAGGCACTGGACAGATATGCACTGGCTGGATACCTTATTAGCATGCGGCCATGTGCCATACACTTTTGTTTGCGACTAAAAGCGTAAAATATCCAAGTTGTGTTTTTACTGTATGAATGGTACATTTAGCAATAAAAATGAAAAACTGTACTCTTTATTCCTTGTCTAGATTGTGTGTACTAATAAACCAAAACAACGTCGTACTTAGAATAAAGAGGTGCAAAAAGAAGTGGACGCGCAAACTTCATCAATCAGAACAAAACAATTGCCCTTTGATAATGTGGCGGGTTGCGCAACAGGAACAAGGTCGTGCGCTGGCCATCTGAATATCTTCCACTCGCTCAATTTACCTTCCATGTGCGTCCCAATTGAATTGGCGCTAATTTGCCCCCCCCCCCCCTCCCGCTCGGCTTTTCAGTCCTCATAAAGATGGCGTATCCCAGTGCATGTCTGCACACGTCCCCGCCATGTTTTTAGTACCGCCCCCAAACACCAGGGGTTTGTCCGGCGCTGCGAGCGAATATCGCGTCCCATGCAAGGTATAGGAAGTTTCACTCCCCTGACTATAGCTTCGGCCACGGAATGTTTGGCGGCCCGGCGAAATGCCGACGCGATGCCGCGGCCGGGTTGGACTGGGCGAGCGCCAACAGAACGCGCGCTGGCCGTGGCGATGACCGCGCACTTCCTTCGCTTGCCGCGAGATGCCGGACCCTTGACGCTCGCCGAGTGCTTGTGACGTTATCCGGCTGCCCCAGGGAGCTCAGTTTCCCCTCCTATTTTATTCTTGCTCCGTGCCCTTGGGTGAGGGCTAATATTTCTTCGCTAATGCATGTTTGTACAGCTAGCAAGTCTATTAAAATCAGTTCAGTTTTGAATATAGGGCCGGGATTTACATTTACGTCACCAGATAGAAGTAAACAAAAACCTTAACGAATTTTTTGCACTAGCGACAACACTCAAAAGACATACAAACTGAGCAGAACTGACAACTGTTTGTCTTCCTTCTCTGTATATCCAGGTCCTACTTCACGAACACACGTTCTTATTAGCAGTCTTATTCACAGTGTAGTCTTTTGACGGACTTCAATAAGACCGCGAATAAGATTCTTACTAGTGTGCTTGCTCGAAAGCACTCGGGCCAGGCTACAGAGCGATCTTATTGAAGACTATAGGGACAGCGGGTACCTAGATGAGCACGAGAGAGGACCCTAGGAAAAAGCGGGGAATACGCCGCAAAACTACTTGTTGCCGTCGCCGGCGTTGGGCAAGCGTTTATTTTGAACCATGATTGGATAAATTCCAGAAATTCAGATGCTGCTTGATTTTGGCCCTCGCCAAAATCAAGCAGCATCTCGAAGACAACGCAACAATACACACTATGCTTACGTATGCAAGTGATGGTGCTTCCGCACATTTTAAAAACAAATACTAGTTCCACGAGATGCAGAAGAGTGAATGTAGAGAGACGAAGTGGATATTCTCCGCAACTGGATATGGCAAAATTTCGTGTGACCGCGTGGGTGGCCTTGTGAAGCACCAAGCTACGGCGCAGAATTTGCGTTCAGCGGCCGATGAAGCCATAGAAAGCGCAAAGCAGTTCGTGGACACGCTTGCAGAAAAAGTGAAAAATGTCGTCATGATGCATATGGACGACAGCGAACTTGCCACATTCGAAGAGATGAAGAACGAAGACTGGAAGAATGTCAAGCCGGTACCTGGCATCCAGTCTTCTCAAATGTGGTAGAGTGTGAAATCACATGAAGGAAATTTCATGTACACACGCACGCAACGCGGACTCAGAATGGCAGCCACGGTTATGACCAAAGCTTGTGGACACTTTCTAGAACTTTTATAAGAGCAAGCTGCACCTTTTTTTAACATTTAAGGATCCTACAGATGTAAAAGTAAAAAGTTTTATAGTTGTATAAAAGTTTGTCTTTCTTTCACCACTTTTGGAGGACACAAATCAAGATTTAAAAAAGCGAAATATTTTATAAATGTCGGCAGCCTGAATGGTCGATAATTAAAAAAGCTTGTCTTTCAAATTAGAATTTAACAGGCAGCAGACAAAACGAAAATACACCCTGACTGCGACGACTGCCTGCCGCACCTCACTATCTGCAGCGTGGTTACTTGCTTGTTATGTCTTTATGGCTAACTTTATATTATGTGTGATTAAGCAAGATAAGAAATGTAAAATATGGGTCTCTGACATTATTGCCGTAGAGAATTTTAGTTATGGGAACTGTTGAGTCAGCACGCATACCCAGAATATATGGTTTATGAATACCGCAATTAACAATTTGAAATATTGCTAATCATGACTACACAGACCAGTTTTCTTTTTTATTCATGTTATATTTTTAATAGTTGTCAGAGCAGTCCCATTTATTGTTCGTGTTTTTTGCACGCTGCCATTCTTATAACAATCGGACAAAAACTTGTGTCGGACATGAATTCAGTTTCCCAAGTTAAAACAAAAATAATGCAATACATATTTACTGATTCAGAATATTCAATCATTGAGGCACAATTTGGAACAACAAGTCGACGCCCACAATCTAGAAAACTGAGACATGATTTTCTTTAAATGACGTCGAAAGTTGGCTCTTTTTCAGAGATTTTTATTTTCCTGCGTAAATGTCGTAGCACCATTTTGAAAAGATTCTTTTCTAAAGTTATGAGAAGTGTACAAAATGTTCACCCTCCATTGGCAAACTAGGCAAAAAAAATTGAGAGCTTGGATATTGAACCGATGTGTAAAAAACAAAATTTCAAAGTGGCATTTTTGAATGACATTGCTTTTCCGACAAATTTTGGAAATATTTTCTGAAGAAATATAATTACGAAGAAGTCAATTTCACTGAATTCAAAAGGAACGTTTGCAAATATTTGGTGTAGGGAATATGAATATCCATAAAATTATCCTTTCTGTTTTACGGGCCACCAACTATGGTGTTTCTCGCTAAGGTGCTGTAAGGTCCTTGGTGAGGACACAATATTATATGCAGCCTGAGAGTTTCGTTGGAAGCAAAAAAATGGTCATGACACCATTTGGCTGCCCTTATCTGAACACACCCAATAGAGGTTTACCAGACTGGCGGTAATCGGCAAAATGAAGCAGAGGACACCGTAGCGCCTGCACTTCGTGCCGCTGAGGAACCCACTGAATGGCAGCGTCGGTGACGATGCTTTTAGTTCCGTTTGCCCCCAGGTAGGTGTTGCTGCCTTCCCACGCCGTGTGCAATTGGCCTGGTTAAAATGGACCAGAGGTGGGCGAGCACCACGTGGCAGCGGACACGTCCCGAAGATAAGATCATTTGGCGAACGTGCTCTTATGGAAGGGTCCGTCATGCTGCTTGAAGGGCGCGTTGCAAACATTGCTTTTGTAACGGGCATGCAAGTGAAGATAGTGGTTTACCAGACTGGCGGCAATCTGCAAAATGAAGCGGAAGACACTATAGTGCCTGCACATCATGCCGCTGCCGGACTTTTCGCGTTTAGTACCTGAAAAAAGACTACCGTGTTTAAAAATGTAATATGTGTCTGTCGAGGTCGCTCTTGCGCCCTGCACATATAACATACATCCACTAAAAACATGAAACGCATGACCTGAAGAATAGTTTTTGCCGCAACAGCAATCGCCTAGCAGTACGTTCAGAGATTGTGCGGTATGCCGCATCCCAACACATCTAGGCTGTTGACGGTAAGTTTGCTGGTGTCACGTAGCACACGAAAACACAACAGTTTTTTTTTAAACAACCTCATTTGAAGAGTACGTGTTCTGCACTCAAAGCAACAAAAAACACAGAGAATAAAATACCGCCAACAGTTATTGCACCCCGAAGCGTCGGTGAATCGAATAGAATGCCGTGGCGCTTCGTTTGACAGCTGTTAGGTTGGCACACAGTTCTGGCAAGAAACGTCCAATGGTATCGACAACAGTGTCAATCATGCTGGAACAGTCCACGCGAGCGCCGAACATGCGGGTGCAAAACAGCTCCGCTGGTAATAAATCTGCCACAGCAAATGAGACGCTTAACCACTGTATAGAATGAATAATAGGGGCATGTTTTTCATCCCCTCGTTAAAGTAGTAGTGCCATGAACCGTAATACGCTTTTTTACATGGTCATGTGCTTACTCGACAAACAAAATTCCTTGCGAGCACAGAATGAATCAGTCCTTGTGCAAATAAAAGTGGTTATATCTGGCATACTACTCTTTTTTGTCTAGGACAAATCGGGTCGATGTATTTACCCACCATCTATCAAGCGCAATATCCACCGCTGTCAGGCCATCTCACTTTGCCCTTCCGAATTCCGCAATCTCCAAGCAGATTCCCTCGAGCCATGCGGAAAGCGAAATACCAAGGCAGCGGCGAACTGCTCTCAAGATGCCCGTGGAGACGAGCGCAGAAGAAGCCGCCGTGTCTCGATCGCAGACTCTTCAGGATCGTTATTTACCCTCGAGGAGTATGAGAAAAGCGAACGACGGAGTTGTATACAGTTTAGTTTTGAGACAAAAACACAAGGCGAATGCTTTATTTCTTTTGTTTCCCAAAAACGTCATTCATGGAGAGCGGAGTGAACACAAACAGGTTTAAGAATCATTTTATCGATTGCCACAAGCCACCAGCGTTTCGCTGCTGTGGCGTCTCTTCGCGACGGTGTTAGCGCGTGCAATAGTACTTCAAAGAAATTGATTCCGCTATTAGGGCTACGACATGATGAATTTTCATGTTTTAGATCTGCTGATGTTTTGTTATGTCCTTAAGAAAGATACGAATGTTCAATATATCTTTACGTGCATCATACAGCAAATGCCTGATTAGGCGGGTACCGCAGGAAAAATTCGTTTTGAAATTTGGTACGGGCCGAAAATCACTGCAGCCCGCTCCGCTAAAATAGCCAAACACCTGCGCTGCTTTAAACTGCCTTAGCGGACGGGTTAAGATTGATATTTTTGCTGCCCGACAACAATCGCTTAGTATCGTAACTGTCACAACCTTTCCGCCGCCTTCCTCATTAAGGAAATGGCGGGCAGAACCTCTGATGTGGTGCCAGGTTACCCAGCGAAGTTGCTTTGGCTTCATTGGGTCACACGTTTACGAATGAAAACGCAAGTGCTCCCTGCAATGAAGTGCACAAAATATCTGCCTCTTTCCAGCCGGCGGTGTCCACGTGATTTGCATATAAGCAGTCCTAGCAGCTGTGTTGCTTTCTATGCCTTCAGTGCCGCACCCTCTCCGCGCCTTTAATACAACGCCGAACGCCATCGACATGCTCTCTCCACCTTTTCCTGAGGCTCAGAAGCTGCCGTGCAGTGCCGACCCCTCTCTCTCAATCGGTCTTTGAGTGCACAGGTGCATTCCATTACCGGACAATTCCTAGCCGGGTACCCCGTGTGACCACATGCCGAGATGCATACCGAGACTAGGGTTCAAGACACTTGGTGTAAAAAAACTGCCGATGTTGAATCCACTGGTGCTTTACACGCCAAGAAATCGCTTTTTTTTCAGCGACTGCCGATCATAAGCCTAGTTCCGAAGAATTGATAATTTACAGGGCTAGGAAATGTTCAGTAACTCAGCAGGACTGGTACACGGCTACAACTACAGAATTAATGCGGCTTGCACTCATGATGCAAGAATGGAGAAACAGATGAGCTGGGGCTCGACCTCCCACACTGACCCCGCATCGCGGGAGAGAGAGCAGAAAGAGCAAGTCTAAGCACGTTTTTTGTGCGGCAGCGGCCACCTAAGACTGTCACCCTCGACATTAACGGCCGTCAAGACCTTGTCGCCGCAACCGAGTCAAGCCCGCTTACCGGCCTACCTCCGACCCACCCAGAGCTTCTAAGCTACACCAACCAAAAACGTCACGTGCGAAAACAACGACTCCGCCTCAACGGGCGGGGGGAGGTGGAAGGACTAACTCTGTGGCGGCCGGAGTGCAATAACTCTGCCGCGCCGAAGACCATGACGACGCAGACGGGAACTCTTTGTAGAGCCACGTGTGCGAATTGAGGTGACGTCGGACGGGCAATGGTTGGGGTTGTCGTTTAATGCTTTGCTTTCCAATCACCTGCACAGCGTGGATTGGAGCCATTTTTTTATTATCTATTGCCATCTCTTTTTGAATGTCGGTGACGCATCCACGCGGATTCTAAACATTGATCCGCAATGGCCTGGTTCGGGCCATGATGCGTTTGTATGGGGGCAGTCAGCGCTCAGGCAGCACTTCTAGTTGGGGCAGCTGGTCGCCGATGCAGAGTTCTTGCTAGGTGAGCGCTATATGTATTTCAGGTGTTTCTTATATTTTTCAAATATGAAGAACGGTGCAGAAGAAAAAGGAAACAGAAAAAAGGGCATACGGTCCTTGTTGCATTCTTTTGTCTGACCTCTGTAAACTCCTGTTGGCACGGCCCAAGTAATCTTGACCATTGCTCAATCGTTGGCAGTGCCGGTAGGTGTTTGCTCTGGCAGATGCATTCAAACACGTGAGGCCAAGCTACTGGGGCTCCACTTGGTTCTGACACATTTTCTTTACCCAGAAGATTCCCGCACTTCCACATCCGTGGTCTCCTCAAGCGCTGTGTATTTCGCAAGCGCTGTTTTATAACATGTTCAGTTTTTTATGGCACTATGTAGGCTTTACGTGATGAAGGCGCTGAGCCTCCCGTATCACCTGCTGGTCGTCTGATGTTCCCGAAAACTTCACTAGAGTGAATCATTTGGCGTTACCGCTTAACATCGTTTTCCTCCTCCTCCTACCTTTATGTGTTTCAAAGGTTA
>CM023450.1:209748203-209848203 GCA_013339765.2 Haemaphysalis longicornis | reverse complement strand
ATTCAAAGGCCCGCTTGCCGTGTCTAGAGTCTGGATTTAATATTGAAACAGTGCAGACAATGATGAGAGCCTTCGAGTCTCATCTGAGCAACTCTTTGTCATTGATGGTGGTTCAGCCTGCATCGTTCTTTAGCTGTTCATGACCTCGATATAACCGCTCTCAATGTGCTTTGCCAAAATCAATCTGTCCCAATCTTTCCAATGTTCTTTGAAGTCAAACCTGCTCCTATCTCACTCAACAACGTTTTCCCTAACAACGCCACACTGCTATCCACACGGATATTAACGGGTTTGCTGGGTGAACATCTGGGAAGCTTGCGCTCTCGTGTTGTAGTGGCAACGGATGCATCGCACGTGCAGGGAGTGCGGGCGTGGCAATTTCTATGCCACAACTTACTGAGTCATTTCTTATAATTTACTACCCTTTATTCGAGATATTCGAAGCCGAGTTTTTCACAATACTTTTGGTCGCTAAAAAATGTTACCTCCACAATATTTAAATGTTGCTATTATTTCAGATTCGCTATCGGTTTGTACCCCTATAACATGTCCAAAAATGTAATTACTCATTCGTACCCTCAATTGCGTCGTGCCTCCACATTTACGCGGAATCCGTCTCATTTGGGTCCCAGGCCACAGGGGCCTATGGCTCAACCAACCGCTCATTCTTTTGGCTGGATCATCTTTAGAAGACCCTCCCGTGAACCCCATGCCGCACCCGCGTTTCTCTTTGCGCGAGCGCGGTTCCGAAAATACCAGCGGCTAGGGATAAGACAAGAAGGTGCTATCACATGCTTGGACGAACTATGCCCATCTAGCTCACACCTTGGATGCGGATTTTTCGAGTACCGCCAGTGCGAAGTTACCTTAACCAGCATAAGATGTAGAATACCGAATTTTAATTTTTATTTGCAGAGCGCTGGTCTCACCCCAATCCGGCCTTTGTGCTGCTGGCGGTGAAGACCAAAGAATTGATCACTTTTTCTGGTATTGCCGCTGGCCTTTTCGTTCACTGGGAAATGGTATCTAGCCGCACGAATACAATGCTTGACCTTCCTCTCTCGATGCCTGCGCTCCTTCGTTGTCGGGGGCCATATCTGGGGTTTTGTGAACGAGGGGTGGTGGTAGGCCATTCTCACGTACATTTCAGAGACCATACGCCTGTCCGGTTAACCTGTTCAAAAATGTTTTGGCTATTGTTTTTAAAATGACATAATCTCTGATTATTCTCCAGTTCTATTATATACTTCAGTAAGCGTTACCCATTTCAGTTCTACAGGCTGACTTTATAGTGCTATGTGGTGGGCACGTTAGCCCCAAAACCTCTCCTAGTTTCTTGGCCAATCCCCCACTAGAGTATGTGCCATCAGTAAAGGAGCAACAACAACAACCGGCAACCGCTTATGTGTACCTGCTTAAATGTGAAACACAGGCAAAAAGCCGTTGTGAAAAAGGGGTCGGTGGCGGCGAAAAGGAACACTGGAGCGGCGCCGAGTAAAGCCCGCTTCACCGGAATGAGAACTCGGGGGTTAGACATATATTGAGTGTTTCGCAGTAAAAAACTTTCCCGCACTACGACAGCCTCTTGAGGCCCTCGCCTCCTGCCCCCTCTACGGCGTCTGCGAATGACACCTTCACTCTAATCACGTGGGGGAAACATACACCCCGTTCCTCCTTGCTTCAGTGGAAATGCTTTCGAAAGACGACAGTGTATCGCCGCGACTGCCATGCAACCGCCTCCTCTCTCTTCCCTGCCATTTTTCGCGATCTTCCCGTGCATGGATGCCAGCCGACTTGTTAAATTCAACTTTCCGCGCATTTGTACTAATCTCGCGCCATCTGGCGAAACAGTGGTTTTTGTTTTCTTTATGTTGCGTATATTATTTCGTGTTAAAGCGTTTTTTTAGTTTCGCCAATCGGCTACATCGCTGACAGAAATGCAGGCAGCCGAAAAAATGGCGGATCCCACCTACCGCAGGAAATCGACGTAAAGCGGAGCGTTTATCATGGTATACATGGGTTAAATTGAGCTTACATGTGCCATTTTACAGTGTGATTTCGCTGGGCGTAGTAGCTGATTTTAAGAGCATAGAGACCTCTAGCCTTACCTTTGCACTGGTGCAGCATCAGGCAATAAAATCTCCGACCCAATTTTTTACAAGAACTGTTTACGTGCTTTTGTGGATGCCTTTTTTGTGCCCTAGTACGGGCTGGCTCCATTAACTTTCCACAAAATGAAAATGGCTACCAGCCACTACCCTCCCCGCCCCACCCGCCGCCGACGTGACCCGGTGATCGTGTGCAAGAAGGAATCATCATTAGTTCACTGACGCTAGTAGCTGAGCAGCCATTACTTGAGATGGGCTTGTCTGCGGACCTAAACACAAGTGCGGTCATAAACAACCACTCGAAAACATTGAGGACGTATTTGCTTACCGCTAATCGCCACTGGCTACCATTCTCCGTCTTCATAGCTCCAGTTTGGCACGTTTTTGTGTTCCCCCATCGGTAGAGATCCTTACTGTCGAGCATTTATGGCACAACCGAGGTACTCTTGTTTCGAGTGCGACGCTCCTTCGTTAACAACTTGGAGGTCACGGAGCGCAGATACCGGATACGCTTGCAATGTTTTCCTTTGAGTATGTTGTCCTGGCCCCGGCTATATCTCCTTCATTCTTTATTTTTACGGGAATGACTCGTTAGCCGCGCTGCTCCTTCAAGACGCATCGTTTTTCATGGCCCCTTGCTGTGATGAGTTGTGAGTGACGCAGTACGCAATTGTCAAGGGAGTATCTTGCTTTTGACGCAATTCTGCTTGACGCAATGCCCTCTGCTTTTGACGCAATGCGTCACTCATGAAAGGCAACATTTGCAAGCGGCTGCACTGCTTTCTCGCTCCCTTTCTCTCTGTCGCACTCCCGTGGCCTCCATGGAAAGCTCACCACAATTCCGAATGAATTACGGAGTCATAGCAAAAAAAAAAATGTCTGAAACAAATTATTTTACAACCAAGCAACATTTTCATTCGTCCGCAACACTATCAACCATGCTATACAAATCTGCAATTCGGAATCTGCCGTAGACTGCTGTTAGTGCTTAGACGTTACTCAAATATGGCGGAACATTTTTACTGCGCGCCAATTATCGTTATTTTTAGGCAGTCATCGACTGTGGAGAAATTATTGTGTTACGCCTTTCCGGCAGCACTGCACCTCAGTACGTGAACACCCCCGCAGGTAATGAGAATACTTGTTGATATTTTTCTGTCTCATACAGATTTTTCACGCCTAATGAGACTTGCGCATGTTTGTTGTACGAATTTGTGCACAATATTTGGCATTCATAAGCACTCTAAGTAGAAATTTGCTGTAGAATGGCGCAACACCGCGAGTTAGCACATGTATGAAGCACTAAGATGGCGCACATATGTCGCCATCCCGTGTCGCAGAGGGCGAGAATCGCAACACTTGCGCCTCTTCTCCCTTAAAAGGGGTCCGGTAGACAAACGCAGGGTTGCCACGGGGGGGCTTGGCGGGGGCTGCCATTGTGGGGGTCGTCCGCGGTTGGGCACAAACGGGTAGCTGGGTACGTTAGACAGACGTATAGAGCGTGCGACCCAGGTAGGACGCATGCATGGTGCCGCTTCGTTATGTTCGCTTGAAGCGGCCGCCGTTTTTCCCACTTGCGAGAGATCGGCGGGTACCAGGGTCGGTTTTCCATGCACCCGCTGACTTCGCCTTTTTGCTTGCACAGGTGATTTCAGTGGGTTACAGGTAGCTGGGTCAGCTGGCCCTCTCCAATCTTTCACCGCAGTCGACCACCCACAGCTCTTCTGCGGCCGTGCGCTGCTTGGAAGACAGGAGTTGATTACCTGTCCCAAGGAGTTGCGCACTGTGGTTTGCCGCGCATGGACGGCAGGTACGCCCCTAATTCTCCGAAGACTGGGTTATTTTACCAGAGCTGTTGTTGTATCGTAGCGTCCCACGCAGTCTTCACTGATTTATCGTCCTTTAGGAGTGATTTCACCCACGTGGCGAAGGCCTAGCGACCCTGCCCCAAGGATTGGCTCGCTCCAACTGGTGATCGAACTATTTGCAGCAAACGCTGTATTGGATGCAAAAGTCGCACAATCTTGAGGACGAGGCGATGGGGCACGTTGCCGTATTCCGCTTTTGTCAAAACCTAGGCCAAGCGCAGGCGCATTGACTTAGAAGCCCGCAACTACGGAAGATTGAACTGTACTCTCGAAGTACCTCACGTGTGTGTTGTTCTGCTCTCTCCTCGTGTTCGCGTCTTCAAGGCTGGGTTCCACCGCCATTCAGAGTATGTACCAACGGACCCAGCAACGAACTCTTCTACATCAAGAAATTGTTCATCTCGCCAGCGAGCACCTTTGTTTTCTGGCCTAAGAACACCTTTCTCCTGGTATACCCCTCAGTTTCACGCTGTCCGATTAGCCAATTTTGTTCGTTCACTCAAGTTCCGCTTTCCAATATTAATAAAACCCTTCAGCTTCTCTCGGAGAGTTTCTCAGTAGATAAGAAGCGTACATATACTCAATCCAGCAACGGTAATTCCACACTAGTGTACTTTATCCAGCTAGTGTAATTTATCCAGCTTCAAATACGGTTAGTCCGTTTGGTGTGAATACCAGGAGTTTGCGTTCACCAGCCCCTCTAGCCGCAGATAGTACACCCAACAAAAGGGTAACTTCAAACTGCAGGTAAGTGCAATTTAGAGTGATATATTCACGAAACGTTGTGTTCTTAGAAAATGTTACGTCAGCGAGACCGTGGTGCAATTAGCTTTATTGCCATTTCAAAAGGCCGCGCTACTGGTTCGCATTCAAGCTCTGCTAGATTTATTTCTTTGTTACTGTTACAAAAGGCAAGGTGTTTATGTTTTCGCCTGACCAGCAGCTGTCAGATATCTTCTGGGATTTTTCATTTTATCTAGTTATTGAGGAAGCGAGTAAGGCATATAGAATAGGATGGTCCAACTTAAAATATCCACCGCCGTTAAGGGGGCATGTGAGCTTTGGAAGCGTGCTTTCCGACTATCTGCCGCATACGTCTTGAACGTGCAGCAACAAAACTTTGTTGTCTGAACCCAACAAGCCATTTTCGAAGCGTCCAAATTTCTCCGCTTCCTACTCACTCCGTCTTCTTGTCTGTTCAGCGCGAGGAAGCAAGCTTGATGCCGCTATGCTTAGCGGTTGGCAACCTACTCAGGCATAATGTGTGTGCGAGGGAGAGAGACAAAAATATATGTTAAAAGTGCTTCTTGGCGCGGCACTGAAGCATAGCAATAGCCGTGCAGATAAATGGGTTGAACTGTTGAGAAGGCATACGGAAAAAACGGGGAAAACTCCGAATGGCCTCTTGCTTGTGGCGGTGTTTGGATAGATGTCCCCTGTCGCAACTCTTCAGGAATTAGACTAGGTTTTCTTGAAGATAATGGCACCGTTTTGTGCCGCTCCCCGGTTTCTGGGCTGGTGACATGGCGAAGCGATCGCGGTCCCTACGGGAAGCGGCACGGCAGCGCAGACACGACGCACACCCGACCCTAGATATGTAGCCATCTAATAAAGCAGCCACTTGCAGTATAACATTAACTGCAAGTGACTTCCCAAACGAACCCTTTTTTTTGGTAAGAAGTGTCGTTGAGATTATTACCGTTCTATGAAATCTATCTCGCGTTCAAGATTTTAAAAGCAGGAAAACCACCTAAGGGGCGCGGTGACAGCAACGGAAAGCAAGTCACATACATCTCAAATATTATATATATGACGGCGTCTGCGGTACCAAAGGATGCGAATCAGTCCTGCTGTAGCGTTAATGTACACCAAATATTAATCTCTGAAACTTAAAAGGTTTGTAACAAAATATTAAGAAGGATAGACAGGATCTCCCAAAACCTGTAGGCGAAAGTCTATTTGAACTTTCAGGAGAGCTTTGTGGCTTCGCCCATCAACACTTGACCGGCCCTTTGGTGAGCACCCTGTGACGCTCGTCACGCTCTCTCGCCATCGCCAAGCCCTCCTGTTTACCCCTGTCGGTGAACTCGCGTCTCAAGGCGCGGGCGGCTCGTATAGCCTGTATTCAATAGCGAGGCATGCATGCAGGCAACCATGTGAGTGCGCCGTCACTGCTTATGTCGGGCTCCGCGGGATGGCGGTACGTGTCCGTGCAAAGCGCATGATATGGGTTTGATATTCCAAGCTCTAGCCCGCCGAACGCGAAGTAATGCGTCGACTCCAATGGAGTGCGATTAATAACAACTCTGTTGACACCACCGTTGAGAATAAGTTTGAAACGGAGCACACGGCGCACGCCGGTGTTATATGTTTCTTCGGCATGCGGCCACAGCTGGCACAAGCGCGCCATGTCCGTGGCAGCTTCGGCCATGTCCGTGGCCATTTCAGTGTTGCCAAACGAAGAAATTGACTGCTACACTTTTCAACTGAATACCACGTATACAGCAAGCGAAACACCGGCAAACCCTGCACCGGCGCTCTGCTCCCTCGTCCTTTGTGAGAGCCTTTCTCTGACTCCCTCTGGCATGGCTGTAGTTCCGGATTTTCTGCTACAACGTTTAAAACTAAGAGATCGAATTATGCTGTAGCCTCAATTTAATGAACACCACTTCCCGCGATGTGATATCAACGTTGTAAACGCAAGGCAAACTTATTTTGCCGCTGGCAACTTTCTGACGCAACTGCCCCAACTTTCGGTGGGGCAACGCAATGCGCTCCACTCAGAAGTCCCGGTTGTAGCCACACTGGACCTTTAATGTACCAATTTTTAAGCTAATTTTATTTGCCACATTCGAATGGCACCCAATACGCACTTTGGCAGAGATTCCGCCTCTTTTATACAGGTATGATTTGCTTTCCCCAGCAGTGGTACTTTTTTATGTGAAAACGCCGCTTTTTCTCATAGTGGGGCTTTTAACTGCTTTCACTCTCTCTGATGGAGGCGATAAGCAAAAAACGCCGGGTGTACGAAATTTTCTGCGCACGTTACAGATCCCCAGGTGGTAAAAATTAATCCGGAGACCCTCCACTAGGGCGCGCCTCATCGCCTGTGAAGCGACGGCGACTTAAAACCCCACAATCAATCAATCAACGCTTGCGCTTAACCCCTCCCCCCTTTCCCATTCAAAAACAGCGGGCCATCAATAAGAGGCCTCGTGAATGACCAACGTTTTTGTGGAAACGAAGCTTTACGTCAACTCTTAAGGCATTGCATCGGTATCTAACAAGTTGTAGCAAACGTTCGAACAAAGGGTACCGTCTTGATCAAAAGTTAAAAGGCCACTGTGGTTGTCACCGATGTTTAAAAATTCCTATATAAATTGGTTGTATTCATTTCTAACTTCTCTGAACTCGATCATTACACAAGACAAATATTATCATCCAGCTTAATAACGCTAAGAACACTGCTGTTGCAAAAAATGTAGGCACTGCAATAAATTACGTTTATGACTGCCTACTTCCGGCAGGACATACATGTACTTCTTCAGTTATGTAAAATAATATATTGGAACTGCAAAATGCCGAGTGAAAAAAAAAAAGCAGTTCTCTCCTGTACTCGGGGAAGCTTTGATGTGCGTAGTTTAAGGCCTGCGCTGAGTGCTGAACACTAAGACGCACGAGAAAGAACATGTACACTCGACGTAAAGAGTGCGCAGGTTTTACCTAAAATAGGGACATTACCTTTTGTATGCATACAGTATTTGCCGTGAAGACGCAAAGACAGCCCTAATTGTTATTTGTAGTCCGCAACGTTAAGAAAGGAAGATAACGAAGATTAAAATATCTTCCACCAACTAGGCCGTCACCAAGCTTTAGTCAAGTTCCATACTTCACAAAATTTTAGCAAGTAATGGAATGTCTCGAAGAATAAAAAGACTGCAGGAAGCCTTGAAGTAGCCGGGGGCGCGTCGTTAATGTCCGTGGCCTGTGACACTCGCCCAGTAGGTCTGCATAAGCGTCGCCAGACGACACAGGCAGCAATGTTTCAAAAGCACAGTTCTTCGTGGCAGATAATTTAACAATGTAACACCTTGCAAACTCTGTTATTTCGGACCTACTGCAAGGCGAGGTGGCTTTCCTCTTGCGTGAGTCAGTGGGTATCGGTCGCTGACACCTCTGAGTCGTACACGCGAAGATTCCAAAGGGACAAGGGTCTAATTCTGTTTCAGTGCTTTGAACTCCATCCCAAGGTATATGAGTGCAGGAATCCAAAATTCTTCTGTAACAAATTTTGGGAGCGGAGTGCTCAATCGCGTCAGGCCCGTTTTCTCCGGTTTGGCCATGTTGAAAACAAATGTACAAATTAGATGGGCGGAAAGACCTATTCTGGATTCGAAGCGCTTCGGACCCTTCCCCTGTTGGCGCTGCCTCATGTAGGTTCCCTCACTTTGCAATCACGAAAGCGTGCCTGCCGTCGCCAAGTGTCCTCACTGGGATTACGTGAGGCGCCCACCGAGTGTACTACACTGCAGTTCGTAGCCGTGTAATACACATGGAGTTAAAAAAAAATATTATGACAGTTAGTTCGCTGCTGCTAAACAATTCGAACGAAGCACTGAAAGCCCAAATAGTTATTATAAAAGCGCGTTAATTCGACTTCGTTAATTCGGAAAATTGGTTAATTCGACACGTCATCTGGTCCCTGTAAATATACGCATCACTCTATGAGACGGGCGCTCGTTATTTCGGACAGATTTGACCGCAAATCGGATAATTCGGTCGACTTTCAGGCCGCTGGCGACGCTCAAAACGAAAAAAGAACATTCGCAAAAGTGAAGCTCAAACGCAGCATCGCCATGGACATCAATTATCGACTTGGCTTGACTTGAGACTGGTTGAACGTCTTTTCTTCGCGTGTAGGTTTCGGAGTGTGATGCCTGATGAGTGACGCTACGATTATGTCGGCATGATGCTGGCGTTGCCACTGCCGGCTCTCTGACTGATAAAACAAATCGTCAAGATTGATGCATGGCGACGAATCTGATACCGAGAGCTCGAGAGGAGCAGCCGCACATGACACACGGCCCTCTCGTACTGTGAAGGAAGCCGCGGAGGCCCTTGTCGTCCTCGAAAATTTTTTTCATCTCTGTATTATTGTCGTTTAGGCGTAAAGAATGTCATAGCGACCCCGCACTGTTTCTTCGAATTCAATCGGGCAAGATTGGTTTCGGGCTTATAAATATTTTGGTGGGTTCTCTGCAGTAGTGTGCTGTCAAGTCACACGTTTATGCACTATAGTCGCAAACTGGCGACAGGAACGTTCGCAGCAAGCAAGATTCACTATATAGTGTTTAGTGTACAATATGTTGTTTATTGTATTTTTTTAATATCAAGGAAAATAGATTATTGGTTTAATTTGTCACTACACTTCATATTTCAGAATATATTACTCTTAAGCGCCGCACAAAACACCTTGCGCTGTGGTTTTCTCTTTCAAATTGAGTTATAAGGTGGCTCCGGGCAAGCCACAATCATTTCATATTACCGGGTGGAGAACCGTTAAGCTAGGCACGTGTGCTGCTTGTTGAAGTGGAGCATACGGCAAAAGTAAATTACAAAACCGGCTGTACCTGGCTACGTGACGCATTACAACTATTACACTCAGCAGCAAATATTTCTTAATGCGATTGTATGTGTCGTTTCAGTTCGAAGCGGCTCCTGGAACAATTTGTTGCACAAGTATAGATATATTGTTTGCGGCTGACAGCTGCCTTTATCATAGTTTGAATTGGAATGAAAGAAGCTTTCCTTAGAGGCAGTTGGCACAATAATTTCGATTTATCATGCGACGCTGCGAGGTGCGACAAGTGGAACGTTGCTTCTTAGTTTAGTTGCGAGTGTTGCGGCTGCGTATCGAAGCGTGTAAATACAAAACTGTTGGTTCGAGTTCAAGTGTAATGAAGACCAAGCTTCCTTACGTCTTCGGCGATGCAGCGTATACCTTCCAACTTTGACACATGGCGCCAAAATAGGTGATCCCAGGCATAGGTGGGAATCGACGGAACGCGAAGATTTCATTGAGGGATGCCTGCTTTAAAATAAACCGGTGTGCCGCTATATGTGTTATTCTTGTGCTTCATGTATTTGGTGATTTCTGAGAAAGGTGAGCCGCGGTGAGTGAGTGCTTCACCATCGTGCTTCACCGCCTGACTCACCGTGCTTCACCATAGGGCTTCGTTGCTAACGAACAAAAACACCTTGGAATACGAGCCGAAGCTTCTTCATTTGCTTGATTCTCTTCCATTTGTTGTTAATTAATCGCTTTACTTACAGCTCAACTTGTCTTGTTTGAGCTGTACTATCGGAAACAAAAGTATAAATTACATGCGCCAGCGGCACGGAGGCATTGTAACGCCACTACGCGGTAAAGCGAATGCTGCTGAGGCACTGGCTGTGTAGCCTATTTGAACTGCACGCATGAGCATTTGGTCGCTCAAAGCGATACGCTCATCGTTGACAGAAACCCGCATGGTTTCGCTTCGGCTGCACGTGTCCACGGGCCGTGAACTTCTAGGGGGTGGTTGTCATCGTCAAAGGCCAACTCACATAAGCGGGATACGTTTACAGGCGAATAATCATTGCCTCCTGCGTGGTCACTAAAAAGTCGAGCCTCAGGCATGTATTAGCTCAGCAAACTTACTGTAGGGGCTAGGGGGGGGGGGGTGCGTAATCCCTAATTTTATGTGATTGCGCATTGTTGAGTACTAACTTCATGGGCACACATATCCGCGTTCCAATCACCAAGACGAGAAGAGATTCTGCAAGAATGTGTGCGGTGGTGCCTTCCTAAGTGCTACTTTGTAATTAGCACCCTCAAATTCTCGTGTAGCATCAGGATATTTCTGTAACACTCGTTTGACAGGAGATGGCCGGAGCTCATATGCTAGGTACACTTTAACGGCATAGTGACCCCGACTTTTCGGTGTCAGTATTATTACACAGTTCACTTCCTTTTTTTCTCAGCTAGAATATCCTACCTGAAATATCAGCGGAGTGCGACGCTTCGAACACACTTTAATATGAATTCATTTATCGCGCCGACGATAGAACACCAGGCGGAGCGGGGCGCAGCGAGTGGGCATCAGCGTGACATCACTCCGTGGTAGGGAAAAAAAGGTGACGTAGCCGAGTGCCTCCCACGTTCGGCCTAATCCCGTGAATTAACTACACTGGCACGGCCCGGTGAGCGGCGACAAGGCGGTGGCACGTTCGCAAACTGATGCACGTTACCAGAGCTACAGGCATCACCGGTCCCCAGCAAGATACTCTTGCCAAAAAATGGCTGCAGCTTTGCTCCGCTAACCCTGGATACGCCAAGCAAAACGTCGGTTTATCCTGGTTACGTCTTGTTTTGGCTTGGTTAACCATTTATATATCTGCTAATCATTATACCTAGGTAGACAATCTTCGTTAAGCCAGGTATGGCGGCTGTGCTTTTTATTGTGGCCCCACTTCTAGAGTTTCGCGAGCCGCACGGCTCGTTCTTCCTCAGTCTACGGACGCTATAGCTTCGGGCGCTTGGCATTCCGGACCCTCTCAATTGTAGCAGCTAGCCGGGCGATATCCGCGGTGTGTTCAGACGCGGCTTGGCGACGACGGCTCAGAGCCTCCGCTCCCGCTCAACGCTCAGAGGCGAGGTCCGGAGAAGACAGCCAGGCGCGTGACAAGTCACCTGGTCAGGCGGCAACCCAGCTGCAGTGAGCGCACGCGCCACGCCGTGGCGGCGTAGGCGGCTGGCGAACGCATAGACGGCGGAGCTCGGCGTGGCGAGTCACGTGATGCGTGGCCAAGGCTACGGCACGGCTGCGGTCAAATTGCAGGTCAAACACTGGCGAAGGTGAAATTTGGCTCGACTAAGTTTCTTTAAAACAGACTTCCAGACGCGGGAAGCATGCCGGCAATATTGCGTATAATTGCAATAGAAGTCGGCATCAGGACATCTATTGAATACGGTCATCAAATATCCGCCGCGATGGTAAGCCTAAGCGCCTTCATGCAGCTTAGCCGGTCATCTCCGGAGGCAGGGCGATCAAAAGAACCACTCCACTGGCCTCCGCAAAGTTTTACTCCCGCACAGAACTTGGTTGTCAGAGCATACGCGCCTTCCGGCCTGGAGGCATTGGCAACCAAAAATGACGGTCTTCAGGGCTGTTGAGTATAATTAATTATTGCGCGCTCAAGTATTTGAAGGTTTGTTTCCGGTTTGTCAGGCCACTAAGGCATCATAAATGATAAAAGGGCACATAAATATTTGTTGTCCGTACTCCTTTAAGGTTATCGAAAGACATGTAGCCATAGTTTTCTTTTTTTCTTGGGGGCGGGGGTGGGGGTGGTGCTATTTTCGTATTTCGTGTGCCCAGGTTTATTTGTCATCCAATCACACTCAACTGTTTTGGTTTCGTTTCAGCTCAATTGTTTGACCTTTGCCCTGTTCGCTTGGACTGCCGTTGTCATATTGGTTTAAGACCTGTGTTCTACAGCGGACGCCGTTCATCGATTTTTAAAAGCGAAGCTTCAGTGTCGTCACTGATGTCATTGTACGCCCATACGAAAGCCAACTTTCTCTGACAATTCCGACATTTTTGGGCTATGCACCCAAACATGTGTGGGCCCCCATCACCATGACCTTCTCCTCCCGTGGACAACGTGTTCAGCGCTCCTACGTCGGATACCACCCGAGAAAACCAACCAGATTGTTCGGCTACGACCGCCGCCGATTGCAACATGGCTCCGAGGCCGCCTCAGCCAGACTCAGCAGCAACATCGCTTTTCAGCGACGCCGATAACGCGTCGCAACCTACCACTGGGCTTGAAGCCGACGAAAGCACCATGACAGAAGATGAATCCTGCGAAATGGTTGCGTCGATACCCGATCCAAACCCAATCTCAGTGCTGTCCATGGAAAATTCGCCTCGAAATGATCCCTCTCAGGTACGAGTTTGCACTTTTTTCCCCATCTTCAAAATGTGCCAACCTACCCAGAATAGAAGCATGCTCTTCTCGCACATGCAAAGATAAGGGCAGTGGAATTGTCCGCTCGCAGACCGTCTCGAACGCTCGCTACGCCGACGCACAGTTTCGAACGCCTCTGCGTCCAGGCTAACCCCGCGTGGCAGAAACGGTCTTTTCACTGACAATGAACATCTCCAAGAGGATTGGCAGCCTGGCAAGTGAAAAAAAAAGCTTCAGCTACCGATCCACTCAATGTTAAGCATACTGTGATTATTAGGCTTACATCGCCCGGGCAATTAGGCGCACTCCCCGCACGTTCGCTGCACGGAGCTATCGCCTCTTCTACTCAGGATTTCAGTTAAGGCCTCTCAAATAGAGCGACCAGTTCACAGTAGACGTTTCTCATACGCATGCCCGTGATCACCTTATCGGACTACAGTTTCTCGCCATTTCCGGTAAGGCGACACCTGTTCAGGCATATGAGAACATTCACCCCGGTCAGATTCGTGGTGTCATACATCGTGCAAACGGGCTAACAAGTGAACAGCTTATGGCTAACCTCACCTGCTACTCGTGCAAGATAATCAGCGCCAGGCCCACGGGCACGAACGGAGCCGCTCTAATCACATTTGAGAGCTTAAGACTACCCCGGAAAATTCATTTATACAGCACACTTTTACTGGTAGTGCCTTACCACCCGAAAGCTCCTGTAATGATTGCAGCGCCGATGGACCCCCGTCTTGACGATGACCCCCCTCCCTTCTCGTGGCCTTGCTGAGTCTCCCCATCCGGCGTCGAATGTTGGGCGGCCTCCGCCGACGCCAGCGAGTCGCACCCTTTGTTGGGCCTCGCCGGCGGCTTTTGTGCGGCGTCGGGGGAGGCTTTCCTTTCATCTTGACCTTCGGGGACGGCCGGGGGGGAGCGGAGGTCAAAACCCTTTTTGGCATGTGCGCTGCTGTGGGAGAGGCGGCATTGCTCGCGCCCTGCGCGCACACGCTTCGACGAGTTTGTCGAGAGCTGCGACTGCAAGCGGTCGCACGAAGACTCGCTCCCGTGGCAAGTTCTGGGCGCCGGAACCCACGCATCTTTCCAGCCAACCGTGCGGCGGTTTGGCACCTTTTTGGCCTCCGGGCCCCCACGAGGGATCGTGCCGCGATACTCCCTTGCGCGCTGCGGCGCCTTTTATTTTAATCCAGTTTTCGTTTGTCTTGTGCTATGTTTCGTCGTCTCTTGTAATACGTGTAAATATACTTCTTTTTCTTCATCACGTACTGGCCTCGTCTCGTCATCCGGGTCCTTCACCACCCTCCACGACGACACCAACCACCTTCACCAACGAACCAAACTTTACTGGCGCAGCCCGACAGCGTCGTGGACATCTTCGTCGCTTCAAGTGACGAACTCGTGAACGAAGTGTGACCCAGAGGCGACTTCGAGAGTAGAAGAGGAGAGAAGTCGACACCCCGCAAGGACAAAGACGAAGCAGGGCGGCTGCGAGCCGCCTGCAAGACAGCGATGCGTTGGTTCAACTGCCGGGAAGAAAACATCCTTGCACCCTCGGATCTCCGCGGGAGAGAAGTGGGAGTGCTGTGAGCGGTGCAGCTTGGCGGCCAGATCATCGCCGGTGAGTGGTCTGTCTCTGCACCTTCCTTTTTGGGGGACAGTCCTCATTGCCAGAGCCCAGCATGGCCAGAGACAAAGAGCTGGAGGTTGAACGCGCAAAAACGCGAGAGCTCGAGCGGCTCGTAAGGTTGGCCGAGGCCGAATTTCGGACGCGGCCGGGTAACGAGAACGTGGTGCGGCCATGCTGCAGTTGCGGGCAGACCACACACTCGTCCGCCGACTGCCGCGTTTACCGTCATCTAGACCGTGACGCCAGCCCACCCCCACCAAAGGGACGCTGTGTTGAGGTGGGGGGTCCGGAGTCAAGCGAAAAAGCCGCGTCTCGTCACCGCTGCAGTGTCGGGCGTCTCCAAAAGACGGCCTAACAAAGTGGGGCGGCAGGCTAGTGGGGACCGAGCGTCACCGCTAAATCATTCATGCTAAGGCTCGACAGTGTCAGCGAAACCGTGCGACTGAGAAGGATTTTCAATCCGTATCAGTTGACCAGGTCGGCTAAGTCAGTCGCATTGGCAGAAAACTTATCGTAAAGGGACGGCTGTGGGCTCCGCGATTTTCCCCTCGTCGAGGGCTATTGTCGCCGGCACCTCGGCTACACAGCCAAGGCAGCGGAGTCGGCCGGCGAGCCCAAGGGTCAGGCAGGGGCGCCCACCGCGACAGCGCGCGCCGGGAGAGTGGGGGCAGGCTTTGTTAGCGCTGGTCCAGGGGAGGCAGATGAGCCTGCCAGCGGGGACTTCTCTTCACTGAGAGACACTGAGGCGGGGGCAGATCGGCGGATCGGGCCCGATAAACCGGCTTCATCGTTGGATGATTCACTGCGAAACGCCATCGCGGACCTTGCTGCCCGGCGTGCGCCGGTGGCTATTGTCGGCGACTACCCGGCTGCCGCAGCTAGAGGCAGCGGAGCCCGCAGTTTCAAGCCACCGAAAGGCCGGGTGCTCCCACCTTGACGGCGCTCGCCGGGGCGGGCTTCCGCCGGGATCGGCCGGGGAGGGCATATGAACCGGGAAATGTCGAGGCGCATCCGCTGAGCGCCAGAGAAGTGCCCGGTCAGACCGCCGACGCACAATCTCCACCGTATCCTGACCGGCCCGGTCGAAACGGTGTGCTCGGGGCAGACGCAACTGCAGACGTTTGCTGTAAGAATGCCCCTATCAGCCAATGCTGCTGGCGGCAGCGAACAAACCGCTGATGCCCTGACGAGAACCCGGACTCGCGCGCCATTGGGCTTCCGTCCGCACAAACTAGTGCTCGCCCTCAGGCATACCCGCCTGGGATTCCCTGTTTCGACAGGTCGCTATCCGGGAGGGATAGAGGCTTTAGCGGTCCCCTGAGTGAGCTTTCTGGGGCGCGGAGGCCGATACGCTGTTCCGCCGCGCTGAACGTTAAGAAACGGTCGCTTGCTGTCGGAGCGAATCAGGACTCAGGCGTAAAGACAAGGGTCAACGAAAGGCAGGCAGGAGGCAACTCGGCATGCAGGGAGGGAGCAACGGCAGGCACGGACAGGTAAACGTAAGCGTCTCAAGGCCCGTGCTCCTGGTCATGCGGGTCGCTCTGGCATTGTGGACTTCCCGCACGGGCTGCAGAGGCGGATCACCTGACTCCGCGGCGAATGCCGAACATCGCGATTTGTGCAACAACCAGGTGAACTCTCACCTCGAGGCCGCACCCGATTAATTCGAGTGCTACTGGTGGAAGGAAAAACTGTGGTGCACTGACTGAACTCTCATGAACGGTTTTTTTTTTCTGTCGCTGCTGTGGTTTTCTTTTTTTTTCCCATAAGCTTGCGGGGGCGATAGCGTTCACCTTGCGTTTTGTTCATAGTTGCATTGTTCTTGTCGCTGCCGTTCTCCGTCTTCGCTTCCCTTGGTGCTCGCGAGCGAGTATCACTTTTGTTGTGCCTTTTGCCTTTGGGGTTATATTCAGCACGCGTATTTTTCTGGTTGGCATGACGTGCCCCGGGCGCGTTATGCGCATTTGTTTTTCTCTTCGTGTAGCATGTCACTTTGTACTTTGCTGGCATGCGGAAATCGCGCTTGCATGCATGGAGCCCTCAAAGGATATTTCTTCGCGTTTGTTTGTTGTTTGTTTGGGTTATCCGCGCTGTAATCACTTTGTTTTGGAGCTGTAGTAGTCCAAGCAGTCCTGACACAGGCTTTTCATAGGGGAGCTGTAATGATTGCAGCGCCGATGGACCCCCGTCTTGACGATGACCCCCCCTCCCTTCTCGTGCCTTGCCTGAGTCTCCTCCATCCGGTGTCGGAATGTTGGGCGGCCTCGCCGACGACCAGCGAGTCGCACCCTTGTTGGGGCCTCGCCGGCGGTCTTTTGTGCGGCGTCGGGGGAGGCTTTCCTTTCATCTTGACCTTCGGGGACGGCCGGGGGGGAGCGGAGGTCAAAACCCTTTTTGGCATGTGCGCTGCTGTGGGAGAGGCGGCATTGCTCGCGCCCTGCCGCACAACGCTTCGACGAGTTTGTCGAGAGCTGCGACTGCAAGCGGTCGCACGAAGACTCGCTCCCGTGGCAAGTTTCTGGGCGCCGGGAAACCCACGCATCTTCCAGCCAACCGTGCGGCGGTTTGGCACCTTTTTGGCCTCCGGGCCCCCACGAGGGATCGTGCCGCGATACCCCTTGCGCGCTGCGGCGCCTTTAAATTTTTAATTCCCGTTTTGTTTTGTCTTGTGCTATGTTTCGTCGTCTCTTGTAAATAAGTGTAAATAGACTTCTTTTCTTTATCACGTACTGGCCTCGTCTCGTCATCGGGTCCCTTTACCACCCTCCACGACGACACCAACCACCTTCACCAACGAACCGAACTTTACTGCTCCCGTATGCGAGACTTGTCATAAAATCTCACACAGGAAAAATTCGTGTCCCCTCATCGATCAGCGCCGGTGCTCCTTCTGTGGTCACCCCGCACATGGCAACCTAGAGCCCTGTTGTCCTACAGAACCAGTATGCCGAAACTGCGGCGGTCACCACCTAGCCACATACACGAAATGACCTGCTCGGCAACAGTCGACCAAAAGCCTCAGAAACGGCATTCGTCGCCGTATCCGACTGTCACGACGAAGGGAGCGTTAACAACAAGTCGAGCTTCGTCGTGGCAACCAAACGTCGACCGCAACTGCGTATAACACCCCTGTTAGTACACAATCAGCCTCAGAACCTTTTGTGGTTGTTCCTGAGGACTTCCCGCCAATACGAAGGCAGTTATTAC
This sequence comes from Haemaphysalis longicornis, assembly GCA_013339765.2. Lineage (NCBI taxonomy): Eukaryota > Metazoa > Arthropoda > Arachnida > Ixodida > Ixodidae > Haemaphysalis > Haemaphysalis longicornis. Next base: position 209,830,375 of record CM023450.1, on the reverse strand, counting down.
CGAAGGCAGGAGACAGGGAAGGCAAAGCGAAACGGCGCGATGCGCAGGAACATACCACGCAATCTGGGGGTACTACAGGGAAGGCCGCTCCGTTATCACTGCCGGCATCTTTCGAGCAACATACGCCGGTACCACAGCAGGCACGGTTCCATCGTGCTATGCTGATGCTCTTCGTGCTACACGTCAAGGTGCCAAAGCACATTTTTCGTCGAATCGCTCCACAATGGTACTCTTGGAAGAAGACCAACTCAAGCGCATTATCAAACTGATTACTGCAGAGCTGATAAAACAAATAGCGCCTGTCTTAGGAATGCCGCAAGTATCTCCGAATCAAGGGCCTGGACTCGGACATACATCATCTTCATTTTTACGCACCTTGCAATTCCATTATGGTAAGGAGTAGCACGAACCCACATGACATCTTTGCTTGGGATTCGCCTATCTGGTTCTTGCAATGGAACTGTCAGGGAATTCGTCGCAAACAAGCTGACCTTCAAAGAAGACTGTCCATCACACCAACGCTCCCTCTTGCTGTCTTACTTCAGGAAGCGGGCACTAATAGGTCAAATCTAATAGGGTATAATCCTTAATGCACCCCTTCCATGCAGCACCGACGTCCCGGGAGAGGGTCGCGAACTGCGTATCCACTAGCTAATGGGCAGGTATGCATCATTGTTGTCTCTCGAGCGGCCCACACCGAGCTGGACACTTCCTCTTGGTTTGTAGTTGGGCAAGTTGGTACATAACTTTAACATAGCTTGTGTTGTCTTCATCTTCCCTTTGTCCCGTTCCTCTTGGTGTACACAGACGCAGGAGGTAGTGGGAGTGCGCCTTACATAAGATGGTGACCAACTAACCTTCGTCTTTTCAGATTATGCCAGATCATTCGGTACTACTACATATCGAGTGGATATGTCTTTTCTGGAACACTTCTTAAGAATATATCCCCACGATCGCGTTATTGTGGGGGCGATTTTAACGCCATGCACGCCTGCCGGGGATATCAACGCTCAGATGGTAGGGGAAGACACCTGTGGCAACTAATTGTCAAAGGCAAACTCACCATCGTCAACGAGCTGGCCCTACCACCTCGATTTGGACAGCACAGAGGTCAACAGGACTCCGCTCCAGACCTCACACTGTTTTCTCATCACAGTGAGCTCCAATGGTCACGGGTCGATGATGTCATGGGCAGTGATGACTATTCTGTAGTGTTGGGGTATGCCCCTCGAGGGCGAAGGTTATTGAAGCCCCCCCCAGTTCCATAGAATAGGAGGAACGCATTTCATGGGATGATTTCCGTACGATGCTCAGTGAGGTGGACGTCCTCACGGGATTAGACGAGCTGATCGCTCAGATCAACGATGCCAAGAAAAAAGCTAAAACGAAGCTTTCATTCAAAGTCGATGCTCCGAAGCCGGACTCCCACCTTTTGAGATTGTGGAATCATAGACCTCGTGCTCTCAAGGCCTGTCGCCGATCTGGCCGGACACCCCGTCGGAGGTGCGCTCTCAAGCGAATTTCTCAAGAGGTTCAGCAGTATACGATGAACCTCGTGAGGCAAGATTGGCAGCTGCTGTGCTACTCGCTCAAGGAAGCCGCCAACTTGTCGAGGGCCTGGCATATTTTTCGAGCTATGCTTGGACGCAAGAGGCCTATTTCCCCTTCTTAAAGCATGGCCCTGAAATTGAACGTCTCTCCGGAACAGCTAGCCATACAAGCAGGGGAGATCTTTTTTCCTCAACCTGAGAATGTGGACGCCTTGCCAGCGGACCCGACATCAGTTGCAAAGGAATACGACGTTCCCTTCACGTTAGGCGAACTGGAGGCTTCCTTGTATGATTACAACACTAAAGGCGGCCCGGGGGCGGATGGTGTGCGATATTCAAAACTTTTGAACCTTCCCAAATCACATAAACTTGCCTTGTTGAAAGTTATCCACGAGTATTGGAACAACGGTGATCTTCCCTCTGCCTAGAAGCAATCAGTGGTGATACAAATACCCAAACTTGGCAGGCCGAGCCGAACATTACAAGACCTCATGCCGATATCCCTAACATCCAACCTCTGTAAGGTTATGGAACGCATGGTTCTGAGAAGACTGGAGTGGTACTTAGACAAGTACAATGTTCTGTCCCCTATGCAAGTAGGTTTTCGTCACCGGCTCTGTGCGCAAGATATTCTCAGGAGGCTTCATAACGATCTTTTCGCGTACCTTACCAGCGCACAGCTCCGATTGGACGTTGGCGTAGATGTGAAAAAGACGTCTGACTCCATGCCCCACTCTACCATTATTAACCGGCCCCAGGCCATAGGGGTAGGCGGAAACCATTACCGCTTCGTGAAAGCCTTCCTTGCGGACAGAACTTTCTCAGTAATGGTTGGGGATACTCAGGGTGAATGGCAGACCAACCAAACAGGCGTCCCACAAGGCGCTGTCATATCTCCGGCTCTATTTACATTGTCATGTCAGGTCTCCCACCAATGCTGACTTCGATACCCGGTCTTAATTTCGCCATGTCTGCAGACGACATAACCCTTTGGAAGCATTCGGGGTCACCCGAAAACAGGAACTAGCCCTGCAGGCAGGCCTGAATGTCGTTCATGACTACATCCAGCAGTGCGGCATGAAAACCTCTCCAGAAAAAAAAACCGAATACGTGGCTGTCATGAACAGTCCGCAACACCGATCCGGGGCCGAACGAATCCTTATCTCCGCGTTTAGGGGGCTCAGTCATATGCCGGAAATGAACAATTGGTATACTCGGCATGCTTATTGACGAGGACGGAGGACCTAAAAGCTGGCTTCATTGCACGATCAATACTTGCCATCAGGCCTTACACCTTATGCGTCGCGTCTCCGCCCGTGTATGGGGAATCGAAGAAGCGGGGCTCCGACAGATCACCATAGACCTCATAACGTCATAAATCCTGTACGCAAATTTGTACATGAGCCTTAACGCGACCCAACGCCTTCAGCTTGCGAGAATAAATCGCAAAGCGATGCGCTTGATCACTGGGCTACCGCAGTACTGCCCAGTAGTGGACCTGCACGCATGCAGCAAAATCAATGCCCTACAGGATGTGACAGAGCAGCAATCGCAAGCCCAGCGCGTCCGTCTTTTCACAACGGTGGCTGACCGTCACATCTTGCGGACATTGGGATAAGACGTCGACAACCTAGAACTGTGCTCGTCTCCTGCCCCACCATGGGAACTCATCGACTTAGTGGAAGGTATACCATTACCAAATAACATGATTCATGCTGAATTTTTGCGCAGCGTAAAAGACAAGGACAGATACAACAAGGGACACGAAGACCAGCGCAGACTAACAACTGAAATTTAATTCTTAAACAATTTGTCTAGCTTGAAAGGAAGGCCATATACGCATTTGGCAAAGCACGGTGAGCAATGTACTGTAGACAAGTGCGAACCTTTGTTGAACCAAACTACTATTGTGTTCTGTCACCCTAATCAGACTACCAGGGAAATTGTAGAAGCGTGCGATCAAGGGAGCATGGGTGAGCCACCCATCAGTCGCTTTGTCAGAAAAAGAAATACAGTTGTTGACCAATACAAGATAGTATAATATTGTTGCGAGGCGGCAGTTCGCCTTATCAAGTCAGTTTGATTGTACAGTTATCATGCTTTGCATTTTGATGGAGAGTGTACTAACCTGCTCATGCGCGGTGATCAAGGGTTGTTAGATAGTGTATATATATGTGTTGTTTAAGAAATAAATTCAGTTGTTAGTCTGCGCTGGTCTTCGTGTCCTTGTTGTATCTGTCCTTGTCTTACGCTGCGCAAAATTCAGCATGAATTCTGAGTACCAACTAGCCCGCTTAACGGTGTTATTACAAATAACATGAGTTCAGCTAATCCGCGAAAGGCGCAAAGCTGCCGCTAAACGCCACATGAAGATGTCACACAAGCTATCCCTAGAAGGGTCCGGTAAACTATTCACGGATGCCGCTCAGTTCTAGAATGGCGCCGCCATAGCTCGCCACGATACTGAGACAGACACGACTGTAGTTCAACGACTCACCGAGGAACACACGGTCACCAATCTTGAACTCATCGCCATACGACTTGCCATTACTCGAATAGTGGAAAGACGGGATCCGTAATCTCGCACCTACTATATTTACCCCGACACGCAAGCAGCGTACACCGCCTGCCGTGCAGGGGGAGCGGACTACTCCGTTCTTAACACAATTCGGAAAGAAGCCGGTCGCCTACGGGAGGAAGGTTACAACATAGTCATCAAATGGATTCCTGCGCATGAGGGAATTACTGGGAACGCTGCAGCTCTTTCCGCACCTTTGCCTGGATGCGCTGTCGTTTCCACTTCTTCGGCCATTGCCGACGTTGCACACCCACCGCCGCCTCTAATGGATAAGGCCGGGGCATCGTATCGTGCTCAATGCTATCGCCACAGCGTTCTCCGGCACTTGGCGAACCCCGAGGAAAAATATCGGCGACCACCCAGCACTCTTCGAAGAATAGAGGCGGTAATTCTTCGCCGAGCCCGGACTGGCCAACTTCTGTCCCCAGCGCGGCTGCACCTCATCAACCCGAGCTGATGCGTGAACCCACAGTGCCCGTTATGCCCCGCAAGAGGCACGACTGAACATCTTTTGTGGCATTGCCCTGCCTTTACCGCGGTTCGGGAGACTGCACTTCAGTCTCTCGGCGTACGCCGACCTGGCACCCTCCAGGAGTGGATCGATCCACCATCGCACGTTGTACCATCGGACGCACTCCTGCTCTGGCGGGCTTTTCTTCAATAATTTAAGGACGAGAGAGGACCCGGCCGTTTCTTTGCAGAGCCGACGTCGGGACCACCCCACCTCGAAGACGTGGACAGCGGCCCGCCTCCCCCTCCACCATAAATTCCCCCATTTTTATGTCGCAATGTTTATAACCTGTACAAAAGAGAAATAAAGACGTTATAAAAAATGATGAATAATCGTGGGTCAAGTGGAGAAAAAATATTGGCCCCAATCCAGGCTGTAAAGGTGGTTGGTTAGCAATATTTAAACGACACCGACAACGATTGCCCATGCGAGGTCACTTGAATTACCCCACGTGGCTCTACAAAGACTGAAACCAGAGACTCGGCCAGCCGCTACCTGGAAATCGCGGGTGCAGCGTCCCGAAAGCAGAAGCGTCGGCCACGGCTGGGCTATTCCGGCGGACGCCGCAGCTGTAGCCCGGCCGTGCTTGGGCAAAAAGAAAACAGAGAGGAACGTCTTCCGAAAGTTGAGACAACGGAGCCTAGACATCCTGATGTGCTAGCTCGGGGCTACAGAACCGCGCGACACCAGCGCCGACACCGAAACAATTCGGCATGTGAGCTTAGGGATTCCCATGTATACAGATTTAAACTAGTTATTTTAGTAATTTTGAGAATTGCGAGAACGCTGAGAGAACTTTTACAATTGCTATTTATCAGAACCAGCTGCTCTTTTTGCCTTGGTAATACATCTTGAAACACGACTGATTTGACCAGTATACACCAATTTAGAAAACGCAGGCCCATTCGTGGCAACAAAAATTCACCCAGCTCCATGAAGTGAATCATGACGAGTGGGCGAAGCACTGGGGATCGTTCATACCGTAAATCACCCGCGAGAGTTCTTACTGCTGCTAAAACGATTTCCAATCCAATCGAATCCAATACAATTCGATTTAATCAATTTATTACAATCCAAATCCAATCTAATTCAATCAAATTCTCCTCAGGAATGCGCAGCACGGCTCTCCAGGAGTACTCTATCGCTCTCTCTTACTCTCACTTTTTTTCTAACTGTTTGTGAAACTTTTATTTTGTTCTTGCTTACCTTTCGTGAACCTTTTCTTCACAGATGTTTCGATTTACACGGTTTGTGCGTCTCTCTCTCTCCCTCCCTCTCTCTCTAACCTTTTGTGAACCTTTTTTTTGTTATTGTGTACCTTTTTTGAAGCTTCTGTTGACAGATGTTTCGATTTACACGGTGCTGTGCGTCTCTCTCTCTCTCTCTCTCTCTCTCTCTCTCTCTCTCTCTCTCTTCTCTCTCTCTCCCTCTCTCGCTAACCTTTTGTGAACCTTTTTTTTGCTTTTTCAATTCAATTCAATTCAATGCAATTTTTATTCAGGGATATCTACATATACATATGTGTTGTAATACAGACGGAGGTCCCAATGCCGAGGCCGTACGCGGCACCTCCGAGGACGATACACAAAATATTACGAGCGACGTTAAATTAAATAAAAAGGTATACAGAACCATTGAACCATAAAGAACTACATATACAAAGACAAACTATAAACCTATACAAAACTATTGAACAATGCATAACTATGTATTCAGAGACAAACTATAAAACTAAGTAGAACTCCAGATACAGTTATAAGTAGTAGGATTCAAGCAAAATATGAACAAGATACAATAACAAATGGAGCATCAATACACCACAAGAAATTTAAATGTCAAGCAGGTAGTTCCTAAGTACAGTTTTGAACTAATAAAATGAATTTATTTTAATATTGCTGGGTAAGAATTCTAGAAAGATATCGCTTCAAACTTTATTGTGTGTTTAACATAATTATTTAGAATGTTAGGAAGCAAGAGACTGTTTTGACTCGAAAAACGCGTGTTATTCGTATTAGTAATCATGCGAACCTGGAAAACGTCTAATACGAGTTTGCGATTAAGAATTTTGAAAAATAAGATACCGAGGCTGCACCGATAAATTTGAGTTAGAGGCAAAACCCGAAATTGTTGAAATATTGTGTACCTTTTGTGAACCTTCTATTCACAGATGTTTCGATTTACACGGCGCTGTGCGTCTCTCTCTCTCTCCTCCTCTCGCTCCTTTCTTTCTTTCCTCCTCTCTCTTTCTCTTCTCCGCTCGCTCTCTTGTCTTCTCTCTCTGCTAACCGTTTTGTGACACTTTTATTTGTTCTTGTTAATCCTTTTGTGAACCTTTTGTTCACAGAGATGCTTCAATTTATACGGTGCTGTGCCGTGAGCCCGGACGCCGGACGCCGGAGCCGGAGGACAAGCCTCGGCCTTAAGTTGCTTCGCCCGTAAAATAAAGCAGCAGCCATATATGATCCTAATAGTTTACACGAATACACGGCACCTTAGAAGTGCGTGCACTTGAGAATATCCGTGGTCACCACACAAGAGCTCGCTTATTTTAATGACTTACAAAAAACAGTTTATGTATTTTAAGCTGGATAGATTCAAACAGTGCAACAGACTGCAGAAAACAAGCCGTAAAGGACTTGGCCTGACTGAGGATGGAGTTCAGTTTTGGAGGATAACCACTTGTGCTGGCTGGCTGTGCGTGCGCAAACAAGGAAACGCAGAAGCGAAGGAAAGAAAAAATATTTATGAAATACTGCGGAAGAGCGGAAGCAATAATGAATATTTCATGGATCTCCAATCGCGTTTCAGTTTCTTTTACGATGCAGGTACGAGAAACTGGATATTACCCGCTCGCGAATACGCCACTCAGCCCGAAGCTACTGCCTAGCTCAGACGATGTCGTGCAATATTGAGAGGCGGTATGGTATGGTTGGGTAGCGTGAATTCAAAGAGTTAGGAAAACACAAAACACGCTACCAAAAATAAAATGTCGGATGCGAAAAGCAAGGCGGTTTATTGTTAAAAACATACAGGACGCTTTTAGAAACAGAAAAGTGAAAACAAAGCAAAAAGGCCCTTGTTAACACTCTAAAATGACACACTCTGCAAGTACGTGCCAAGGAGTTTTCAAGGCTCCTTTATAGCACGCGTCTCCAACCTAGTTATTATGAATGCACGTCTATACAAAGCATCAGGGGAATCTAATACGGCATTCCTTGCATTGGCACTCGTGGGCCACGGTGCGGATATGAATTATTTATACGCAGCAATAAAGACATTCGTCGTGGGGGGTTATTGGATTGAGCGCTTTACCTTCCCCGCCGACTTTACCCGCGGAGCTGGGGAGGCGAGCGGCGCTGAGTTACACACAACTGTCTGCTCCTCGCTACCAAGGGCATTCAGTGTTATGTTGATCGTGTGGAAATCGCTTTGTATTTTCACTCTAGATCTATCGAGCGCTGTGCTTCTTAGAGAATAACGTCGTCTGTAGGGATAACTGGGCTTTCGAGCACTGACTGCCATGAATCATAGAGAATGACCTTCAATTGGGTTTGAGGTGGCGGGTTCGATTCCTGGCCGCGGCGGCCGCTTTTCTGATGAAGTCGAAAAGCGAAAACGCCCGTGTGTACGACTTTTGGCGCACGTTAAAGATCCCCAGGTGGTCAAAATTAATCCGGAGCCCTCCACTACGGCGCGCCTCATGCCTGCGTTGCGTCGGCGCGTTAAACCTTACAATCAATCAATTCAATTGGTTTATTTTTTCAGTGGCTGTCACTCGTCCTCCATCAGCTGTGCATACTAAGCGTCCTCTGAAATGCGCCATCGCTTCCAACAGGAAGCTACGACTGAGGCGCTGAGGCAAGCAAATGCGAATGCTCGCGGGAATCTGCAATACGTGGTTCAGTGGCTAAGGCGTTGCGCTGCTGAGCACGAGGTCGTGGTTCGATTCCCGGCCGCGGCGGCCGCTTTTCTGATGGAGGCGAAAAGCAAAAACGCCCGTGTGTACGAGATTTCGGCGCACGATAAAGATCCCAAGTGGTCAAAATTAATCCGGAGCCCTCCACTACGGCGCGCCTATCGCCTGCGTTGCGTCGGTGCGTTAAACCCACAATCAATCCAAATCAATCTGCAATACGCGCAGCAGCAACTGCAAGGAGAAAATAAGGAAAATATATAGTACGGCCCAGACGAAAGAAAACATGCGCGAATTCGTAAGCAACCGTGCTTGCGCTGTATAGGTTGTTCTGCGCTCACTCGGTGGTAGCATGCTTGGCGCGGAGCGTCGCCACCCGTGCCCGGAACTGACACCAACAGATCAGATGAGATCAGACTTTATTGCCAGTTTTATGGCTATCCCATCGTAATGGATGCGGGCACCAACATCATGTCACCTAACCAAATACGGGTGCAGAAGATTTGTCTCAAAACCAAGACGGGTCTAGGTAGTGAGAAGAACCGAAAAAAACCTACCTCCTAGTAACACATAAAACTTCCTGTATGGCGCTTGATCGCACTTTTTACCAGCGGAACTGTTGCAGCTATCTTCTATCCGTGCCGATCGTTAACCGAAGACATTGACATTGAGCGGAGTGTAGAGAAGGAAACGCTAGGTGAAGAAGTGTATGCGAAAGTGGCGAGTAGGTAAAAAGCCTACGAGCAGGTGTTGGGAGTGCGCGCCAAAAGAACAAAATGTGGTTAGGGAGGTCCCTGGAATCAAACCCGGGACCTTTATGCCCAAGCACCTGCCACCCAACCACTGTGCAGCCCCAAAGGCCCAAGGGGTGGGGGGTAGCGGCGGCGGGGAAGAATACGAGGGGCAGCCGCTTCGATAGAAAAAGAAACGCTTCCCCTGTTCGGAATCGAACCTGGGCTTCTCGCAATATAGAAAGCAAGTCTATCCGATTCCGTTATCGTCTCGTTTGGGGCACACCGCATTTTATGTGCGTTCGTAGCCCGCGCGTTGGCTTTGAAATTTGCTGAGCCGAAGTCCTGTTGGAGGTCTTGGCACACGTTGAACATTCCACCCTCCACTTCCGCGTGAGAAATAGCCTCTGGCTTCAGGACTTTGAAAATTTCGATTTCAGAGTTGATGGGGTGGATTGTGAACAACAATTTAACTCAGTTTGCATGGAGAAATCTTCGCTTTTAACCCGTGTTGAAAATGGAAGTTAAAGCAAGTAAATACCAACAGCTCGGATCTTTTCTCAGTCATCGCATCTCAGTTGTCAAGGTGAACGATTTTTTAACGTTTCAAATGTTCTGCAGCTCGGTCCAAGTTGCAAATTTTGCGGTGTGAACGAGTGACAGCACCAGGCGGCCAAGTTAAAAAATCACCACCAACACATTTAAGGGTATCATTGCAGAGAACACCCACGAACGACCTCTTGGCATGGACCTAGTGAGCCGTTCTTGCAATCACCAAATTCAGAAAATTCTTAACGAATTGGGTCACATTGTAAAATTCCTAACCAGGGGAACAGCAGGAGTGAAAGAAGAAACCATGAGACTCCCGCGGGCACTGACTGCGAGCCGAATACCATGCTCCTGCCGTAGCACAAACGTAGCCTCATTGAAGAAAACCAATCAACCTCCTTCATCATGGACAGCGTATAAGGCAGCCATCATTCTCCCAATATTGCCAGGTTCCCGAAAAGGCCCTGAAACTGCGCCTTGAAAACACCTTTGCAGATACCAGGGAAGCCACTCGTGTCAGCGCAAAGGAAGTGGCTGTAAAAAGATCGAGGTGGGCCATCGTACGTAGGGTAGGCACCCCCCTCCCTCTGGAAATGAATCGGCACGCTATGGTGAATGTCACCGATCGGGCCACTCCTTGTAAGAACTCTTCCTTACCAAACTACTTTGATCCGGTCTCAACCTACACAAAGACAGGTGAGAAGCCAGGATGAAATTCCTTAGAATAAAGTGCAAAACCCCGCAACACTGACGTCTGAATGTACGAAAGTCCTCAGGCAACAATCGTCGCGGTGGACTATCCCGGCAATGTTCGTGGCTGCATGACCCTACCCCCACACAAGGAATGGACGAAGCAGAAAATTGGAGCCATCCTCTTGCTAACTGAGCGGGCACGGCGAAAAGGACGCACCAACAAAGCTGAGTGCACGCGTCCCCTTCTGTTGCACAGTTTCTCCTGCTCTTTGGGACGGGTGCCTTCTTCGGGGTCGTCGTCGGGGGCGCTGCCCTTCATCCCGCACCGCTCCCCGTCTGCCCTGCTCCTATATGACTGTAGTGAACGACCTGGCTTAGTGTCGTGGCCAATCCGCTGAGCAGATGGCAGAACGCTTTCGGAAGGTGAAGAGTCAGCAAGAAAGAAGAAGAAGGGGCTCGGAATTGATCGGGCAAGAACGGTTTCCCATTCCACGCCTTGTTGCAACCGATGCTTCTGTCCGGAAGGAGAAGGCAGGCGTAGGTATTTTTTCTCCCGGTCTAGATTGGCGCCTTTTCCCTCCGGCTGCCTAACTTTACTACATCTTTCACCGCAGAATTTTCGCAATAGTCCTGGCATTTCGTAAGCGTGGTTCCTCGAAACGACAGGCAATAATTCTCACGAATTCATTTTCGTTCTGCCCTTACTTGTTCAAATTCATCCCCTCTACGTCGACCCCTTGCTTCTTTATCGCCTTCCTCCCTTCGTGAACTTCGTTTGGTCTGGGTACCTGGATATGCAGGTGTCTGGCTTAAGTTAACGAACCGGCGGATGCTCTGGCGGGAATGGCATTGGGCGGTCCCGTAGTGGAGGTTCTGCCGCCCATTTCCCTCATAACTTCGGCTAGCTTCCGTAGGCTGTGCTTACATCAAAGTCTGCCTGATTCTGCTTACGAAGACTCGGAGCTAGAGCACCTCCGGTACTCATGGAAGTGCAGCATAATCCAGTCGCGAGCTTGCGAAGTCACCCTCACTAGCTCTCGCTGTGGCGTGCCAAATTTAAATTATTACTTGCATCGCTCTAATCTGGCCCCGTCGCCGTTATGCGCTTTTTGCGAAGAACCAGAAACAATCGACCCTTTCTTCTTCTCCTGGCGACGGTTCTCCTCGATAAGACGAAGATACTTAGAAAGTACATTCAGCCGGCTAAACCTCCCACTGTCTGCTGCAGTTCTTTTGTCATTCACGGCGAAGGCACTGGGATTCCGCCACGGGGATCTTTGCAGTGAGTTGCACTCACTCATCCTGGAATCAGGCCGTCTGCCGTGCTAGACATCTTTTAGACCTACTGGATTCCCTTGTCAAATATATGCACGCCCAGTTCACTGCTTCGTCTGCACCACTTTGTTCGTGTTTATTACTTCAATTTTCCTGAAATGGTGTTCGTTTTTACCTTTTTTATTTCTTTCTCTAATCTCCTTAGTTTTCTTTCTCTAGTCATCTACTGCTAATCCATCTTAATATTTAAATATTTTTCTTTCTGTACAAAAATTACGTAATTTATTTAGGTAAGGCGCCCATTTCCTGGCCAATCCCCCTGAGTTGGTACGCGCTCACTTCACTGGAGCCACCACCACCACCACGACACCAGGACGGCGCCCTTGCGGTGTAGGCCCGAGGTCCGTCGCCGGCGCTTCCTTCGAAGTTTCCGTCCGTCGCGGTGTAGGCCCGACGACAGCCCTGGACGCCGCCAGGAGAAGCCGGGGTCTGGCCCAAGGGTTAGCGGTGTGCCGGTGACGCGGAGCGCGGGCAGCGAGGCCTCGTTTCGAACCCAAGCTAACTCCTCCCGGCACTAATCATCCGCACCGCCACGTTCTTCGCCGGGTTGAACGTTGAACATGACGCCGGGTTGAAGCATCTCGGCGCACACATCTCGTCAGCGAAGTCACCGGCCCGTCTCCGCTGCATCCATCGTGCCAGCCCCAGCTGACTGTAGTGAACCAGTTCCTAAATATTGTCTTCCCCGTTTCGATACCTGCCCGTTTGGATTGCCTGTTGAATATAACGCGTGTGTTTGTGTAGACATTAGTCGGGCTCATTGCTCTGCACGCGGTCCGGCGCAACATTCATAGCAACGATCACCCGTCAACCTTTCTCCGCCTGCCCTCTCTTCCCACAGTGGAACTCCGCTTCTCGGAGGGCACCTTGAACTGGGCCTATAAAACACCCGCTTCAACGCCTCGGACGCGTGGGCATGGCGAAAAGGACGCGCCAATAATGCTGAGCGCATGCGTCCCCTTTGTTGTGCAGGTGAGTCCCTCGTACTGTTGCCAAATGTAGCTGCACGTGTCTTGTCATTCTGCCATGCCCATGCACATGTTTTTTTGTATTATGTATGGCTGTGTATTTGTCTGCAAACATCTTTTATGCTGGGGATTGTTTAAGCTGATCCGGATCCATGACTCACTCCGCTGTCCTCCCTGCGCTTGAAACAATGCCCAATGGTCCCGCCGAGCAAATGAACTTTATGTTCACGTGCAGTCCCGTTCCATACAAGCGGCAAAGAATCAGTTCGATTAATAGGCTCGCATTGAAGCTTTCCAAGCTGGTCAAGAGAAGATTGAAGACAGCATAGACAACACTCGAATGTTTCTCTTGGCAGTGGAGGAAAAAGCTGAAGCATTGGAGCATATCAGTCATGAGGATGCGTCACTGGTTACTTCAGCACGAATTCTTTGCTGTCACGTGTGGACGACTTAGAGGATAGATCCCGTCGAAATAACCTTATCTTTTTATGGTTTTTCGGACTCTCCCTGAGAGACTTGGAGTCAATCGGAATGGCGTGTGAGGGGTGTGCTCACTGAGGCGCTCCCCACGTTTCCTGTTGACGAGCTCGAACGGGTACATCGCTTGGGGTATTTTTCGCCTAACAAGCACCGTCCAATCATTGTCAAATTTCCAAGCTTTGAAACAACGGATCAATAACTTCTGCACTCAAGAAACTGATAGAAAAGAACATACAGTGTCTGAAGATTTCTGTCCTGGTACGCGGGAAATTCGCAGCAAGCTAACAGCGTTCGCGAAAAGCCAAACTGGTGAACCACTCTTTCACTTGCGGTTATAACAGAGTCGTCATTAACAAGAACCACTACATCTACAGTAAGGTTACGGGTGAAATATCCGAAGTCGTACAACGACCACAAAACGGAGCGTGCTAGGGGAAGTGGTCAGGGTCTGTCGCACGTATCGTTTCTTTTCACTAATATTCGTAGTATTCTTAACACGAGAGATGTATTAACATCGGCAGTTGGATAGAGTTAATCCGGGCATTTTAGTGTTTATGAAACCTGACTACGGCCGCAGACTTTCTGATGATGATTATTTTTTCTGCACACCTCTCTTCGGTTTTTCGGTGCGCCCGAACTTTGCGATCTAGGGGCGGCCTCTTTTAGCCGTTAATAAAGATTTCCCATGACGATTGTATTCATGTTCAAAGAAACCAAGAAATAATTCCGGCTTTAATCGAGCTACACTCACAAATCTTATCGGTGTTCGTTACCATCCTGCTTCATAACTCCCCGACTTATGTCAATGAGTTACATAATGCTATCAACCTCGTTTACACGCGTTTTCCTAATATTTCTTTGTAGTCTTCTTCGTGACTTTAACATTCCAAATATATCTCGAGGAAACGAATCGCCCACATTGCGTTCCTTGTCCACCTTAGCTGAAGAGTTCCCAGACACGTGTTCTGTTTTTTTCTTGTAACCCACCTTATCATGCAGGCCGACTAGATCAACATATACTACCACCAGCACCCTTGATCTTATACTACCCTCCATGCCAGATTACGTTGCCAGTATTGCGAACTTACCCGGCCTTAGCGACCACTGTATGTTATCACTTGACATCAACTTACCCCGTCCGAAATAAAAAAATAAGACGGAAACGATTCGGCTTTGCTAAAAGAGAGAATCTTGGGCCCATTAACGAAAAGTAATCCGGCGTCCTTGACACCTCGCTCGCAGATTTTGACCGCCGCTGTGTACAGACCAACCGGGACATGTTTTGTAACAAAACTACTGAACTGACAGATAAGTACATACCTACTCGCACTATACTGTGAAATGATAACGGATCATGGTACTCTACCATCTTAAAACGCTTATCTAAGCGAAAGAAGCGTTCGTACAAGTTATCCAGGCTGTCTCCCAGCTCTGTTCGGTGGGCTGCCTATAAGGCGGCATCCAAAGATTAACGCTCTTAAAAATGCCAAGGAAATTTTTTTATTAAAACATTGCCAACGATGTTAACGACTGAAGCTAAAAACATTATGGCGCGTTACAAAACGCCTTAAAGATGGTGACTCTTTAAAGGTTTCTGTAATAGTAATACCTCTATAACACCTAACAGGTGCACTAACTTGTGAACAATGTCTTTTCATCCTACTTTTTCTGATACTCATAATGGCCTACTACCCTTACCTCACAATTACAATCACAGCCAGATGCATCCTCTTAATATCGATTCCTGTGGTCTAGAAAAACTTGTTATATCATTCAAACCATACAGCAGCACCTGCTTGCGACCTCAATAGCTTAAAATGTTTGATGAGTACCAGTTTCTATTCTTCCATAATACTAACGCACATCTTTCAGCAGTCGCTTGATCATGGGGTCTTACCAGCTCAATTAAAAACCCGCAATGTAATTCCACTCCATAAATCCGGTAGCAGATACTCACCCCTTAATTACCGCCTTATTTCATTGACTAGTATTCTATGTAAACTCATTGAACATACAATATTCTCTAATCTAGTTACATTTTTGGAATCCAACTCTTATTTCTCTATATCACATCACGGATTTAGAAAAACATACTCATGTTAATCGTAGCTTGCATTGTTTACTTTATAAACTGCATACTTTTTTTCTCGACCGATCCTCTACTGTCGATTGTATTTTTCTTGACTTTCCAAAGCATTTGATAAAGAGTGTCAAGAATTTTTTTGTTTAAACTGCATCAGCCTAACCTTGATCCCAAACTTTTAAATTGGCTACAGTTTTTACCTTACCAAACGTTCTGAGTTTTCACCGATAAGAATTTACTTTATAGCTAACAGGTGTCCACTCCGCTGTGCCACAAGGCTCAGTGCTGGGTCCTCTTCTTTCCCTTATTTACATACGTTTTGTCTGCATGCGTTTCTTCTAACATACATCTATTCCCGACGACTGTGTTGTGTACCGGCAAATGACTTGTGACCATGATATAACCGTTTGGCAATCCCTATCTTAACGCTATTTCTGCGTGGTGCAAAGCTTGGTTCATGAAACAAAACGCTAAGAAATGAAATATTTATTTGTCACCAGCAACAGTTCACCAAGTACGTGCATACTTTATTGACAAATCCCGTTCAGATCATGTGTCATGTTATAAATACCTTTGTGTTCACATTTCACCCCATCTCACAGTGGGCCACTCACACAGACTCAATAATTGTCAATGCTAACCGCATGTTAGCATACCTTCGACGAAGCTTTTCGAAAACCTTTCTATCGCTTAAATTACTAATGTACAAAACATAATTTCGTCCGAAGCTCGAGTTGCGGCATCAGTGTGGGACCGATGTTATGATACTCTAACTCAATCACTAAAAATAGTACAAAATATCTCTGTTCGATTATTTCTTTCTAACTTTAATCGCTCTGGCAGCATATCTTCGATGAAATGTACCCTTCAAGTGGCCCCACTAAGGTGCCTCTCCAGTTTGGAGCCTTAACAATAAAACTGAAATTAATCAAATTGAGGGGATTCAAAAGAAAGCTGTACGATTTATTTGGCATCGCTACGACCGTTATTTTGCCCTGCCTCAGCACTATCTTCTTTGTATTTGCACCGCTCTCAAGCGCGGGTGCATTGAGGCTCTGAAAATTCTGCACTGCAGTCATAGATGGCTTCCGTCGCCTTTCTCAGGGTTCCCTTAAAGCTTTTACCGAACCACGCACCACTAGAAGCCAGTCCAAGTTAATACCTCAGTCCCTACTTCGCCAGCACCAACCCTTTCAAATACAGCCTTTTCCCACGTGTCATAGAGGAATGGAACCTACTTCTGACTCCGCCCGCTCTCTTTCTTTGCCTGCATTTCTATCCGCTGTTTTTTCTCCTTAACAGGCACCACTATATCCATGCCGACAATACTTGTGTTCATTATCATGTATGTTTGGACTGCTCGTTATTTTTTTTCGTATGTTTTCTTTAATGGTTACAGTATAAGCTGTATCGGTGCTTTGTAACCAGTGATGTATGCTTTGTATACCCCACTCCTTAGATAGCTCCATGGGGCGCAGTATGTAAAAATAAATTATCTTGTCGCCGGCAAACTTTTTCGTTTCTGTCCATCCCATACAATAATTTATTACCCACAACTGCGTCATCAGCTTCTTTTGCCTCCGCACTTTATCTCGCATTGCCTGGGTCATACTAATACAGTTGGAGCACCATTGTCAAAACAAATTCATTTTTCAGTGTTTTATACCCAAGCTTTCAGTCTAACGGAACCATGTTCCTGCATCAACTGCTGTTAATATTGATGAGGAATCATTTAAGAACACAATATCTAACATTGTATAAGTATACAGTCTTTGTTTCTTTCCCATCGTGTGTTTATGCGTTAGCTAATGTTGCAAAACTGGAAGCGAAATTGTTATCTTTTAGTCGCCTTTCTGTGCGTCAGATATCCTTGTATGTTTAGGAGGCATTTTGTAACTTTTACTGCTTTTATTATTATTACGCTGTATGTAACCACTCCCTTCTTCGATGCATTTGGCCCTAAACGTTTCTAATATAAAATAATGAATAATACTAATAATAATAGATAACTAAAGTAAACATAAAATAAATAAACTAAATAAATTAATAAAATCCAAGAAGCAAAAACATCATTAGAGACTCCCATTATAGCATTACAAACATCATTACAGGCATAATACCTAATGATCCGGAAAGATTCTTGCATCCACAAAGACGAAAGTTGAAATTACATGCACACCCGTACGCCAGGGTCTAGACGGTATCAAGGCGGCTGACCGAGAAGAATGCGAACTCAAATGTGCTACTTGCGATCACGACTGCTACGCTCGCTTAACCAAAAATATTTGACAAGTTTTCCTCTTTCTACGCCCAGGAACACGATACTTGGGGTTCCGCAACGGGCTCTGAAGGCTGAAGAATCGCGTACTCTGCGCTGCAATAAAACAAATCTATACTATCTCAAACCAATATCGGCAAAAGTGTCTCGTAAGA
The DNA here is from genome assembly GCA_013339765.2 of Haemaphysalis longicornis. NCBI lineage: Eukaryota > Metazoa > Arthropoda > Arachnida > Ixodida > Ixodidae > Haemaphysalis > Haemaphysalis longicornis. The sequence goes on along the minus strand of CM023450.1, from coordinate 209,812,551 downwards.
AAACATCTGACCTTGACTGCAAACTGTGCTAAATGCAGAAAAAGTCACCTACTCCACGCAACCTACGCCTATTCAAAGCTAGACTCGGAGAGAATAACTCAAACATTACATATTCCTCTTCTATGGAAAAGTTGGAGGCAACTTTGGGCAGCTCGTCAACTCAAGATCAGCGTGAGCTGATTCCGAGGAGAGGGAACGAGCTGCTGCATTTGAGGCTCTGGACTTTGGATCTCCCTCTGCCTAAACTCCCACTATTTTTTACGGAACAAAGGTGTTGTCTTCCTACCTCCAACACGTTAGACTGCCACGACATGAAGGATTCAGCACTTTGAAACACTGAGGGTGTCGCCTTCTCCCTAAAACTGACCAACGCCAAACAGCTACAGCCTTTCAGGTCCACTACTAAGGCCACACAAGAGTAGTAGACGTTTGTTTTTCCTGTACCAGGGCGATTGTAACATGCCTAGGCTAGTCTTGCTTTCTTCTACGATGATAAGTAGTTCGTATTTTGAACATCACCTCGTCCGTTCGTGTTATTCCATTAAGTCGTATGTCTTCCGGTAACACAGCGCACCTATTTTAACATGCTCAAATGGAGCGTTTTAGCTAAGATGCCTGCGTTCGTCAACAGAATAACAAGTTTCCGTAGACGCGGAAGGGCCGCCCAAGCGTACAATTTCGAATATGATCAACGTTGTAGGTAATATATGCTTGGCACCTATGATTCATTCCGCTCTTCTACACTTCTAGCGGACCAGGCCGAACTTCAAACCTGAAGTGCATTTAAAACTCTAGAGCAAGTGTTAGTTTTGTGGAAAGTGCGGGGCTGTCATGTTCAACGGTCGCCGCCGTCCCTCTGCCATCTGAAGCAAACCGCAAACTTTTTGGTGGACAGCCAAATAAACCTTTCGAGAGATCCTAAGTTCCTCGAAATGTATTCGCACACTTTTAAACCTAGTGGCCTGATATATACGCGATATATTGTACAAACCTGAAACCGATATTGCATAATATAATGCAGTATATCATCGTAAAATTCGGTATTTTAAGATTTAAAATGCGGTATTTAGAGCCTTACATGGCATGGATGAAACGTTCAGAGTAAAGCACCATAAATTCATTGTAATTTAGAGCACCTTGTCGAAGGCAATATGGAAAACTGTACTTCGCGTAAGTATCCCACGGGAAGGAAGAAAACAATCGGCTGAAGTGAGCTAATCAGCACCTGCTGAGAAAGCACTGAGGAAAAGAATTTTTCTCGCTGGAATAAAAAGTCTTGCACAAGGATATACCTGTACAAAGCATTTTAGCTTCTCTACTTTTGTGAAAATGTCCGTACTTGTTGAGGCACAGAAATTTTGATAAACATGGGCTTGGCAAAAGAAACCTCATTCCAAGCTCGAGCGTTTATGCTGTTCGAGAAGTAGGAGCCTTGAAAACTTAAGTAGGCGTCGGTGCGAAAGAGAAAATGGCAACTTTTTTACCGCGGAATGGATTAGGCGAATATACAGTGCGCGTAATAATGGCCGGAAGACACTGCTGCCTTTACATCTGTTTTTCGATACGATTTCGTATCCAGAAAGGAACGCGTGGCGAGTCTAACCTTGCAGTGTAGCATTGTAAGTGTGGAACTCCTTAAGATGGAATTTTAAATTTGAAAAAACTGTAAATGGATTAGAAAATAAGTAAATGATTGCTAGGCTACAGTTTATTTCAAAAGCTTTTGAATCGGTCTTTACGCTCACAATACTATTTGTAAGAAAACAGGTTTACCACTAGCCATTGGCGATGGCTCTGAAAGTATTGCAGTCAGCCATGAGCGCCTTTGTGAGAAAACTCCTTATGTGGAGGCGTGCCTGTAATCGAATCGCCATTTTAGGCGTTGTTTCAGTTTCACGGGTTTGAGTTTTTTCAGGTCAGGTGGGGGAAGGAAAGGCATGCAGTTGTGTTTATTGTGTACAGAAATTCCTGCTCCGCAATACCTGTCACCAAGTCGTCGTACTTGAGAGTGGAGGTTCAAGAATGCTCGAACACGCCGCAGAATCACCGTAACGTTGTCGCAACTCTAGGTTATTGGTGCGTAGGCACCCGTTTTCTTCAATCTTTGATGCTGCTTGGACCAGAAGAGATTCTTTGCAGGACGCCGAAATTGGAGTTCCCTTCGCTCACTGAGCACTTGGTATCGAGTGTCCGCCATCGATATGGCCGCTGGAACCAGTAGGGCTGGATTTGCAGAAAGAAAAAAACAACGTCACAGGAAAGATGTTCGCACAATTTTTTTTATTGCGCCATTTTGCCACAGGGCATAAGAACATGAAGAGGTTATGTACAAAACAGTTTATAAAAATAAGAAACAATTCCAGTAACTAGCAGCTGTCAGAACCTTGCTATTGCATGTACTCAAAAGAATAGATGACAGGAGCTTGAGTGGCCTTAGTGAAGGGTTGACAAGCGCACGCATACTATATACAGGCAATACATCTGGTTCCATATCGCTATGGCCTTTCAGAAACCTTTTGAACGCACACGTTTGTAGGCGTTCTATGACGCGTTTAGGTCACTCCTACGTTGTTGGTCGCGTGACGACACTCCTTGATTATGTAACAGTCGGGAGTCGGTGCATATTTGAAAAGCTTGATGTGGACGATTTGGTACATTCTGCTAAAAAATTACTCGGCGCTAAAACAGGGACGAAGAAGAAACGCGTAACACACAACACAGTGCCGAAGCTTGATGTGGGTGAGTTGGTGCATTCTGCTAAAAAAATTACTCGGCGCTGTTTTAGCGCCGTTTTAACCCCTGTTTTAGAGCCGAGTAATTTTTTACTCATGATAAGACGCCCTGGCTGCCGATTCTCGCCTCGCTTCTTAAGTGTGCTGCAATTGGGCCAACTTGCAAGAAAACCTTGTTCTGTGCGATACTATCAAAAATAACACAGAGCGAGATACCAATGAAAACTACGAAAACTTCCATCGTATAAGAAATCCGTAACTATGCAGAGGTCTTTTCTGAGAGTCTCTGCACTAAGAGTGCTGCATTCAGCGATATCTCAGTGAGAGAAACCGTAAAAGCATCCATCAACAAATCACTAATTACAAAAAAAATACACAGTTTACGATACTCGCTATAGGGACCTTTCTGCGCAAGTTTTTTGGTGTTTCGCTTTAAGAATTTTGAGCATGGGTTTTCGCACAGTTGCATACCATTCGTTTCAATGCGAAAGCGTTATGTCGCCCTTTGCACAGAAAAGCTGTCGTCCTATAATTCCCGACGGGCGATGGATGTGAAAACTGACCGAAAACATTAATGTTTCATTTTACGCCTACTGGACTACCCTTTCACGAGGCTGCCAATTGCGATGAATAAATCAGACGTTAGACTCTCCCGGAACCTGTCACCGCCAATGGGCAATCCCACATAGTTGGTAGGATGGAAGTTTGGGCTTATGCTAAAGCAGGCAAACAGGAATTACTGAATCGGACATGAACTTCTGACGAATACTTCCATGGTCATTGGCCGAGTCGTTGAGCAGAAATGTGCAAATTGAGGGTAGATGTGTTGGGTTTTAGCTGAAAAAAGTGGGTTATGAAAAAATCAGTGCCTTCCGAACAGCTGCTGTCGTTGTGGCTGCCACTCCATGTGATTCGGTAGGTGTCGTGCTGGTCGTGCTGAAGATGGAGCAGCCATACCAATACTGTTCCTTAGCAGCACTTGGCCGTGGCGAAGACGGAGCGCCACACCAACACCGTTCCCCAGCACCACTTGGCCATGCCGAAGAGGAGCAGCCACACGAACACCGTTGCTCATCACCACTTGGCCGTGGCGAAGACGGAGCAGCCACAGCAACACCGTTCCTCAGCACCAGTGGCCATGGCGAAGACGGAGCAGCCGCACCAGCACCGTTCCTCAGCACCACTTGGCCGTGGCGAACACGGGGCAGCCACGCCAACACCGTTCCTAAGCACACCCCCTGGGCCCGGGAAAAAACGGAACAGCCACACCAACACCGTTCTCCAGCACTACTTAGTTCTGCTGAAGATGGAGCAGGACACAAACACCGTTCTCCCGCACCACTTGGCCATGGCCGGGAAAACGGAGCAGCCGCACCAACACCGTTCCTCAGCACCACTTGGCTGGCGAAGACGGAGCAGCCACGCCAACACCGTTCCTAAACACCACCCCCGGGCCCTGGCAAAGACGGAGCAGCCACACCACACCGTTCTCAGCACCACTTGGCTGGGGAAGAGGAGCAGCCACACCAAAAACCGTTCCCAGCACCACTTGGCCGTTCGAAGAGGAGCAGCCCCCAACACCGTTCCCTCAGCACCACTTGGCCGTGGCCCAAAGGAGCAGCCAACCCCAAAACCAGCACCACTTGGCCGTGCTGAAGATGGAGCAGCCACACCAACACCTTCCTCACCACTACTTGGCCGGTGGGGAAACCCTTTCCTGTCCAACAAAAATATTTTAGAAAAAACAGCAAGAAGTAATTAAATTTTGTGTATTACCCGTTCCTAATGATGCTTCGACAAGTGAAAATGAAAGCTCAGTGTATTTCAACAAAAAAAAAACCCACACTTTTGTGTTGGCTCGGCTTCTATTCGTATTATATGCGGTTATTAAGAATACTTTAAAAACTGGGATCAGGCACAGAAAAACTGCATTTTTTACGTATTATTTATTGGTTTTATATTGTTTTTAGGAGTACCCTTTTTTAAAAATAGAATTTAGTGAAAATAAATAATAATGAAGTTTTAATTAATATGGTTATTATTTATAAAAATTATTATTATCACAAATAATTACGAACAAGTTTAAGGTTAAGGCGCAAGAGAACATTACCAATGAACCAGCACAAAACCGCAAATAATTGAGACACCCAAAAAAGCAACAAAAATTATTTATCGCTGCTGCAGTGCACGAGCCCGCCACCCTGTATGCCCAGCAAATTTTCGTGACGACAAAAGTAAGGCCCCCACAGTGTGGGTGAATTTTTCAAGCGGGATGACGGAACGCACAAAGAAGGGAACGGGTGTTTTTTTAGCCGATCGTGTTTTTCGAAGTCCTGCAAGTCGTGTTTTGCGCTTGTTATTCAGAAAAATACGAGAATAGGAAGAAGGGAAAAATCAGTTTTCATCTTGAAGGCGGCTAGCGTGATCGCGCCGGCTGGGGCTCGTTTTTTTAAAGTGCGATTTCTCGCCCCCTGGTGGCGAAAAAGAGGGAACTACCGAAACCAACAAGTGTCGGAAGCGTTCGTAGCGGCCACCCTGTGCTGAGAAACCAAAACTCAAACAGGTGCCACTTAGTAAACAAATTTGCTGACCCAACCGTTTTTTGGGGCTCTCCATGAAGGGCTAAAGACGGAAGGGAGTAACGCCAACACCAGCATCACTTGGCCGTGCCGAAGACGGAGCAGCAACACCGAGAGCCTAGGACGAGTTGTGGCTACATCAGAATCCGCAGAGCAACTTATGCTGCTGTTCCCTGCCCGTCGCGCCTTCTTTCTGGCTTCTCGTTCTCAGCATAGGACTTTCCATCATGGTGGTTTCCTTATCGTTGGTGCCTTCCTCGTCATCCCCAGTGGTGTCGGCTTCGGGGCACTCATAGTGCAAGCGGAGGTTGTGGAGCACTGCACATGCTGCTACAATGGTCGATGCCGTGATCGGTGCATAGTGCAGTCTCCGATACCTTTGCAGGCACCGAAACCTAGCTTTCGGCAGCCCTATGCAGTGCTCCACAACTGACCGCACTGAAGCATAAGTGGTGTAAATCTGGCTTCTAGAGTCCACGCTGCGTGGTCACCAGGCACTGGGTTTACGAAATCTAAGGTTCGACGAAATCTCGTCTGGTCGGGTAAAAGGTTCATAGTTCAAAAATAAAAGGTTCATAGTTAAAAAAAATGAACAAGGCTTCCGTACGGAATCGGAAACGTCTCTTTTTTTTGCTTTCAATAAGCCTTTGGTCGGTGACCGCAAGTTTTTAACTATGAACTGGGGTTACGAGCCATTCCTGCACGGGGTAACCACTGTCACCTGTGCGACCAACAGATTGAAGTGTATCACAAAAACTGCAAAAGAAAAAGTCAATCTGCCACCATTTCCCGCATTAGCAGGCAAGCCGGTGTGGTGGCACCATGGGCAGCGTGTGCAGAAGGAAGAGAATCTGCCCCTGGGGGTCGGTCATCAATTTGGAGGTATCCCAATCAGTGCTTGAGTGTGATGTTCTATCAGGGAAACCCCGCCTGCAATGTAAGTGCCAAGAAGGCCGCTGCAGGCAAACTGGCGACAAGGACATCCCCTAGACGTGTTTAGAACGCAAAGATATTGTGTACTTATGCACGAGCAAAGCTGCTGCTAGCGTTAACATGCCAACTGCATTATACACAATCATTTCAAGGAGTGCACTCTTGCTTCTCATGGTGTACAAACTTGACGAGCTCAGCCTTCTGTTCTTTATTTTATCTGAGCTTGTCAATGAGCCTCACCAACGTCTGTGAGGGGAGCAAGTCAGTTTATTAGCACTTCAACAGCCCACGGTGACTTCCCCGAAAAATGCTGCCAATGCCAACTGGACAGGCTCATCCACATGTTTGGTGGTAGCTCGAAAGTTGATTTTTCATAAAGTGTATAGTCAGATACACGATGTCATAGAACTGCATAAAATGTCTTCTTAAAAGTTTGCTAGTAGGGATAGTGGCAAAAGATGAAATCCTTGCTGGAAATAGACAGATTTAATGAGCACCGACTGCCGAACTACTTAACGATTGTGAATGCATTTTTCATGAAAGCTTTTTGTAAAACATGTTCATCCATGAAATAATGGCAACTGAGGTAGCGCCACTACTTCACTGGGGGTGTGGATGGCATCTGAGCCAGAACACAACTGTTATTCCTCAGTAACATCATTCCAGTATTTTTGAATGGTCACATGGGAATGACATGCCCGGCAGGGTGGATATCTGTAGTCTCACAGAAAACGTAGGAGTTTTCCCATATTTTTTCATTCATTTATTTCATGGAAGAAGGAGCTGCTGTGATAAGACTGGAGTTTATTCAGGCTAAACTGTTGGTTCCCAGTACGTCTGTGAGCCTTATCCACATCTGTTTCACTAAAACATTAGCCAGCCCCGATACGCCAGATATGCACATTTGCCGAGATGAAAACATTTGAGCTGAAAGACATGAGAAATTGACACAAATGTGCAGTGAACACATAAATGTGCTCACAGAGCAAGACGCAAGGCACAATTTTTGAAATGTGCTTCGGAGAATTGAAACTGGTCATCGACTATCTATAATGCTCATGTAACGTTGACTGCCCGCTGAGAGAAAAAATGGTTGACTAGGTTGGTCAAGTTTTCTAGGTTAAAGAAATGCTTGCATTCCCAACAAGGTAAATGTCCTTACCCCCCTTTTTAGGCACATACTATAAAAAAACGTTTTCCCTAAGAAATCTCAGCCTGCCTGCGTTCATGTCGCACTACTGGTAAGCGCGAAGAACCCTTTTACATGAAACATTGGGGCAACCCCACACGGCAACGTGTTTCTTACAAGTTGTGCATAGTGATTTTTCCATTCTGTCAGCATTAAGCTGAGAATACGCGCTGCTCTAAAGTGTTCATGTATACACGTGTGGAAAATGTTTTTGCCCAATGCATTTACGAATTCGAAAAACTTCACACTTTTTCTTAAATTAGGCCGATTTGATTACTTTGAAAGCCGCTTGAGAGGGTGCGCCTTATTATGACCATGCAGTGTTGTATTTGTGAGCTACACTGGAGAAAAATGTTCTTTTCGCCATAAAAATTTTTGTGTAGAGATTGGTGGCCTGATAATTCCCAAGGCACAAGTTTCACATGAATGAAGTGTGTGCTTCGGTAACAATGTGTTGGTGGGCGAGTTGGTTCATTAGTATGGAAAGATGTAGTGCAATATATAGAAAAAGACAGCAAAACACAAGACTGGTGGTATCTGTCTTGCCTGCTTCCTGTCCTCAGTTTTAAAGAACTAAATCTTCTTCCAGTAACCATGTATGCACTCACCCAGCAAGCATTCGCCTGGTCGAAACACGCCTCCCGCCGAGCCTCCCAGTGAAAGTTGAGTCCAGAGCGGTGATGCGCGTTTCAGCATCACACACCTGTGAAAAAGCGAATCGCTTTAATTTGGTGTGCAGTTTTTCAGCATGTTTCGGTGAGCCAGGCAGCATGGACGTGTATTTGTGTTGGCTTTGTCTATATGCTTCTGCTTTAATGGAGGGCATTTCTTGTACTCCCGTCAGGCACATCTCGCAGAATCAGCAATCCACAATAATAGTCCTAAAACCGACATCTATAAGGTGGAACAAAAATTTCGACATGATATTTCATAACCCTACTAACACTTTGTGAGTACCCCAACTTGCTTTTCCATATTTTGTTGTCGACGGATGCCAAGAGCTGCACACTGTTCTGATGTAGTGGTCGGGTAAGGATCGAGTTCCAACATTTATATTGGAGGATGCCAAGCAAGGAAGGAATGTTTTGCTTATCCTCGCAAAGCGTTGGATTAGCTCGCTTGAAGCAAAGGTCTTTGAGCGGTGATTGCTTTGCTTTAATGCAAGTTTGAAATGACGGCATGACATTTTGCTCAAATGTTGCTATAAAGGGGGCCTAAAATCTCTTTCTACAAAAGTAAGCCGCCTTGTTGATGTCAGGGTCATTTATGGAAGGGGTTTAATGGCGATAAAGGTGCCGTCAGCACATCCAGTGCAGCCGTCGAACCGGTCGTCTAGACGAGCGAAAGCTGCCTCGTCGCAGCCACAGCTGCCCGAGTTGGAGGGAACGCGATCCACTCTTCGCCCAAGCAGTCTACAATGGCTTGAGCAACAGCCTGAATGCAGCGGCTGACACTAGACTGGCTGGTGATCGCCAAGTGCTCGTCTGTTGCCACCATGCACTGAAAACTGCCCGTGGCAAAAAAAACGAAGCGCGCACAACACCTGCAGCTCCACGGTGAGAGAGGTAGCAGTGTTTCGCCGGACTCTGGTGAGCTCGCCCCGCAGTCGTTCACACAGATATCGAACTAGCGCTTTCGCCAACCGGTACTGACGCCTAAAGGCATCCTCAGAGAGCAGGAAAGCATCCTTGTGAAGCCAATAAACACGTTGATCGAGCTCCCACTCGACGACGACGAAAGAAACCGCCATTTTCGCGTTTTTTTTCTCTCCTTTGCGGAAGTATGGAGCTATATCCGACATAGCAAACATATTTTTGGAAATTAAGAAATGCACAGTTTCTGTAAATTTAACATTTTATGTTTAAAACGAATTACGGTAGTATTACTTATTGTCAATGTAAAAAAACTGTTTATTCGAAACAACGACTTTCTTCAAATTCCTTGCGGTGGTGACATTAATGCGCCATACATAGAATGAGGACCACGCAATGACCTCACGGCATGGCACAAAAATTTACGAGACCGTTTTCGACGCGGCGTGTCAGCTTCTAACGCTCCTTTCACGCCTACCCGCACGACTACTACAAAATTATCCCCCCTCGATCTAACGTGGTGGATGGGAAATCGGACGATCTACTGGCAGGTACAGCCAGACGCCTGGGCAGCTATCACCTGCCTATACTATTGATCTACGCCCGCACTCTACCTCCAAAATCAAGCGGAAGGCCTGGATTACCAGGGGAACAAATTTCGTTCACTTACTGCGGGTATGCCGCTATCGGGATCTACATTACACAGTACACTGACTCAAAAGCTAAAGGAGGCTAAGATCGAATGTGGGTAGAGGAGGCCAAACCGAACCCTGATGATGATGATGGTTGGATGTTTATGGCGAAGGCCAACTGGGGCAAAGAGCGAACCCTGACATGCAGCTTCTTAATTTGTGGGCGGCACGGAAAGAGCAGATATCGCTTCTCGGAGAAATTCGGACTCTCTCCCGGACAGGATCAGGGTTAACCGTCTTACAGCCAAAGCCCGACAATACCAAAAGGTTTTTTTCACGTGAAAGGTGGCTAAGGTGGGGCGACGGTATGAATGGCCGTACATCAAATCGCACACTTTGGAGCCCATTCCGAGCAATGGAAAACGGTCGTCGACCACCCGATCCGGTGGCAAGCTTCCGCCTTGCGGCTCAGGAGACTCCAGAAAAATTTTCCAAACGGGCAGCTCGACAATTCTTCCCTCTACACGATGTGTCGCACACGCTCCCCAAGATCCCCCTCCTCCTGCAACAGACACACGCTCGGCCTGGGGTCCGTTTACGCTTCCGGAACTACTCGCCGCTATTGAATCTTCCAAAAAGCGTACCACCCCAGCCCCAAATGGTGTACAGTGCGAGGTTCACCAAAACCTGGAGGGAGATATCCTCAATACTATAGTGGATATAATTGATGAAACCTGGACAACCTCAACAATCCCGGAGAATGGACGCACTCAATAGTTATCCCATCAGGCTAAGCCTGAAAACCTTCTAACCAATTAGAAAATCTCCACCCAATCTTCTTGACACTCGCCATCTGCAAACTAGCACAACGAATGCTGGCGACACTTCTTATTGGTGGATGGAGAAGCATCGCAAATATCACCCAGCACAAATCGGGTTTCGTCCTGGTCTTGGCACGGAAGATGGTTTGGCGATGTTGTCCGAAGACATCTTGAATGTTTCCTCCTACAGCCGCGCCACTCGTACCATACTGGCAACCGATATTTCAAGGGCGTAGAATATTCTCTACCACGACGTATCATACGTTTATGCTTCAGTTGGGCCTGCCACGTGGTGTGGTTGATCATGTCGCCGCCGCCTTTATTAAAAACCTTAAATTCGCTGTCCGTGTAGAAGGGAAGCCAGTAGGACTGTTTCACTCAGTGCGTGGTGTCCCCCATGGAGCTGTGCTGTCACTCTACTTTTTAACTTGTATTATTCACTTAGCGTGGCAGATTGACACTGTGCAGCACACACGCTTCCTCATCTACGCGGAGGATGTCACAGTATGGTCGACGCACAAAAACTTACAGATGCAGTATACAGCGGCGCTGCAGAAGGCTCTTGAAGTTATCCAGGTATTTGCAGCGAAGGTTGGTCTTACAGTGTGCGCCCAGAAGAGGAAGTACATGACAGTCGCTAACATAGCTGGCTGCAAGAATCTCGCCATCCACCTTCCATCTATAGGCATAGGCGCTCGTCAGCTTGCTGAAGCAACAGAGCTCCGTATTCTGGGCCTGCATATTCAACAGGCTGGTACCACTGCAGCATGGCTGAAAGCAGTGAGGCAAACGGTGGCAAATACCATTCGCCTAATCCGCCGCAATGCGCCAAAAGCGAGTGGTGCAAGAACTGAGGCCGCTCGGGGCTGGCGTGTGTGTGCTCCAACCACGATTGGTTTATAAAACCCAGTTTAAGCGTCTAACCGTATCCCAACATGCTAAACTGGAAGCTATTAATAGAGAAGCCATGCGAGCCATCACCGGTCTCCCTCGCATCCCCCCGATACCGGTCCTTCAGGAAAAAGCTCAGCTCAACACAATTGACGAGCTCATAAATCAACGCCGAGCTGTGCGGCTGTCAAAGTATGCATGTCTGCAGAACGGCCATTTCAACCCGGGCCCCTTGGCTCCTCCGGAAAGTCAGGATGAGCTTCCACCCTGGGGTTATACGATTATAACCCCCAACAAGACAAGCCATCTGCAGAGAGGGTGAACCAAGGAGGGTAAAATACAGCTCTCTCCCTCCCAAATAACCCGGGACCAGACGATCAATGCCTCCTCTACACGAGGCTTCATGCACAGGAACGCATGGAGTCACAGCGTGGACCAGCCCCACTCATCCCAGCATCGAAAGGGCCCTATTCCCTACGCCTCTGCCACATGCACCCCAATCCTGCAGCCGCTTCCAATGAAGCCTTGACAACCATCAAGATTCGCACCGACTCTAAGCAAGTGATCCAATATCTGAAACAGGTTGCGCAGACCCCCATCATCTGCCAACGTATGCACCAGCTCCCCAGCAAAATGCCATCCAAGGTGTTTTGTCATAGGTTTCTGGTCACATCAGTATTGTAGGAAATGAACGGGCTGACTTCCTGTCACACAACTGCCCGGCCACATCATCCCCCGCCCAGCTCCCAAGTGACCCATGGGCCACAAGATTGGCTACAAAGGAGGACCTTCGACGCCGAACGCATGCTCTAATACCTACGTGTTCGGTTCTCCTCCCCCTCAACCTTACCAGGATGAAGGAGGTGTTACTACGAATGATCCGACTGGGCGTGGCTCTTACTCCTGCCCACACGAGTGAATCGTAAGGGGATTGCCGAGGGCATGTGAGATGTCCAACTTCCTCCGATGAAACGGTCCCGGCAGACCTTCACCACCTAATATGGACATGCCCTGGAACTAAGGGCATTCGAGGAAATGTTTGATGGCAGCAGGCCTATATTTGCGGCAAGACGCGCATTACCATCGGTGGTTCCATGGTTCTGCCAACCGTTTCCTTGCGGACTATATCCGGGAGGCCAACCTAGTTTCCTGGATATAGATCGGACTCGCTTATTGCCTACTAAGCCTTGCGGCTATTCAATTAAACAAAAAAACAACAAATAATGTAATCATCAATTGCATGACATGTGATCACTGAAGTACACTATCAGACGCCACATTGCAGGTTTGAGCAAATACATTTTATAATAAATGAACCCTGGGCCATCAAATGAACCAGCCATCATTTGTCATTCAAGCATTTGGTTATTGATTAGCGTGATCCAGCTCAGTCAATGAGTGCATGAACCAAAATGAAATGCTTAAAGGGACACTGAAGTGAATTTTTCAAGCTCCCGTTTTTGCTTGCACTGTGTAGACTGGCTCAAATTAACACACTTTTCATCGTTTATCCGGGCGATAAGTCGGTAAACATGCTTGACACCCACGTTATCGTTGGATGGGCATTCTCGATATCTCAAAAATTTCCATACCAGCTTCTCCCAATGTTGTCGGCTGTAAAATCCCCAGATAAGCGTCCCAGGACGGCTTGTAATCGTAGAAATCATTAGCCGGGGCCTACGCAGGGATGAACGCCTCCCGTCACCGCAGACGCGCAAATGATGGGGTTTTCCTGCATATTTGGAGCTTGCCTCACTCATGCCTATTCGTAAAAAGAGTGTTCGCACAGGCCAGTTTCTGTGATTGGGCCCTTTGTGCCACTGCCCGCAAGAAATTTGGAGCTTATGAACAGCACGCCAACGAGAAGCCGCTAGCGGCCAGTGTCAGTCTGCGCGCAATTTGCGAACTCGCTCTGTAGCAGTGCACGTTGGGGCCCAAAAATTTAAAATTTAATATAAAAACATCTACCGAAAGCGAAAAAACCCACTCAAAAAAAAAAGAAAGTACCCTCGGGGATCAGAACTTTCGACTTGCAAAATAACATACCTAGTGCTCCAGACCACTCGGTCACGGGCGAGCGCTGCCGACAATGGAAAAAAAACGTACTAATGTAAAACCAGTTTCAATTTATTTTAGCTTTAAAACAAGTTAGGGACGTTGTATAGCGCTCGTGCAGTAAGCGTCCTCCAAAATTTCCACAATATCTCACGTCTATAGCAATTGCATTTCTTAGACGAAAAAGCGTTCGCAGTTGTGGTCAACTTCTGACCGCTGCTTGTTCACCTATGACAAAAAGTGCTTTCTGCTCCCTAGTTTTAAGCTGTAATGTGAAAGTTTCAGTTGATGTTATTTCCTTAGTACCTATATTGAGTTCGCATACTCTTTTCCCACCATCAATGGGCCTTAGATTTTCCTACTAGCGTGCCAGTCAGCGAAGTGTCGCACGCACGCTTGTGCAGCGCTTGCGTGGAGCGACGTGGACTTGGAGCTTGATACAGTGTACAAACTAGCGAAGTAAAGAAGGCCGCATTCTTCCATTCACAAACATGTCGTGGCTTAGTTTCAACTGAGCGAACGAATTGCGACGACCTGTCGGCGGCCAGTGGACTAAAAGCTGGCCGACTGACTCTTTAGGAAGGTCGGCGAGCCGTGCAGTAGCGCAGTCAAGCCAAGTCATTTCCTCTTGACGTCTCAAGAAAACGCCACAGAAAATGTGCGAGGATGCAGAGCGGGGGACATCATGTTCGAATTGATTTTTTTACTACATAAATTCGCGTAAACGCACTCAGAGTGGTCGAAACATGGCCTATGGACTCCGGACTACAATTTGCGCTAGTAATCCTGCAATGTTTTTAAATCACTTCAGTGTTTTCTTTAAGATCCATCCCTATTTTAAAATAGGCAGCCCGTTTAATATTTTGATGACTGTGGGGCTTTGAAAATGTCGAATTTGTGACGTAAACGCGAGTTGTGCGGTGTATGGACGGATCTGCTTGAGAGCATTCCCGTTAATTGGTGCCGCATGATTCTTGGTGGGGTTTACGAAGAAGAATCGCGCGATGAAGCGTATATTGCTAACAACAGCAAAATTATTTCGCTTATTTCATAGGTTGTGCAAGGTGTCGAATTGGAACGTAGTAACGCATTTAGAAGGCCAACATTACCTTAGTTTTCTAGTAAAAAGACATATTGGAGTAAAAAGGGTCAAATTAAAATCTTTTGTTCCGACTTTTTGTTGAAATACCACATTAATAGTTTTCATCCAATACGTGCAAAGAAAAAAGTGCATTGAGGCTCTTGAGACAAAACTGGGCAATGTTCATGTGGAATATTTGAAAGAGATGCTTTTACGTGCACTAGGAATAGTGCAGCACACAGGGGGCACAAGAGACGCGGGAGGCCGTAGTAGTTTAGAGCTGACACTACGCCTTTTTCTGCGGTTCTCTTGCCGCTTCAGAGACTTTTTTTTAAACCGAATGCCTTTGGCTACATCCAGAAAGTCATGGCTCTTTTATTCCAGTTTTATTCATTTTGTTGTTTTCCGGCGCTACCCTTTGTATTCTTTTAGTTCCCTTTTTTAATCCCCTAAAACCGCAGCAAGCAGCTATGTTGGTTGGGGCTGAAGTCTATCAGAAATCTATATTATTTACATCTTTCAAGTATCTCGGCCAATTTATTTTATCGGGGGACGTGGCAAGAGAAGAAAGCATCACCCCCAGTGTAATCAAATCTTGCTGACTGCATTTTAAGGGCAAATTTCCCCAAAGGGGAAATGTGAAAGTTGAATGCACGAGTTGAATTTGCGGTTCGGTAATGTTCGCGAAAAAGAGAATCACACCACACCACACAAAAAAAGAAAGAAAGAGCATTTATTCACAGACACCTATTTGTGTTGTCGTTGTACTGATTGCTAGAGGGGAAACCAGCTTTGAAATTTCGGTCAGTATCCTTTAAGCGGGTGCATTACCCTTCTCACCCCCGATTTGGCCAATCCCCACGTGGTATTTGCCATGTCAGCGGCCAGGCAGCGCGCGCCCATCTCCCCCTTGCCAAGGAAGCGAGGAGATTCCGGCCAATCCCCACGTGGGATGTAGCGGACATCGCCGGTGGACGCAGGTTCAGGGTCGTTTAAGAAGTGCATTCGCCTTAAAATTTTAGTTTCCTGTCTGCCTGTCTTTCCTGTCTACCTCGATTCAGCCTTCCCAACAATTGTTACAAGAACGTTTAGACAGGTTCATATACGCAAAACTATTCCAAACCTCTAAATCTTCCAACCTCAGTTCATACTTGTGAAATTGGGTGGGAAAAAATGAACATTGCGCATATTTGATGCAGAACATCAATTGATATTTACCGTGCTGGTTTATTAAATATACATAGATGCCCGATTTTTGCGGTACGAGATAAAGAATACGTGTTTTAAATATTGTTTGACCACAAAAATGCAAAAAGACAAATTAAATCCGTAACTCAATGTGAAATCTGTCAGAAGTGTCGAGCAGTGATTCGTCATAATGGGTGTAGGGCCGCTATCCGCTCACTGCTACCACCCAATGCTACCACCGGTCTTCGCAGTGCTCGCGCGCCGCTGCGCCAGCGGGAGTTCTGTTCTTTTCGCGCTTGCTTTTGCTCACGCACGTGCCGGCGTTGCACTGCCTTTTTTTCCGCTTACTGTCGTAAATACCAAAAACACGGCATTCCGAACTAAATGAACACGGGCGCTGGCAGTTAATAACGTATATTTTGCCTCAAATGTACCTGCAGTTTTTTTTTGCGCTAAAAAACGGGGAGATGTTTGACAAGTGCCAGCGCTCCACGAGTCTCAAACACTTATGACTATACAAACCGCTTGGCTTTCAAAGCCTCTGGGTTACGCCTCGACGACAGCCGCTACCACGGAACGCCGTGTGGCTGTACATGGGTTCAGCGAGCGAACTACGACGATAAGGCGAGCCTCTACTAAAGTGCTCTGCATTTAAAACACTCGCAACCGAGCCTAGACTTCGTGGCGGCATTCCACGAAGTTTCACAGCAACGAAGGTCCCAGGATGACGCGCGAGCAGTTGCGCTAAATCGAAATTTACAGGAGGAAATTTTTAGCTGTCTGTTGTCGTGGAGCTTTAAAGGGGGGGGGGGGGGGGGTTAAGAGCGATACGAGTGGATGGGTGAGAGAAGAGGAATTTACGTGGGCCGTGGTGCAGTAGGGAGAGCAGTAAAATACCTATAAGGAAGGGTGTCAGACAAGGAGACACAATTTATTCACAGCATGTTTACAAGCAGTATTCAGAACATTGGATTGGGAACAGGTGGGAGTAAGGGTTAATGGAGAATACCTCAGTAACCTCAGATTTGCTGATGACGTTGCCTTGCTAAGTAACTCGGGGGACGAATTGCAAAGCATGCTTTCCGCACTGGGCGAACAGAGTAGAACCATGGGCTGAAAATTAATATGCAGAAAACTAAAGTAATGATCAATAACCTCGGGACAGCACAGCGGTTTTTAGATAGGTGGCGAGGCAGTGGAAGTGGTAAGCGAATATATCTACTTAGGCCAAGTTGTGACCCTCAGATCCCAACCATGAGGCAGAGATAATTAGAAGGATCAGAATGGGGTGGGGTGCATATGGCAGACATTCTCAGATAATGAATAGCAGCCTACCATTGTCGCTGAAGAAGAAAGTGTATGACAGCTGCATCTTACCGGTACTCACCTACGGGGCCCGAAAATTGGAGGCTCACTAAAAGGGTTCAACTTAAATTGAGAACGACTCAGCGGGCAATGGAAACGGAAATTTATAGGTGTAACATTAAGGCACAAGAAGAGAACGGAGTGGGTCAGGGAGCAAACTGGGTGTTAAGGACATATTATTTGAAATTAAAAAGAAGAAAGAAGTGGATGGGCAGGGCATGTAATGCGAAGGAAAGATAACCGCTGGTCATTAGGGTAACAGAGTGGATACCTAGAGAAGGCAAGCGCTGCAGGGGGGCAAAAGTTAGATGGGCAGATGAAGCAAGAAGTTTGCGGGGATTAAAATTGCTCACAGTTGGCACAGGACCGAGGTAATTGGGAATAATGGGAGAGGCCTTTGCCCTGCAGTGGGCGTAGATAGGCTGGAGTGATGATGTGATGGTGGCACAAGACTATTGTAATTCGACTACATTTCCATAAAACTACACAGAGTACACAGATAAACGGCCAGTTTTTTTTTCGGTAAAAATATTATTTGACAACTTACGTTTCCCGGTGCCGTTTCTCTTTTGGTTGTGGGGTGGCTTTCTCTTAGACATAAGAACAGCCATTCTCCAGTGTTCACTGCGTTCTAAACCATCTCTGCATTTTCTCATTCTGTTGGCTTCACCTAGAGTTCTTGTGTATAGCTCCCTTAGAGGAGCAGAGGCGCGCGTTCATGCGCCATCTTGAGTTCCAAAGTCGCGCGGGAGAGGCACCCGTCCCGCATGTAGGAGCAGCCGCGCCGGTTGCAGCGGCGGGCCGGTCCGTTTAGAGCTGCCGGCTGCGTTCGCCTCTGCGCGGGGCAGCCGCGCACCTCTGACGAAACTGAAAGTGGAACTATAGCTCCACCTAACATGCTTCGCCCTCTCGTCGTGCCGGCGAAGAAGGCATATTGAGTGGGCACGAAGAGAGGCAGGCATGGGTTCTTCACTGACGAAGCGGCTGCTTTTTGTTGTGCAGTCTTTCCTGGTTGGCGCATGGCTTGTACCACGGCATGACGCATCGACTGTTGCAGTCCTGCAGGTTCAGGTGGTGCCTCTGGCGCCGATTGTCGACGAACCGTTCTTTCGTCAACAACGGGATCTGGCAACCACCTTCAAACCCTTTCTCGACAAGCAAGCGTCATCGACACGGTCAACAATAGCCACCGACTACTTAAAGGACGGGCATCGCACGCCAGCGCGCTATCGCATGGGCACGGAAGAGCGGCAGGCATGTGTTCTTCACTGTCTAAGCCGCTGCTTTTTGTGGTGCAGGTTTGTGAAATGCCGTCAATGTACTGTAAGCGTTCTAGTAACGCCTGCACGCTGCTCTTTCCGTGCCCCGGTGTTCTTTGCGAGATATTTTGTGAATGTGTTCTTGTACCAATACATGTCCTTCTTTACGGTGACATGGATTTAATTCCTGGCCCTAATAAGAAAGTCCTAGCGGCTATCGGCGAACTTTCCGCCAAACTGGAGTCGCAACACGCTGATGTTTTGCAGCGATTTGCTGACCTTAAAAAGATTCAAGAAATACTGAGGCAAATGGTTTCCGTCTTATCAAATAGGATGGACGCTCTTGAGTCTGTTGTCGATACCGTTGACGGCGGACCACGCACCGCTGACAAAACAAACATTGTTTCTTCCGGGTTCAAAGCGAAAATAAGGAATTGAAGTCAAGGATGGACGGGCTTGAAAACCGGTCCAGACGGGGCAACCTTATCTTTTACGGAATAGCTGACAATGAATCGGAGACATAGGTTCAATCCGAAGCCTACGCGTGTTACCTAGCCTCTCATCTTGAAATGCCAAGTACTGAAATTTCTGGTGGTATCTCGAGAGCACATAGGTTTGGCGCTTTTTCAGCCACAAAAATGCGACCATCATCGTCAAGTTTTCTTCTTCAAAAATAGGAACCGCATCATTTCACAAAAAGCCAAACTTAAAAGAACAGGCGTATCACTGGGGGAAGACTTTTGCCAAACCGCTCGACAGTCGTGGAAAAATCTACTTGAATTTCGCAATGCAAGCGGTCAGCGTTTTTCACTACGTAGCAATAAACTTGGAATGAACAAGGAAACGTACGCATACTGCGCGGCGACCGATTATGTTTGCGAAGTCACCCCTAGCCAAGAGACTCGTGCATCGAGCGGTAGCGCGTCAGTGCATACTTCCCGCGTCAGTCCCCATTCATAAATATCTTCAACGCAGTCTTATGTCGAGCACGCGTCCGTACTTTTCACAAATACGCGAAGCATAATGAACAAGCGAGTGCAGTTATCTTCTGCAATTGAATTCATGTTCCGAAGATATCACTGTTTGTAAGAGACTTGGCTGTCAGCTAAAATAAAGAACAGTGATAAATTTGAATGCGAAAAATCATACGACATTTGTCGTTACGACCGTGGCGTACGTTCTGAAGGAGTGTATTCATTGGTGTCAGCAGTGCTCTGAAATCTCGTGTGGTTAGTGTCACTTCCTCCTTAGAACTTATCTGTGTACGAATCTGTCTCCCCAGCCAAGATTTCATTCTCTGCGCATGTTACCGTGCGCCTACCGCCTCGCCCCCATTTTCTGTCGAACTACATCATGTTTTAAACAATGTCAATATTAGACACCCGAATTTCCCCTTATTTCTTTTGGGAGACTTTAACCTAACCTAATGAGGTGACAAAGCGACCTTGTAACCCTTACAAAAAAGTCGTCTGAGTGTGCTGACGTCATAAACGTATGCTTTTGAGTTCAATCAAACCCAACTCGTTCACAATGGCGCTCTTTGGTCTTAGTTACCCTTGCGCCATAATGCAAACATACAACTCGTTCACAAACCCACACGCACTACCACTACTTGTTCCAACACCTTAGACTTGATCTTCACAAACGCGCCAGACTTGGTTACTTCCCTTAGTTACCTTTAAGGAATAAGTGATCTCTCAATGTTACACTTTAAACTAAAGGCACGTTCTTCTTCTAACGAAAGTTTTAAAACTCCCGGGGGTTACTCAAGAGCAGACGTCAGGTCAATAACAGAAGAAATGGAGCGACTCGTCGATGAATTCATGGGGAACTTTGAAGAACGGTCAATACAAGAAAACTGGTCTATTCTAAAAATAAACTTTTTAACTAAACTTCCTATTTCTAAAAATAAAGTTGACGGTTACCTTCCACAAAAAAAGTGTCCGCACTAATCCCCGTTCGCCATGGCCCACTGCTGCACTTCGACGCCTACGCAACAAAAAGAAGCGAGTAGACCGACCCCACTGCTGGTCCCAGTACGAAAGCGCTAACGCCGAATACGTCCGTGAAGTTTCTAATACGAAAACGCTTACTTTAACGTCACTCTTCCCCCTCTTATCTACAAAACAATCCACTAAGCCATCACTGATCAGATCAGAAAGCGAGCCGTTCGGCTAGCGAAACGCCGGAAGCGGGACCGTAGCTCACGCTTTTGGACGAATAGGATAGCTTATAATAGTATAATAGTGTAACTAAATAAAACTTCCACCAAGTGAAACCAAGACGTAGCCGAGCTCAGCCAAGGTGTGGCTTTGATATCCAGGGTTAACTGAGCTAGACCGCAGCCACTATTTTTTTTGGCTGAAGGAGTGGTTAAGTTCTATGCAATAGCTGGTCGAAATTTTGTTTTTCCGCGAAGTTTTTTTTCATTTTGCTAGGTGAGTGGTCTCCCTGATTTCTTCAAAGGTATCATCAGACACAGTTTAAGAACCTTTGCGGGGAAGATGGAAATTTTGAGGTTGACGGCTACCTTGTATGCTGTCCTGATTATGCAGAAATAAGAGTTGGCAGTCAAGAAAACCTCGGAAAGCAAAGGGGAGGATGTGGCAGGCCATTGAAAGAGATAAAGAATTTGCTAAGAAAGAAAGAAAGTGGAGAAAAAATGCCCGCCAGGTGGGATCCGAAACCACGACCTTCCAGAATACCGTCTGTGCGATAACCACACACTACCGGCGGGGCGATTTTCCCCCCACTTTCTGGGGTATTTATGTTAGGTATTTTTGTTTCCTGTGCTTGGGGGTGGTAGCCAGCGCCACTCGGACTACTCGGGGTGAAGGGGACCTTCTTTTATGGCGTTTATTATGCTGTTTATTTGAATTTCTTCGGTGCGGCTAAGGTTGTGGTACGGCAGGCTGTACGATGTACGACTCGTGATCAGTGCAGGCGTAACTTTCCTGCTTTTTTCGTTCATTCCTGCTCTTCTCCTGTTTGGGCGTCTTAGAATGTGGGGCAAACTATGAAAGATATCCTGCATAGTGGTGCATGTGAGATCGGCTCTGCTGCTTGCCTGTAGGGAAATCCCAAGTTTTGTTGCATGACTGTGCTCAGAATCACTTGCTCACCTATTTTCAGGATTTCCTTATTGGCCGTGCGGAGGCATTTATTGTTTGGCGGGCAAGCTTGAGGCGATTGTAGACCGCAAAAGTTCAAAAAAATGTTTGAAATTCGTGTAATTATACGTCATACACACATACACTCAGCGAGAAATAAACCAGAAGATGATAGGTGTAACATTAAGCGACAAGAAGAGAGTGGAGGGGGTCAGGGAACGAACGCTTGTTACGGACATATTCGTAGGAATTAAGAAGAAGAAATGCACGTGGGCAGGGCATGTAATACGAAGGCAAGATAACCGTTGGTCATTAAGTGAAACAGGGTGGATACCTAGAGAAGGCAAGCGTGGCAGGGGCGGCAGATAGTTGGATGGGCAGATGAGATCAAGAAGTTTGCAGGGACAAATTGGTCGCAGTTAGCACACGATCAGAATAACTGGATATTAATGGGAGAGGCCCTTGCCCTGCAGTGGGCGTAGATAGGCTGGTGATTGATTGTGACGATGATGATGATGATGGCATGGTTTTCTTTCTTTCACGATACACTTCACTTGGTTATTGGTTACAATGATGGCTTTCCATGGCCTTTTAGAGCACGGCATTATCTTTCGCCCCCGTAGGTGTCAGAATGTTAGTGCCGCCATCAGACTCGGTCGTAGAGGCGCTTTGGTGGGGCAGACACCGTGTTGGCTGAGCATGCAACCATAGAGTTTCTTAGTAAGTATACTAGAGAGAAACCTGCACCTAGGATCTATGTCGTCGTTGGGGGGCGAGGGGAGGATGGGAATACTCCCGTTGTGGCTTGGGCTTGGCATGACAATTGGATTCTCAAGCGGTTTTTAAGATTCGCTTCCTGCACTATGCATTAACAAGTCTGCGAGCTACGAGGTAGCCGAAATTTTTCCTGTTGTGTGGTAGCCGTGAGCCGTGGCAACCGCGTGTTCGATGAAGGAGCAGGCACTGCGTGATCGTAGCAAACGTTGCTCATGCCGTAGTCGAAGGAATGTATTACAGGGCGGGTAACGTGCCGCGAAAGTTGTGGATTATAAAAAGAAGGAAACCACACGTACTTCGACGAAGACAAGATGCGACAGATACGGGCGTTTGTATTCGTCCTAGCTTGTCTTCGTCTACGACTGTTTAACGCCGCTGTTTCCTTTTTTCTTCTTGTAAGGAACGAGCCCGTGGGAACGAACTCCCTCAGCAATAAGTTTTGTTAAACTGTAGCGGGCGGTCACCGCAGCAATTCTTCACGAAGGCGATGTCTTCACTGAAACGATAAAGACATTTCAAGCTCTTCAAACAGCCTATTATTTCAAATAATGGTAAACGTAATACCAAAAGAGTCTCTCATGAGTTGCCCCCCAAAATATTAACATTTTGGTTAACTACAAGCTTGGCCCGCAGATTAGTAGGCACAGCTGTTTCAGCGAAAATACGCTTCACTGCTATTTTTCCTTAGCTTGAAAAGAGCCTGTTTTATTTTGTACTTAAAAATACACCATTATTTGCATTTTTGTGGCACTGTGTTCGAATATACGGCTACTTAATCGTTTCCGTTCATGCCCATGACAGAACTAAGGCGAGCGCACGGTATAATGGCGGCCCATGACGACACAGACGGCTTTGATATGAGCCGCATAGACGCTAGCGCCACATTCCTCTCTAGTGAAATCTAAGGTTTGACGAAATCTTGTCTGGTCGGGTGAAAGATTCATATTTGAAGAAACTGGTCATCGCCGACCAAAGGTTTAGTTAAAAAGGCCAAAAAGACGTTTCGGCTTCCATACGGAAGCTTTCTTCACTACGCGGAAAGGCACGAAGCTCGAAGAGTTTAAGAAGTGCGTCGAAGTAATCGCCCCAGGCATCTTGCATATGTCAGGACTCTGTCAGGCATTTGCATAATCAAGTCTTCTTCGCTCGGTGGCGTCTCGAGCATCAGTGTGCGGATGACTTCCCCAGCATCCAGTTACATGCGAACGACAAGTTGAGCCTCCAGTCCCGCCAGCAAGGAGCATCGCATCAAAATAAGTTAATGAGACTGCTGCCTCGCGAACGTGTAGTTACGCCCGACCGTTCCACTTCGACTGTTCACAACCTGTCTTCGTACAGTCCAAATCCGGCAGACCTCGCTGTGCTTGAGCTTGGGTTGAACTTCAACGCGGGCCCTGCGCCGGACGCAAAAACTCTCATCTGTGCGGTCGAGTAGGCTATAGAACAGCCGCCGAGACGAGGCTCGAACTCGGCAGTCGGCATTCTAGCCAAGCTACCACGGCATCCTTGGACCCCTCTTCTTGCCGAGGAACGTGATGCGATCAAGAGCCTGCCGCAGTAAGATGGACATCGTAATACTTCCCACTGACAAAGGAAACGCAACTCTTGAATAGCGACGACTACGTTGAAAAAATGTCTGATGTCCTGCAGGACGACAGCACGTACGTGAAGCTGAAACGAGACCGTGCTCTCAAAGTGGAACAATGCTTGCAAACGCTCTTGGCTGACGTTTTCTGGTTGGTTTCCCTCCAACACAAGTCGCTGTACTTCAAGCTCCTCTGTCACAACAGGCTCAGCACCTGCTTTATACGGCCTCCCGAAGATCGACAAGCCAAACGTCCCGATGCGACCGATAGTTGACTTCACACGTTCTCCCTTATACCGCCTGTCGGGCATTCTGCACAAAATTTTTGCACCACTCGTTGGAAAGAGTTCTACTTTCATACGCAACTCCTCAGATTTTATTCAAAAGGTGCGTCGACGTCACTGGTGGGCGACGACGAAATAATGGTGTCCTTTGATGTGAAGTCACTGTTCACCAGCGTACCCGTGGATTTGGCGGTGGAGGTTTGTCGGAGTGCCCTGCAACATGACAACGGTTTGGGTGAGAGAACCCCCATCGAAGAGCCAGATCTCCTGAAGCTGTTGCAGTTCTGCTTCGAGGAACATTATTTTCTTTTCCGGGGGTTATCTACAAGCAGGTCCATGGCACAACCATGGGCGTATCTATCTCAGTGACAACCGCCAACGTTACCATAGAAGCATTCGAAACCTCGCGAACTGTATCATTCCAACCACGGACCCGAGGACTTTCTGCGGTACATCGAAGATTGTTTCTGCATCATCAAAAGGGACTCACTAACTGCCTTTACAGAACATATGAACGGCATGGAGTAATCCATTCAATTTACTGTCGAGAAGGAGGCTGCAGGCCGTCTTCCTTTCCTGGACGTGTTGGTTGAACGTCGTGGCGATCAGGTTTACCGAAAAAAAACCCACTTTGGACGATACCTCCATTTTAGATGCGACTGCATCTCATTCACTCGCCTTGTCCATGCAGCGTCGGCGTCGTTGTCGTCCGCCCCTCCCCCATTCTCCTCGCGCGAGCTGCGCTCTCCGCCGCTCACCCCCTCTCCTCTCCGATAGCGAACACTCTATCGCGAGGGTCATTGGATTGGATTCGATTGGATTGGCTTGCTTGGCTTGGCTTCGATTGGATTGGATTGGATTTGGATAGGATTGGATTAAAGTGGATTGTGTTGGATTGTGTTGCGTCATAGCCGCGCCACGTTGCGTCATAGCCGCTGCAGGGGGTTCACGGCACGATTCACGCGATGGGAGAATCAACCTAACGGAAACAACAACGGAACCCCCTATGCATCGCATCTACACAGGGGTTCCCGCGAGGGGAGGTGGGAGTAATTTTTAATTGTGTTCATCCAGCCTGTCATAAGCGCTCTGTCGTGGCTTCCTTCACCCAACGCGCCAAGAACCTCCGCTCACGGCCAGAAGACGGGGCTGCTGATCTACGCCAAGTGCGCAGAGAACTCGGCGATTTCGGCTACCCCAACCATTTCAGTGGACTCCGTGCTAGGACAGTCATCCCGCCCATCAGAACCCGCTGGTCCTCCTTGCCGAAACCGAGCGCCGATCCCTTACGTGCCGGGCGTGAGCGAGTCTTTAGCTCGGGTTCTGCGCTCGTACCATGTGCACGTCGCTCACGTCTCCGCGCGCAAGCTGAGGCACGAACTGGTGGTCGTCACGGACGGAATCAAGATTCCCTGGGGTGGTGTACGAAATTTCCTGCGCCGACTGTGACTATTGCTACATTGGCGAGAGCGCCAACTTCGAAATAAGATTGCGTGAACACAAGAATGACGTGAAAAACAAGAAGATTGCGTCGAATGGGCTTGCGTGGAAGCCACAACACACAAAACAGGCTGGGACGAAGCGTCAGTTTTCGCCAGAGAAAGGAAATGGCTGTCACGCCGATGTCTTGAGTCCCTGATGATTTAAACTACAGAAAAATCCATGAATCACAATGCAGGCAACCTCCCGCCTACGTATGGCAAGATGCCTGGGGCGATTACTTCGACGCACTTCTTAAAAGCTTCGAGCTTCGCTCCTTTCCGCGCAGTGAAAAAGGCTTCCGTATGGAAGCCGAAACGTCTTTTTAGCCTTTTTAACTAAACCTTTGGTCGGCGATAACCAGTTTCTTCAACTATGAATTCCTCTCTAGTGTATCTTAGTATGAAACTCTATGCAAGCAACCACCGCTGCCGGCGTAGAACGAAGTTCACTACGCAGGCGTGGCGCAATGATATCGCGTATAGCCTTTTTTTCATGTCTGTCCTCCTTTTCTACAATCTAATTTACGCCGCTGTGTTCTCCCTATTACGGTGAGGACTCGTATCCGGAAGTGTTGGTTTCAGTTTCCTGGAAGCACCCATGACGTACTTCCGCTGTCTCTTGATTAGCACGGCTGATAGCGAACAGCTAGCAGGCACCAAAGATTAAAAAAAAAACAAGCCTAATCAAGCTAAAGCGTTAAAAGCGGAAGTGATAACCACCCAGTAAGTTCCTTTCGCCGCCTTCTTAGGGCGCCGTTGCCTGCATTCACTGGGTGAGTTCCAATTTCCCCTTTAGACGGCTTCGTTGCCGTCTTCGAAGACAGCCCGTTCCAATTCGAACGAAGCAGTCAACGAAGACTGCTTTGAGGAGACGGCATCAAAGTCAGCAACGATTCAGGCAAAACTGATAAGTGTCTTAACTATCTAAACTGATACGTGACGCCAGCGCCACCTTTTTGCGTAATAATGGTGAAACAAATGCACTTTTTCTTTTATTGAAGTATCTAGTATAATTTACTAGTGGTGAAGATGACTTTGTTTAAACTTCAAATTACCCAATGTTTGAAATATTAACGGCAATACTATTTACGAAACCTGCGGCTTGCGTTTCTCAACATGTCTGCTACGAGGCTGCCGTCTGCGTTGGTGTTGCGTTCGGCAACGCGGCGCCGTTCAAATGTTATACCTTTACACGTCTATTTAAACTGCTTCCTAAGCTGTCTACCAAGCTGTCCGCGAATTGAAACGAAGCCACTGTCGGATCAGCCACCTTCCGTTATGGTTGCTCACATGGGGCTTTTGGCCGAAAGGTCCATGGTTGAAGCATATGCAGGTACATTAGGAAGCGTTTTTGCAACCTCGCGAACGGGAACCTACAGATGTAGCTATATCTGGGGCGTTAATTTTCTGCATACACTCGCGTCTGGACCGCACCCGCCAGTCCTTTAAACCTACGTGGCAATTTCTTGCGACAAATAAAATTACGTTGCACGAAGAACACAATCAGATTCT
The DNA here is from genome assembly GCA_013339765.2 of Haemaphysalis longicornis. Classification (NCBI taxonomy): domain Eukaryota; kingdom Metazoa; phylum Arthropoda; class Arachnida; order Ixodida; family Ixodidae; genus Haemaphysalis; species Haemaphysalis longicornis. Next base: position 209,785,485 of record CM023450.1, on the reverse strand, counting down.
GATTACCAAATATCCGGAACACTCCAGAAAATTGCGTAGCCGCTGTTCTGACGATTACGGCAATTAAACTTCGGAGTTAAGGGGTGCATGCAGGCTCAGACTTCTTATCCGACATTAATGCTCCGTTGGCAGATGCGATGTCATCCACTTTACTTAGGCTATCCGTCTTCATTCAGGGATACTTGCACACCTCTGTATAAACATCCCCGATGAAGACCGTTCGTTGTCGAAACTTGGAATAATTTTCCCAACGAAAAGCGTTTAAGACAAATTAGCGTGCACATTTAATGCACTGTGATGAATATTGTGATTATTAGTGACATTAGGGAGACGTCTTTGTGCGTGCCGATGGACACGGTCGTAATGTTCATGTGAATGCGTGCGTGCGTGTGTGCTTGGGCGTGTGTGTCTGTTTGTGTGTGCGCGCGCGTGTGTACGGGAGTCGGTGCTACACTAAATCTCGCGGTTCACTGTAATACGCAACAAGTACCTGTGGTTTAGTGCTGTTATAGTGCACCACACGAGAAGGCTTAGAGCTGTTGGTGGGCACTTGTAAATAAATAAATAAAGAAAGAAATGAAGAAATAAATAAATGGTGGTGGTGGCACATACCCGTGTCGGCGCAAGAGAATTGTAAGAATATGCACGGCTGTCCAGGATTGCAGCTTAGGGATGAATATGAACTGCAAATATGTGACGCCTGCCGTTGCTGCTGGCTTAAAAGCCTACTTCGCCGAAACCTACGCGAACGTGTAGCTCAATTCGAAAACCTGTCTTTTGTTCTCGAGCTAAATTCTAAAACTTCTTTTGTTTTGGATGGCTGTTCAGTGGAATAAAATTTGCCATGCCATCCCCTAGAAGACCAATACATTACCTGAAACGTCAAGTAGCCTGATTTCGTGTTTTTCGATCGTACCCGAGAAGGTCGGTGCTCGGAATGTGAAAATTTGTTTTTGGCGAACGCCATCACCAATGACGAGCAGTAAAGCCCAGCTAAAACATATTTTTTTGTGGCACCACTAACGGCACGGAAAAAAAACTTCCAAACAGATTGACCACGGCCCCCATTTGGCCTTTTGTGAACTTGCAAATGCGTTTTGGTAATCCGAATCGGTTGGGATGTGCCTGAAGAATAGAATACTATGGGGCCACTTTTGCAATGGAAAACTGAGGGAAACAAGCCTGGCGGGGCTTTACCGCGCGGGCAAGGAATAAAATTTTTAAAACAAACATTTTCTTGTACCCTTAAAAATATATTCGCCAAGATTCTATCTGAAGTCCCTGGGTGTTTACATTATTTGATCTCCTTGCCGTGTCCTCTTACTTGGGGGCAACATGGGATAAGAAAGACGAGAAATAGGATGCATCAACTTACATATTTGCGATGGTTTATTTACCATTCGACATCTTTCTTAAGTGATAGTTTCAAGCATGGCACTGCTATTTTTTTACGTCAGGTGAAATTCCGTTGAGAAATCTTCAGGGCGTGAAAGCGGAGTTATGTTCGTGTGCTTTTCATATGCTGGCTATTAGAAACACTTCCCTTTTATATTTAAGTTTGCCGCGCTATGGTAAAAAGAGGTCATAATGCAAGGTGGGGAAATCATCAAACAATATAGCAATGTTATAGGGTTTTTGAGATTGCTTTGCGTTTACACTCATTGTCCTTTTGCAGTTAGCTTCTAGATGCTATGGGTGTGCTCATTATGCTGGATCGTCTTGGACTGCTATAATTTTTTGCCTTTTAAAACCATTGTTACTGCGAGGCTATATATTGCCCACGTTTTCATTCAGATGACGCCTCTTCACTCCCCACCGCTGCTTCGCCCATCCGCCGCACCGCCAACGCCTCATTCACAAGTTTTATGGCCTTCGCCACAAATGATGTCTCTTCCACAAATTGCGGAATCGGTTCATAACGGCGCTTCCGCCGTTATCAGCATCTGCACTGGTATTTCGCTATGCTGCCGACACGTTCGCGCTGGTTTCTTTCCGAGGAACAAGACCAAGAATTGAAATTGCTTTGGCGCGCACAGAAGCAGGAATGAGCGCAAAAAAAAGCAAAAATTCGCTGTCGCACAATCTGCAACTACCGCCGCTGCCGCCTCAAGTTCAACCTCGTCAATTAGTTGCGAATTACTCCAGAGTGGGAGCAGCTTTCCTGTTTGGAACGCTGACTTGAGGCAATAATTCTTGCTCAGCTTCAAGGGCTGAAATTGGGAGCGACATTTTCGCCGGTGCCTTTCAGGTCCAAGCTAGCGCACATCACCAACGGCCGGTGTTGCGGGAACGGGGAAGGGGTGAATGGAGGAGGCGGGACGTGCAGGCGCAGCTAGGTTTCATGCCCTCACTGAAGCCGTGCCCTCTTCTGCCGGTTGTAGATTGCAACCTGGACGACCCACTCCGCCCTGCCTGCTGTCCCCGTGGTCGACAGGTTTGGGCTGGTGTGTCACCCAGACAGGCTACGACGAGGGAAACGGACATAAAATGTTCGCCTGCTAGAATGAAGCTAGAGTACTTCCAAGTTTCTTTCAGCCAGCTTCGCAAGGAAGTATGCTTAATCTAAAATGACAGGCAAACGTGTTTTGGTCCGCGCAAACTTTGGACTGAATCCAGCTTCGCCGGACAGCCTTCTTCATAGAGTACAAGGGAAGTAAATTATTTATTTATTTTGTGAAAGAGTAAGCTAAGCTATCCCTGTGTTCTTTAGACTAAATTTTCATCCGCCCGCCGCCGTGGCTCAGTGGCTAAGGCGCTGTTCTGCTGTGCCCAGGGACGCGGGCTCAATGCCAGACGCGGTGGCTGCTTGTCAGACGGAGGTGAATTCGAAACATCCGCGTGTCGAGGTTTCAGCGTGCATTGAAGATTGATCTGGAGCCGTGCACTTCGATCACGTTATAGCCCGATGTATCTTCGGCTCGCTAAACACCCAAAATTTTAAAATGTCAAATATCATGCTACATATACTCAGAATGGTTGCAGTTTTGAAGGGGGAGGATAAAGCAAAATGCAAGTTTGGCTCACCCTAATAACTGCTTTATCTCTATAAGAATGATGCAAATTATCTCGAAAACGTCGAAAAATAATCTAGATACAAAACAAAAATTAGAAAAACCGGCGGCTACTACTACAGTCCCAGGGGAATTTTTTACTACAGTCCCAGGGGAATTTTAAAAATTGGCCACTTATAAAACAGTAACCACGTACCGTTTCTGCTTTCGCATTTCTCGAAGGGTCCGCAGATATTTCCGCCGCCACACGATGATGTCCTCCCTTTCCAGAAGCGCAGAGTTACGTTTTCGCTTCCGAAAAGCAAATCCAATTGTCATTCAGAAGCCGACGCATCGTTCTGGCACTCAGCTTCGGCAGCCCCATGTCGGGGTCGCTGGTCACATCGCTGAGGATCTTTTCTGCAGTTGGCGCCTCGTTGCGAATGAAGTACTGATGCACTTTTCGTCGGAGAGGAGTAAGGGTGAAGCTGTCGTACCGCTCTACTCTTGTCCTTCCTCTAACTGCAGGCGGTTTCCCAGTCGACAAACGAAGCCTTTTGCGCTTTGGGGACTTCAGGGCACCGCGCAAAACCTCATTCTTGAGCAGTGCGACCATACGCTCGCTTACGACGGTAAGCTGGCTAACCAAACGAAATGCGGAAACGACGGAGAGTCCTGGTTGCGTCTGTCTCACTTGGGCGTACACGTTGCAGACAACTTGCTTGGTCTGTTTTGACAGCTTTTGGTTGTGAAGCTTTTTGAAAATCCTTTGAGGCGAAATAAGTGGCGGGCTATCGGACGGAAAAGTAGCTTCTGTCGACGAAGACGCCATTCTTTTTCTGAAGGGAACCTTCGTGCCACCAGTGGTAATTTCCGCCACCAAACAAAACCCAAAATTTAAAAAAAGTAACGCTTACTGGCAATTATATTCTGTCAATAGATTGGCATTGTCAATGCAAGGCTAAAAAAAAGAAAGATGCTTTTCTGAATGGCATAGGTTATGCGCATTGAATAACGTTTGTAGAACTACTTCCGACTGCGCAGCGAAATGCCGTGGTCCGGCCGGCCACTTCGCCCCCCCCCCCCCCTCCCATAGCTTTCTCTCCATTGCAACAGAAAGTTGTCCCCGAGTATAGGGTAGCAGCAACAGTTTTCAAATCACGGTGGTACACGGAAGGCAGAGGACACTTACGCTTTTGGGGCTTAAGATGTGGGTGTGAAAAGTTGCGGCTGCAATGTGTTTGCCCGTTTGAGGAAGAATGGGACTGTGTTAGCGTCTCAAAGCGTTTATTCTCTAGAGTCGTGGCCTCGGTGAACCTTTTGTGCTTTTTATAATAAAACACACATACTTAGAGACGCGTTTATTGGAAAAGACTTCATTGAAGATTGGGAAACGAAGTAAACTGAAGGTAGACCCAGTGATGCCAGAACTAATATTTTTACATTTTTACGGGTGGGGGGGCTTAACCAAAAATTCGTTTTTTTTTAATTTTTATGTAGACATAACAATTTTATGCTATTGTAATGAGTTTCGCTTCAGAGAAAAAAACCACCTTCTATGTGAAAAAAATGTTTTTGTAACGCACTGCTCCTTTATTCTGACTTCTTCACAAACTGCTCCAACGGACCCAGTAGGCTCCTAGTTTAAAGTGTAGGAGTGACAAGTTTTTATTTTCCAAAAGAGCCAGACACGACTACCGAACTAATAGTCATTTTTAAGAACGGTAAATACTATAGCGAGCGCTGCCCGCCCGCCCTTTAGCAGGGCCAGTCGCCGTCGTGCCATCTGAGAGAAAAGACTGCTGCACCTTTGTGCAAAATTCACTTGCCTATTTTCAATGTCTAATTTACAATTCAGAGTGAGAACCAAGTTGAGAACGCACTCGGCGAGCTGCAGCACGGTTTTTTTATCCACCCGTCGTTTTAGGGTTTCCAGCATCAGGAAGTGTTCACAAGCATTACTGTCCAATCGGAAAACTAAAAGCTCCCTTTTCTGTAGCATCATACTTTGAAGGGAGGAACGTTTTGGACCCACTGCAAGGCTACTTGCCCACAGCAAATACACGTAGCTCTTGCCGTTTCGACATAGCGTGGGAAACAGGCGTAGTGTTGCACGCGGCCACACCATCCTTTGCTGTCCGCGCCATTCACTAACGCACAAGGCCTTGGCCCACTTGCGAACTTTTTTTTGCCGCCCCATTACACATGCCGATGGATGCGTTGACGTAACGTCTCTCAAGTGAAATTCGATGTGTCCCTATAGGGGATCTATCGGCCGGTGATCGAAGAGATGATCAGTAAAACGATAAGCTCTCTCGGTCGCGGTCGATGGGACGTAGAGAACGATGGGCTACTTCAAGAAGCAACATGTACACAAAGGTACAATTTATTTAAAAAAGAATTTACACCTTTAAACTTGCAGCCAAGATCGCAGAAAAGAGGTTCGGCAAAGCCGGCATCGAGAGGGGCTCCCCTCACCTCAAAACATCGAACTCCTCGGTTTTACCGCCAAAACAAAGGGAAACGCCGCAATTTCAGAGTGTATATGGCCTATTGATTAACCCACACTAGACCAGTGATGGGCCACAGTGATAAAAAAAACTTAAGTGGGGTACAAAACACTCTCGCACTCTTCTACGAAAACTCGAAAGTGTTAAGCAAAACACAAACATAACGCAAATAAAAATAAGCTCGAACACCCGCTATCACTCTCGAAGCTAGTCTTAAAGCTAGTCTCTGGCTAGTCTCTGGCGGCTGGTCTTAAAGTATTCTCCATACCGTGCACGCTTGTCACTGTGCTCCCCGCCGCAAAAAATCTTTGCTTTTTGACACGTCACGCGCTTTATAAAGCGTGGCCGCCTGCTTGTTGACGTATTCCAGACAGGGAGTCGTAAGGGTAAGACGTGGACTGAATGGGACCCCTTGAATGACCTCACAGCTTCCGTCCGCAGCGGGACTGACCTAAACTCGGCAATAGATAATCCCCAGTTCTTCACCTTCCCAACCGTGGCACCCCCCAAGGTTCAATCTTATCTCCCACATTGTTTAATATAGCTCTTATTTCTCTCGCTACGGCCCTCGCCGACATCCACTCCCTCCACAGTAGTCTATACGCCGACGACATTACAGTTTGGATAATTCACGGCAGTTATGTCACATAGAATCAACTCTTCAAATCGCTACGGACACCATACAGAACTTCGCCCAGTCGGCAAGCCTATCGTGTGCCCCTGAAAAGTCCCAAGTACTCCTTCAACTCCACGCCACCGGGCTGCCCCTTGGCCTCCCCCCATACGAATCCACATAAATTACCAGGCAATACACTTACGCCAACCATCACCATACTCGGACTGACGCTAAAGCAAAATCGAGGCAACTCTTCCACAATACAAACACTCAGCCGACACGCGACACAAATAGCAGGACTCATCCGTCGCATCACCGCCCGCGGCCACGTCTCCGCAGAAAAAGACAGATTACAACTCGTTACAGCTCTTTTCACATCACGCCTCACGTACTCTCTACCTTACTTATCACTCACAAAGGCGGAACTCGACATCTTGGAAGCCTTACAGCGCATGGTATACAGAGCAGCACTACTTCTTCCTCCCAACACCTCAACGATCCGCCACCTCTCAATTGGCACCTTTAACATCATTCCCGAGCTCATAGAAGCCCACCGCCTTAGCCAAATCGCTCGTTTATCCGCAACACCCACAGGTTCGGTCCTCCTACACCAACTCCACCTCGCTGCTCCAGTCTCCCTCTCTCAACTTTACCATCTACCCTTATCCCACCATGAAAACCTCGAAATCCTCCCCCTTCCCCGCCACATGCTTCGGCAATAGCGCTGGCCATAACACACCAACCGCCCCCATCTCACATATTCTCCGATTCAAAGACGGCCGTATGAATTTCGCGCAAGGACACATCTCCTTCCCTTCTCGCCGAATTCTCCTATCCCGCCCTCTCCCGACCAAACAATAATCCTCCACTGGACCCGCGGACACGTGGGCTATGGCGGTGCGGAAACGGCTCACCTGGCTGCTCGAGGACTGAATTCCCGAGCCCCAGAAGTGGACGTCTCACAGCACGGCGCAAGGAACTCCCGCGAACCCTTGCTTACCTTTAATGACCTTATAACACACTACCGCCTAAAGCGGCTAGAACTACCTCCCCCTCACACGTCGCTCCCTCCACCCCTAGACAGATTATGGCGACAATGACAAACCCGTTCCCTCCCCACCAGACACGCCCTCCACTACATCTATCCCACATTATATCCCCCCCCTCCCCAAACTGCCGGAATGTGGCGGTCGAGACACCACGCCACACGCCATTTGGGAATGCCCCTTTTTACCACTCTCCGTTTACCCAGCTCTCCCACTACCTGGATGGAGGTGACCGGGAGCTCCTCACCCGAGCTACAGCTCCTTACCACGACTACAGGGCTCAAGATTACCCGGCGCGCCTTCCCCACCTAAGGGCACTCGCTCGGACTAAGCCTCGCCAGGAATAAAAGTTTTTCTCTCTTCCTCATGGCGGTAGACGTGGCCGGTACAAAGGTCAATGGCCCCCTACGCCGGTTTCCTAAAACGAACGAGAGGAAACCCTCCGTCAAAAGGTAGCGTCACTTCTGACGAATTTGAGGTGCCCGGCCCGTTCCTGTAGGTCTTCTCCGGGCCTGCGTCGCAGATAAAGCGCAAAAATGTGGCGAACGAAAAAAGGCTACCGCGAAATTTTCTCGTGCCCCTCATGCCTTAGTGAGCCCAGCTGGCGTCAAAACAAACACAATACATGGAGACAAACTAAACCCAACGACCGATGTCTAGTTGCGGGGCGGTTTTATGTAATTAATTGAGCTGCCGGACTTTACACCATCCATATGCGTTTTGCGTTAACTCGCTCTGTTCCTCTCCTTCTTCGGAGAGCTAACACGCTTTGCGTGAACGTCAGCACTGCGTACCTACAGCATACGAACAACACTCTTGCGGATTCGACAAAGCATGAAAGAAGGGGGAGGAAGGGGTAAAACAGTGCAAAAACTACAATGTATCAGAGCTGTTGCACGGCGGCCCTTTTTTTTTTTTTTTTTTTTTTTCAGTACGCTGCATTCCAGGCCATGCGTTGGCAGCAACCTACTTCGGGACACTACCAACGCATATCTTACCTCCGAACAAGACATCCCGGTCGGTGCATTTGCCGAAACAAATTCACGCGCTTTTGATGCTGATGCACCACACTCCTCGTCCACTTTCGGAAGCCAATTGGTCATCCGTTGCGTTGCAACAATGTTTGCATGCCGCCGCCACCGCTTCTGGGGGTAACGTCCGCTCAGCCGCCCCTTTCGTCGCAGAAGCACACAAGAAGTACTCCTCAAACCGGCAAAGCTGGCCGATGCCCTTCCAACCTCTACGGTAGCACTCTTTACCAACGTATCTCGTTTTTCGCCTCCACTTGCGGGCAAGCCATTGCTTCACCCTCCTAGCGTGACGAGTCGGTCTCCTTTTCTGACATGGAGCCGCGCGCTTCCTCTGTTGCTTTGCCCGGCGGGGAGGACGACCCCGCCTGGCAATTACGGGATTTACTCGCGCAATGATCGGATTTTTCTTTTCAAATATATGATGCAAATTTCGGGGTGCGTTCATTAAGCCAGGTAAATTTATTGCGGAAAAACGTTTTAGCGATGAAAACGCAAGTTGCATGTGAGACTGTTTAGGATAAGTTTCACGAAAATAATAAACATAAAAAATAAAAACATAATAAAAACTCTACCGACCACCGAATGACCACCGAGTGACGCAAAATGCAGTGTTTTCATTACGGAACGCGCCGGAAGGAGTTTGCTGAGAGGTGAGAACAGGTTGACCAATAAGTGGCTGCTGCTGTCACAGTGTGGGACATCAAGACACGGCTGCCGACGCAGCAAGCCGAGCGCGTTTTAGATGCGACGCTGAGAGGAGCATCTCTTGACGGCGGCCCTGTCATGCGTCCGTCGTCGTCGTCGTCCGCGTCCACGTCCGCACAGCTGCGTCTCTCCTCCGCTCACCCCTCTCCTCTCGACGTGATAGCGCGCCCTCTCCCCCAACATTTGTGGCGCGCGCAGTGCGGCGCGCTCTCTCACTCCGCAAGCGCGCTGTGCGCATGTGCATCGCCCTCTCTCTCCGCGGTCTCCTCTCCTTCGGGCGCGCTGCGCATTAAGCGGAGTGCCGCGCTCCGGCCGGTCTCTCAGTCGACGGTCGTCCGCGCTACGCTTGCTCTCTCTCTCTCTCTCTCGCATTACCCGACGATTGCTCACGCAATTCGAGTAATCGACCCAACGGAAACGCACAATAGAACCCCCTTCAGCATCGCATCACACCAGGGTTCCCGCGAGGGGAGCTGGGCGTAATTTTTTTATGTCTTGTGAGTACATTATGTGCATTTAGTGAGAGTTTCTTCTCGCACCAATAATGAATATTTGTGCGGATATCGCTAATATCACTAAGCCCGCGGCAATAACGCAGCAAGGTCCGCTTTGAAAGAGGAGGAAACTAAGGTAAGCACGACCATCGTCATCTAGACTAGGCACACTGCATACGACATATGGCTGCGGCAAGTTCAGGGTGCGATCATTGCGCGTGAAATAAAAAAAAAAGTCGTATTTTGACGACGAACTTCAGAGGTGCGATCATTACGCGAGTGCGATCATTATGCGAGTAAATACGGTATCTACCGCGTCGCCAAGCTTAGTCGCTACAAATGTAATCCCACGAAAAATGCTGAGACTGCAGGCTTGGTAAGCGGCTCCCATGTTCCCTAAACCGTTGCGCCGGTTTTGCAACCTAGCAGACCAAAGTCAGCGTGTCAGTTCGGCAATCCTAGCTGCTTTCGTGTTTTGTGAGTGCTATCAACGTAACATTGGCCGCTATCCCGTCGTGGAAGCAGCGACATTTCGTGGAACGTGGAGATTATAAGTTGCGTCAGAATACTTCGGGTTAACGGGGGAGAGGGGGGGGGGGTATGCCCTTCCTGCTCCCCGATTCCGGCATTCCTAGCTAGACCCGAGCGAGAGATAGAACACAAACACCAGGGCCCCAGTAACAGCTGACAGCTTACGCTGATTTTTAAGTGACAAGCTGAAGAAGACAGCCTCGTATATGTCGATGTAAGGTAATATGCAATGTTTGATTGTTCACCTTCGAGCATATCCTTCAATATGAGCAGGTTGCGCTAAGAGAGTGAGTGTGTCCCCGTATATAGCACAGTTTGACGTTCATTTCCCACATTTCCTATTTACCATCTTCGCCCCTGTACACTCGTAAATACATGTGTTGGTTTATATTCTCCGCAGAGTTTGTTATTGTCAGGCTTTGAGATGACCGTGTGGCACGGGGAACTATGGTGTTCCCAGGCGAAGGATGAAGAGACGATCGCAATATTTTTCTTTGAGGCAAATGTGGTAGCCGTTGTCAAAAAGGAGCACGGTATGCGACTTTGTGTGGATCTTCGTCGCCTGCGTACTTTCCTTAAGAGCCTTTTGTCCGGGTATTGATGTGATGAGACCTTTCATCATTGTGGATTTAATAATACTCAAGCCTTTAGGTACTATGGCTGCAGCCGAGACACTAATGTCCCTTTGAGGATGCGTAACGACAGTTAAACATCTATTTGGTAGTTGCGCTATCCGGATCGCTGAGAGGATTTCCTCTTTTCCATTCTTGCGGGTAGATGGGTAATGAAGTCACACCGATTGCCACAGTAGTCCACTACATGTGTTGCCTTCATCCTTTCGAACGTCCTGGCATCGACGTACATTGTGATCTCATTGGTCAGAAGCTTTCCTAGACATATTTTAACCGTAGCTGTTTGTGTATGTTTGAGTGTAGGTTTTTTTGGTAGTATGAAGGCTTTTATGGAGAGCCGCGGCATAGGTGACAAGGCTGTGCGGCCGTTTTTTCAGGTTTTGTATTCAGAATTTTGTGAATGTTGTAAAGTTGGCATTAACCTCTCATATTTACATAGTACCGGACCATCTCTTCTGTAGGTATGCGCCATGAAAGAAACAAGAACGTTTACAATTTCCCTTACCGCTGGCTGCTTGAAAAATACCACAATTTGTGAAGCACTAGGCTGCTACGTCGCTAACCCGAGTTGGAATCCTATTAGATCAATGTGTGTTCCTCGCTTGCTATTCACTGCGCTTATGACTTCCTTGATCGGACAAAACAACGACAGTTTTTCGCAGAATCGGGCACTTAAGGCTTTAGCCTTAAATAAAACTTTTCATCACAGTCAAAATTTCACCCGTATCATTCGTCACTTTGTGACAGCTAAGAGCAACTTCTTGTTGGGTTTTACTGAGGTATGGGATTTACGAGCCGCATTCTACGAGAACCGTCGTAGTGGTTTTTGTCGATGCACTAGCTATTCCCGGGTGAAGAAAATGGCCACCGCTGTAAATAAAAGAACACATATGTTATTTGGTGGAATTTGAATCCGGGTCACCGCAGTATCAGCCCATGCGTTAACACTTTGCTTTCTCTTTTTCTTTTTTCTTCTTTCCGGCATGTTGAACTTACATTATTACAGACTACAAAAGTTATAAGTAATTCAATCATCACTAAAGCTAAAATAAGGCATCCATGGGGACTCGGCAAACAGACACGCGCGTCCTGTCGACAGAGCTGCTCTGGCGCGTCACTTTGCGCTGCATAAATGCTCCGCACCAACGCAGCTTATTGCCCCTGCACTACTGCTGCGCCTTGCCATCGTAGAACTAAAATTGTCGGTCATTTTCGCACATGCCTACTCGGGCAATTGACCAGCAATCGGAAAGTTTGTGGAGCTAAAGTGCCTGCATCACAAAATTTCACAAAACTGTCAACTGTAAACGCAAAAGTTGCGGAACAGTGCACGCTGCGTGATAGCGCTTCGTGAAGGCGCGTGAGAAATACAGATGCACATTAGACCTCAGAATACTGACTCTATCAAGCTGTGGCGCTTACCAGTGGTCTCGCTGACGAAACTGGGGCCGTAAGACGACGAAACGCAAGCTAAGAAAGAGAATCACGCATGGCGTAGCCAATCCCCCTGAGTGGGTAACAACCATTTATTGGTACCACCCACTACCACGGTGTAGCAGAAAAGAAAATTTGCGTGATGTAATTTGCGCGAAAAGACCAAGAAACAAAATAGAAGAAACATCAAGCAGTAAAGTTTCCCAGGCCTTTTCTTGTGTGTTCTCCGGAAATGCAAGCGATATTAGGAACCTTCAACTTGTGCGCTGGAGTGATGGAGTATGGGCACGAGTGACGTAGTATGGGCCGACACTAAAGTCATCGTTGTCAGTGTTTTAAAAGTACGTTAACATTCAAGTGATGCAATCATCATCGTTATCATCCTCATTATCATCAGCCTATCTACGCCCACTGCAGGGCAAAGGCCTATTCCAGTGATTCTCTAATTATCTCAGGTCCTGTGCTGAACTGCTGTCCAATTTATCCCCGCAAACTTCATGATCCCATCTGCCCATCTAACTTTCTGCCGCCCCCTGCAACGCTTACCTTCTCTAGGGATGCCACTCTGTTTTCCTTGATGACAAAGTTATCTTGCCTTCGCATTACATGCCGTATCCACACCCATTCCGTCTAATGCTTAATTTCTACTAATATGTCCGTTAGTACACGTTTGTTTCCTGATCCACTCCGCTCTATTTGCGTCCCTTAATGTTACACCTATCATGTATCTTCCGTTCCGTTTCTCGCTGAGTCGTCCTCAATTTAGTTGAACCCTTTTATTAGGCGTCCAAGTTTCTGCCCCGTAGGTGAGTACCAGCAATTAGCAGCTGTCATACACTATCTCCTTCAGGGACAATTGTCGGCTGCCATTCATTATCTGAGAATGCCTGCCAGTACAATGACACAATCAAGTGATATGTATAGAATGAAATGATACAATGAGGCGATGTAATCAGACGGAACTAAAGCAGTTGCCCGGTCATACTTCTTTGCGGTGGCTTATGTTGCCGGTCCCCCGTCGCACAAACTTTATGTGGCGTCACAGAGAAATCGGCGGAAAGCGCCCGTGGAGCCGCCGATCTTTCATATGTTTTATATGTGTATTATTTGTTTCAAGTTCTCGAGATAATTTGTATCACCCTTATTGGGGTAAAGCAGTTTTTATAATGTTGCACTAAAGTATCTCCAGGCCTTTTCGCCTTCAAGGCATGTCGCCAGAATTATGTTCCCAAACAATTTTTTCCCGCACTTTTTAGGGTCGCGTTTTTTTCTCCACATTATCTACCCTTATATGGTTATTTCAATGATATAGATCAATTTTAACATTTGTGTTTTTAGTGTGTTTTCCACGGCGGCAGTTAGCTCGGTGATACAGAGACGTGTTTTCGTATTCACCTGGCGCCATCTACAGGCGCCTTCTACGCATTCTTTTTGCAAGAAAACACGTTAGTAAAAGTTAGTCATATTTAGGTATACCAAACTGTCTTTTATATTTTAGCATACCAAAACATTTTCCTGGTTATCGGTATATTTCAGGCGGTTTACCTTCATGCACAGCTTCACACAACCAGCAAATAACGTTATCTCATCATACAGAACTTCGGCTTATAAGCTTTACCCCTATAGCCGAACGCGTCTCAATGCTCCCACCACCCTATGTACAGAAATCCGCTGGTCTGGGTTCCAGGACACAGGGGTATCCACCTTAATAAAACCGCTGATTATCTGGCAGGTATGGCATTGAATGGACCGCTGGTTGATGCTGTGCCTCCTGTAGCCCAAGTTGTTGCATCCCGGTTTCGCAGGAATAGCTCGCTGGACAGCCTGCCCCCAGACAGTATCTCTGGCTGTACCGAAATTGAGTCTTCCGGTATCCGTGGAAGAGTGACGTTATGCACTCGCGATTCTGCGAGGTCACATTGACCAACTTCGCTGTCGAGTGCCCAATTGGAATTTCTACCTTCACCGCGCATGCAAGCGCCTTCGGCCCCATGCGAGTTTTCTCAAGAAGAGGAGACAATTGAATATTTCCTGCTGTCTTGCCGGCGGTTCTCCTCTCTCCGAAATCTATTCCTGGAGGTTCCCCTCCGGCGCCTGGTCTTTCCTTGTCTGTGTTGAATTTACTTTCATTTGGGGCATCGGGTTCAGGTTTCTGCCACGGGGATGTTTGTCGCGCCCTTCATGCTTTTATTTCTTAATCAGGTCGCCTACCCTGGTAAAACGCATCTCGTACATTTTTCTAGTACGTGTAGTATCGGTACTTCAGTATGTTATAGTTTTTTTCTTGGGTTCTCAAAATTCTTAACACCGCTTCCCTCGAATTCTCCACAGCTCTATTTTACCCTTAGTTTAAATTCCTAACTAGTTTACCCAATCTGACTTGGCCAATCCCTCCAGAGTGGGTACGCGCCATTGATTTTTGGTACCAACCAAACAACCACATGAATAAAAGGGTGAAATGATACGTTTTCCTTGATCCCTCACTCGCCAGCCAGAAGATCATCGGCACCAGCAAACGAAGAAGAAGGCCTGCCTCCACTTCGCCACCGCTGATTAAAATGGCGGTCACACTGGCAAGCAAAGTCGTCCAGGCCGGGTTTTCACCGCAGCGCTGTGCTGCCTCGTCCTCGCGGCTAGTTGTTTCGCTTGAAAGTGATCTCGATGCCGTGCTTGCCGATAGCGTAATGTGGCGGATGTGGACGCGCCAGCTACGCGATGCTCATGAGTACTTCGATCTCGTTGGCGGCCGGATGGTGCATCCAGACATCCTCAATCCTTCTCACGGCACAGCGGATCGCCCGCACGACGGTTGGGCAGTGCTAGCCGCGTGCGACAGCAAACTCGACGTACTCTTCGCTATACGAAGTTCACCAGAAGACTGGCTGCGCCGGGCCGCCTTTCGGAAGGCGATGTCTGAAGCTGGCGTTTGGGACGGCCTCGCAAAAGCAGCCGTGTTTCTGACAAATCCTCCGAACACCACCGCCAACGGGTCATCAGCAAATCGTCTTTGGCTGCGCCTGGAAGCAAAGCACTTTGGGGACATCGTGGCGTACGCAAGGCTGAGAAACTCTTCGGATGGCAACGATGACACCCCTTTATTGGCCCCGCTCGTTGGGTCGTGGACAACTGTGCCCCCGTTCAGCACGTCGTACTGGTGGACGATGACCTAAGGGTAGACTTTGGACTGCTGATACAGTACCTGAAGGAACACGCGGCGGAGGAGGCGTCCGCTGACCTCACGATACACTGCAACGTCGGAGAAGCAGCCGTCGCGATCGAAGACAGGGAGAATGTTTCATCGCTCGTCATTCACCATGAATCTCCTACCGCAACAGCTCGCAGCCAACATCGGCACTGCACCGGCCACGCCATGATCACTACGCCGAGTGCCCTCCGCGCTCTGTTGGAGGAGCACCGGCTGTGGGAGGAAAATGCTGTAAAGGGTGACAGGAACGTCTCCGAAATACTGGCCGTGCAAGCGAATGTGACGCTCGTTGACGTGCGCGCGCCGCGCAAGGATATCGGAGAGAGGCGCGCCCCAATTTCACGCTACGGTGGAATGTTCACATCGGAGAACGCCTACTTCACGAACCCGTTTTTTCGGTCCCTTGTGAGAGTGGCGCCTTGGCCTTTTGGGCCTAGGATGTCGTGTTGGAGGAAGATTTTGACGCATCTTTTAGCACGGAATACGGCAGATGAAGACGACTACGACAACGTACACTCGTTCAACTTGCTCAGGGTGCTCTATTTCTTCATGGGAATTGGTATCTGAGCTGTACGAATAAAACAAGCGCCATCTGAAGTAGAGCTTCATTTCATCTTTGCGAGTCTATCTTTTTCGTATTTCGTAATGAACATTGCATAATAACTTGCAATTAAGGTTTGCAGATTTAATTTTTGCCACCTGCCATATTCTAGCACGCTTTCATACCTTACTTGAACTGCATACATCCCACGAAGTGGCGGATAGGTGATCGTTTTAAAATATGTGGTATGGCAGGCATAACTTTTCTTGAAGTTATGCATTAGGGATAAGAATGTTCACCATCGCTGGCCTCCTGTTTGCGCTGTGGCCGTCATATATACTCACCTGCACTTAGGCAAGCAACCCGCCGCGGTGACTCAGTAGCTAAGGCGTTGCGCTGCTGAGCACGAGGTCGCGGGTTCGATTCCCGGCCGCGGCGGCCGTTTTTCTTATGGAGGCGAACAGCACAAACGTCCGTGTGTACGAGATTTCGGCGCACGTTAAAGATCCCCAGGTGGTCAAAATTAATCCGGAGCCCTCCACTACAGCGCCCCTCATCGCCTGCGTTGCGTCGGCGCGTTAAACCCTACAATCAATCAATCAATTAGGGAAGTGACGGACTCGCAGTTGAAAGCAAATGGTACGCCCCTGACAAAAAAATTCGATTTACCCAGTACTCCTCATAAAGCCGCGAACCTCCAAGCCAAAGATCGTAGAACCCTCTATAACGTCTTTGTGAAATATAAAGAAGTTTTAAAAGCGGTCCAGTTCAGTTTGTGGGTTTTCTTCTCCCATGAAAGTGATGTAACAATTTCCTCGGTGTGGAATTTCATGTAGCAAGGTTTTATGCTTCAATAAATACAAACAACACAGCACGATTCCTCTGCGCATTTATGTGTGCTTACGTGCTTTGAAGGCGAAGGCCTGCCGACACTTATCAACAATTTCTGTACAGCTACAATGTATTTGCATGTCTTCGTTTTTGTTTTCCCGTCATCTGGAACGAATGACAAGTGACTCCTTTACGACGACACCGTGCTTGCGGGTCTTTCGTTCGCTCTTGTTTTTTAACCCTTAAGGGTTTTATGCCGGGGTACACCAAGACTTCACTGACATGATATCCGTCACGGAAAGGAAATCGTCAGAAAGCGTTCCATTGACGCGGTTTGCGCCCGAATTCGAGGCGCACAAATTGTTGCCGCAACGCGAGGTATGAAGCGGTCAGCCAACTGTGATATGAACTCTAGGCGTTAGTCTATGAACGCGCCTTACTATCCTTCCCTATGACCTTCTTCATGTCAGATGGTGCTGCCTAGGAGAGGCTAAGCAAAGTAGTGCATCATGGCGCTAATGAGCGCAAAACAGCTGGCGCCTCGACGCGAACCTCTACGTGCATGGGGCATGCAGAGTGAACTGAGGCACCCTAGCCACTGGTCGGCGACTTTGGCTAGTTTCGGTTTCCGGAATTGTGGCGATCCTAGCGGCACGGTGCTGCGGCATGGCCCTTCTCTTTCCCTCAGCGTTTCTTTCTTTCCACAACGTCAACGCTTCCGCGTCTCCTCACGCATGCGCAACAGCTCACCGGCGCCAATATTCTTTTTTTCTTTCTCTCGGTGCGCGCACGGCAGGCCAGTTCGGTACGTGCGTGAGCGAGCCGGCGTGCGAAGGGTTGCGCGGGTTGCCTAAACGCCTCCACGGGCTGAAAGGTTCGCTGCATTATAGAATACATTCGAATGTATTCTAAATATGGGGCAGCGGAGGAAGGAGCGTTACTACTCCTGCGCAGCTCTGTGGTACAGGAACACAGGGCGGTACAGTTCGGCCAAGTTTCTCGCCTTCTCCACTCCAAAGACGACAGGTAAGGAAATTGGCTTTGTACAAGTTATAGTGAATTCCTTAAAAGCCGACCGATTGCACTCTTCTGTTTTCAAAATAATTCGCGCATGTAAACGTGAAGTTATTGAGACATGTCACTCGTCTTGGACTGGAAACTAATGTGTAAATATATCCCAGCTGTGCAGGTACGCAAAGTTTTAGTAGAAGTAAACGCGTCTTTGGCACGCACACTCTTGCTCGCAAGATCAATTTGTGGTGGCATTGCCGTTTTTTGATTACCTTAGTAACTGCTTGAACGTCGATTCAGTATACTTATCAAGGTATTTTTTGTTGTTTCGTGCAGCAGGTATGAGTCTAGGTTTGGGCCCCAAGTCGAGGACGGTTTGCGACTTCATTGGACGTTTCCTCCGCTGACTCTCCTCAATCCATCCAATGTCATCACGACGCACCTGCTCACAAAGAAGGCAAGCTCAACTGTACGCGCTTCTTGCCTTTCACGGCGTACCTACTACCACAGCGATTGGTGGCGTGGAGGTGCTGCGCCCTAAGCATTTTTTCCTCCGCCGTCTTGCTCCAAAACGTATATTTTCGGCGAAGCTACTGCCAAGCGTTGCTTCAGTGCCCCGAAAAATCTGACGTAACACCGCGGTGTTCAATGCAAGTCGATTGTCACATGAAGCAGTGGAAGGTCAAACCGAAATACATGCGTTGTCTGCAGCCGCCATTGCAAGCGTTTCACTCAATAAAGAATAAATAAATAAAACCAAGTAGCATTGCCGGCTTTGCTGTTCAATCTAAACTGCGAGCTTATCGCGAGTGGGTTTGGTGTTCCATAGTTCTGAAGTAAGAATGGTCATGCCGTATCGGACAGGATGAGATAAGAGGCGCTGCCTAGACACGAGATAGAGGGTAGCTTGTAACAACCTGGCCGATATCTGCAACTTACAATACAGGAACGCTTTTTTTTTCTGGGTGTCTTCTCCCGCCCTCACCTCCCGCCTTCCCTCCCACCCCCGGTAAGCAGACTCTTAATTGATTGATGATTTGATTGTAGGGTTTAACGCGCCGACGCAACGCAGGCGATGAGGTGCGCCGTAGTGGAGGGCTCCGGATTAATTTTGACCACGTGGGGATCTTTAACGTGCGCCGAAATCTCGTACACACGGGCGTTTTTGCTTTTCGCCTCCATCAGAAAAGCGGCCGCCGCGGCCGGGAATCGAATTCGCGACCTCGTGCTCAGCAGCGAAACGCCTTAGCCACTGAGCCACCGCGGTGGGTCCAGACTCGTAATTCACGCGCCATTAAAAGAAAGGACGGGTGCGTTCGATTTGTGTTCTGTGTTCTACGACGTGCACATGATTGCGCATTGTTTTAAGTGCAATGCACTTCTTAAGCGACCCTGAACCTGCGTCCACCGGCGATGTCCGCGCACGTGGAGATGGGCGCGCGCCGCCTGGCCGCTGACATGGCACATACCCACGTGGGGGATTGGCCAGGAATCTCCTCGTCTTCCTTGGCAACGGGGGGAGATGGGCGCGCGCTGCCTGGCCGCTGACATGGCACATACCCACGTGGGGGATTGGCCAAGAATCGGGCGTGAGAAGGGCTAATGCACCTGCTTAAAGGAGTACTGACACGAAATTTCAAAGCTGAGATCCCCTCTAGCAATCAAGTACAACGACAACACAAATAGGTGTCTGTGAATAAATGCATCTTTCTTTCTTTGTAGTTGTGTGTGTGTGTGTGATCTCTCTTTCGCGAACATTACCGAACCGCGCAAATTCAACTCGTGCATTCGCACTTTCACATTCTTCCCCTCGGGGAAATGCGGGGAATTTTTTGTACGTAGATATAATCCAGCAATGAGTGTCTACAGTGCGGTCATTGTGTTGCAACAGTTTTTATGGCTGCATTTTGTTCGTGGGAACATTACTTCTCGGAAGTGTATGCAGGTTAATGGCGGGTCAACGCTTTCTTTCAGAGTTCGCGTTAACTCGCCCGAAAGGCAGGGCTTGAAGCATACGTGTGCGTGCTTTCTTTTAACATATATAGGTTCACAATAATTGTGTCTCTGAACTGAAACAAATTCTTTAAATGCAGAGCATTTCAGTAACTCACGATGTCACCCGCGTTGACGTTCATAGTCCGCATCGCTCCCCCTACACTATATAAAAAAATAATACTTACCGGCGCCAGGTTTCGATCCCACGACTCTGCGGGCGGAACGCAAGGTACATGGTGCTCTACCCACTGCGCCACAAAGCCGGCACAGAATGGAAGGTTACGAACGCGCCTTATATCCTTGACTCATTCAACCGTCGGCCACAGGTGCGCCCTCTCCCCCGCGTCCTCCTCGCCTTCTCTCCGCTCGCAACACCCTCTCTCGCCGCGTTCGGTTCGGGCGCACAACAGGTGGGGACGTGCGAACACCCTCTCTCACCGCGTTGGGTTCGCGCTGAGCAACAGTCGGTTCGCGCGCAAGAACAGGTCGGAGCGTTCGCATCGCGCTCTCTCGCCGCGGTAGGTTCGCGCTTAAACCACATATGTCGTTCGCGCGCGCTCCGGTCGCTAACATCTGTGGCGTGATCGTGACGTCAACATCACGCGTTCGTGTGGTGGCGCGATTTCGGCGCTATAACACTCTCTCGCGAGGGGCATTGGATTGGATTGGCTTGGATTGGCTTGGCTTGGCTTGGCTTGGATTGGATTGGTTTGGATTTGGATTAGATTGGATTAAAGTGGATTGTGTTGGATTGTGTTGCGTCATAGCCGCGCCACGTTGCGTCATAACCGCTCCACGTTGCGTCATAGCCGCGGCAGGGGGTTCACGGCACGTTTCACCATCGACTTCATCGACAATGTCTACGCTGGAAGACAACAATTACAACAACAACAACCAATACGTATTTCCATACGACTTGCAGGCGCGCCCCCCGCGGAAATGCTCTGCATTTGATCGTGCCCCTCGCGAGGGGGATGTTTAAACTAATTTTTTTGGAGTGGACTGCGCTGACGTCAGGCCAAACGCTGACAGGGCTGAAGAGATGCGCATGCGCAGCAGAGTTCGGACGGCGCACAACAACGACAAGGGAGGGAGGGACACATCACCAAGCATGAGATTCTTCGCATCTTAAACATCCGGGCCATCTCCACGGACTGAATGCTGATGAGTGGGGCGAAGCTCCAATGCTTATCGGTAAAACCGTGAAAAATTCCCCCACACATCATATAGACTCGACACGTTGTTATAGGGGTGATTGTATATGCACTTATATACGGTGTTTAGTATTTACATAGCGATGCAAATATATCCACTTATATAAACACAAGATGTAATCATTTACATATCGATGAAATTATATACAAGGATTACATTACTGATTACAAAGCTGGTGGGCTCGTTTTCCTTTGAAGATTACAATCGCCCGTGCCCAGTATGCAGCGGAGACGGAGAAGGTACAGGGGCGGTATTCTCGAGTTTTGTCCCTTTCAAAAGTGTCCCTTTTTAATGTTTAAAGAACATTCCTGTCTCGAGGGTGAGCCCAAGAAATAGGTATACATTCAGTGGAACTTTCAAGTTCCTTTTCTTCTCCCACCGCGGTGTGCGGAAAAAAAATGTGTGTAGGGACTAGAACTTTTGAAGTTCTTCTTTCGTAATCAAGTATTGTGTACCTAAATGCTGTAATAATGGCTGTAACTTTTTCGCAACTTCAGACGGAGACATATACAAAAAGGGACACGAAGACCTGTATCTGTCTTCGTCTAAAGGTACGCAAAAGTTACAGCCATGAATTCAGAATACCAACTAGCCCGCCTAACCGTGTTATTGTAAATGTGTATGTACCACGTTTTTTCCCTATTGTACAATATTGAATGCTAAATTTGCATATGTTATATTTTTGCTTAGTCCAATACTGTGTACATAAAATGTATGTGCAATATATGAGTGTAGTACATGTGTTTTCATGACTTCGAATCAAAGACGTCCTCATATGAATTTTGAATAAACGCAAAGCAAAAAGAATGTTTGTGTAACACTCCAATTAATATCGCCACAAAGACAACAATTCGACACCAGAAAACATACTATTACCTATACATGTTTTCTTCGTTCAATTATCACGCACGTTAGTGCACACATAACAAACGACGGGCGGCGGCCATTACGAGTCATCGCCGCCGCTCGTCCAACTTTCGCGCCTGGTGCCATTGCCGAGCGGCCCATGAGGCAGCGACCGGCGGCAGGCGTGAAAGTTGGGCGAGCGTCGGTTTCAGGGGCCGGCACGCGGCGGCCCGGCCTGGCTGCCGCGGGAAAAAATGACGTCAGCAGCGTCCGCGACGTCACCAACCTCCTTTCTCCCCTCGCCACTCGTTGCCATGACGATAAGTGCAACGTTTTTCAGACGCCACGTACCACTAGGGGAGGATTTGGCGCTGTTGTTGCGAATTACGCGGGACCACGGTGGGTGCTACAGAGGCCGCCCCTTGCCCTAGCAGCGTCAGCTGTGGTGCCCCTCCGCCCCTACCGCTTCCCGTGTAAGACAACTCTTGCATTAAGCGCCCCTCTAAGGCGATAAGGCGACGAAGCCGAATGGCAAATGTTGCGCTTGTGACTGCTTTGGTACGACAAAAGACACGCCAGCAGGACGCCGAACGCGTTTACCGACCAAGGTACGTTTTTACAGACGGCTTTGCTCTGCCTCTCGCGTTCCAGAAGCTGAGCTCATCCTAACGCAACTGTCTACCGCACACGCCACGATGCAGAACCGAAGTGGTCGCAGGAAAACTTTTTAAATGCAGAGCATTTCTTAGCCTCGCCCACGGAGCAAGATAAACAGGACCGCCGACTTCGCTCTCTCCTGCGGGCTCTTAAAGTCCATCACTCGCGGAGCGCAATGTAGATGGCGCAGCGAATGGGCCGCCGGCTAAGCGGCCGGCGTTCCCCGTGCGCCGGCGGGCGCGTTGGCGGAACGCATTCCGTCGGCTTTTGTCGTCTGCTTCGACGACGATAGTTTTGGGCACGGAATGCTTTGGGCCTGCGTTGGCGCCGCATTGCGTTCATTGCGCTCCTCCTTCGCATGGCTTAATTAACTTGTCAGCACCTTCTGGGTAACCCGAACCCGAAGGAATTGAGTGGTCGTACGGCACGGCAAAGATGCGTTAAGGATTGGTTTGCATGGCGGGAAAACAAAATGTAGAGCGCACATATAGACATATGGTGGTATACAAACACTACCTTTTGCACAGTGCTTGCCGAAAATGTGACTCCATCTTGTAAATTTGTGAACACCAATTCGGCTGTGTTTTAACAGGTTTTACAAAAGGCGAAAGGAGCAACTGGTTCTGATCACTAGCGATTACAAAAGTTGCCTCAGCTTTCTCGCCGTTCTCCAACTTACGTCCAAAACAGAGTGTGCCTAGAACACGGACCGGCACTCACACGCTCATCAGAAAATACTAGAAACGCGATAACATCACCCGCGACTGCCAGCGACCTAGCAATATGCTCAAGATTGAGGCCCTGACACTGCGGTCTTTTCACAAACCTTCATTTCGCGATATTTGAATTCGTCCGGACCCTATATCTCTGTGGTGATGACTCGCCAAAAGAAAAGGTTTGACGAGCCGGTTGTTTTGCTGGTCAGCCGCTTAAAGAAAAAAAAACGCCGGGAACCCTCGTAGGCCCAAAATTGAAGCCATACAAATCGCAGCATTTTATTTGGAGTCCACGGCGTTATCGACGAGATGCCACGACCACGGAGATGCTCCGTGGCCACGACCGTAGAGCGACAGTGAACATCGGGCGGTAAGTTGCGGTATGAGTTACAATGAAGGTTGCGTTTGATATTCTTGGGTGCCTTATCAAGATGACAGTGTTTTTGTACAGTTATTACAACAGGGCAGCCGTCCAATTCAGTCATTGGCACAGAAATGTGTGTCTCATTGCCGTTTGCCGATGGAGACTCCGGGCGACCCTTGTAAGCATTGTTCGTGCGCAGAAGCGGCATAAATAATTAAGCAGGCGGCCGGAGAGCGGGCCAACAACAGAGGGTAATTTTTGCGCTGCATCGATTTGTCGTAAGCATAATCACGCTAGACTGCATGTTGTGGCGTTTCATATTACTCTTGCTCATTCTTTGGTGGTTCCAAAGTCGGCGTCGTTCACATGCGTCTTACATCTGCTGGGTTAGTACAATATTTTTAGCGGGTCTTCATAATGTCAGAATAAACGCCCTCCGATAGGGAATAAGCGATCGCCATGTATGCGGTGGCGTGCGATTATCTGCGCCGTCTATTCCGGCTGCGCACGGGTGTTTAAATTCCGCGCGTGCAGGCATTCCTCCTGCATAGTACGACAGGCATACGACAGACGTCGTTGCGAAAGAAACGACGCCTCTGGGGAGAGCGAAGAAGGGAAGAGCCATGTACAGAGTGTCCAGAGGCACAGCGACGAGAGGGCAAACGAAGGAGGAAGAGAGCAAAGGGAAAGCTGGGCGGCCGGCGGCGCGTGGACATTATCGGCCCGAGCAAAAGAATTTTTCTGGGCCACAGTCGGCGCTCCTCTTTATATCTTGCTCCGTGGCCTCGCCTCTTCCTGCGTCGGACGGCGTCCACAGCTCCGCGTCCGCAGCAGGTGCGCCTCTCCTCCTTCCCTCCTCTCTCTCAACAGCAGCTGGCGCGCGCATGCGTCGTAGTCAGCCCGTTCGCTCCGTGGCGGTCTCGGCGTAACAGGTGCGTGATAGCAGCGCGGTGGGGCGTGGAAGGGCGCGCGCTGCTTGCGCATGCGCGCTCTCCCCCCCGTACTGCTCTCCCTCTACTGCGCGCGCTGCAAATATAAAGCGGCTAGCGGTCGCTCGTGCTTCAGTCACTGCGTTGCTCCTTCCTTCCTTGGTTGACGCTCGCTCCACCCTAACGCGACTTTACTCTCCTCTCTCTACCCCAAACCAACACCAACGCAACTACGACCCAACTACCCAACCTAACGCGACTTTACGCGGCGTTAACGACCCCCAATGCTCTGAATTTACTCGTGTTCCCCTCCCGGGAAGGCGCGGGAACTTTTTTTTTGTACATTGCACGGCCATTCCGCCGCCGCCGCTTCACGCTTTACTCATGGAGTGTTCTGTCCTCCAAGCTGACTTGTTTTACGAACTGTGTTGGGAGCGGCCTTGTATGCTTGTGGCTTGCGCTTACACGACTGCGGATATTTGAACGGATATCCGACGAAGCGTTAAGGAAACTTCTTAACAGAAAACGAAGTTTTAAATGATCCGATGCCCGGTTACTGACATTATTTTGCTTGTTTACTCCATGACTCATAAAATTGCGTCCATGTCCCTTTCCTTTTTGGCCAAAACTAGAGAAGAAAAAATTCAGAAAAACGAAAGATTCCCCGCACGGAACAGTGCTTTCGGCGGGTGTCGAACCCCAAGCAGCCCGCATTGTCAGGTGGGTTATATGTGATTTGCCCTGGTCCCGTGATCGATTACGTTAAGGAAACCGACGTCGGTTCTTAACGCATGTACATGCTAGCTCTACCAAATTTTGGGGCGATTTTTCCGTCATTCGCTCACATATTTTAGACTGTAATATTTACCAAGACACGTCGTCGCCGCAAACGCGTGGTGATGGGAGCGTTCTCTGTTTGTGTGATAGTTCTGCGTGGTGTTGAAGCATAAACGTCCCGCCCCATTCCTTCCATCACGTTTTCCAGTCGTGAGCGAAGTGCAGAATTCATAGAATGATAAAAAAATTACACCATCTCCCCGAGGGGAGCTATGTGGTGATGCAAAGCGTGCCGAAGCGGTTTCGCTTTCTCGCAGTGTGGGATGGCTGTATATTGTTGCTGCTAACAAGAATTGGTCGCTTGTGAATACATCAGACAGCGATGCTACAGGCTCAAAACGGGCGTTAATAGCGGCCAGAGAGTGCATATAAGCTCACAAACATTATGTGGCATGTAGGGATCTCGCCATTATTGCAAACAAGGCTGCATGGCTAGCCAGTGGGAGTAAATATTGGAGTTTAGCGTTCGTTTTGTTAGAATCAGGTATCACGCGCAGTTACTGGAGTGCCTAGGCTATAAAGGGTCTACATATTTTGCCGTAGCTGAGGGACAGGCAGTGGCTGTAGCCACTCGCGTTGTTGTTGCTCTCTGAAGACGAGAATCAGCTTGTAGTAGGCTGTTTAATAGAACTATCGTGTCACGCATGTCTGAGGAATACAGGTTGTCAGGGGGCTTTCAATAAATATCAGGTTGAAACAGCTGTGTGTCATATTGAGCTGCTTTCTTGGCACTTGTCAGCGCTTTCATGAGTTGCTTTCATAGCCCAAGAGATGGCGCTGGTGTAGAACCGCTGAGAAGAAGAAGAGCCCGCAGCAATGGATGAACATATATTGCAAGGCTGTAATAGAACCGTAGGTACTAGAAAAGGGGGAGGGGTTGGCATGCTTATTCAACAGGGATCCAATTGGCACAGAATAAACGAAAACTGCGAAGAACATATATGAGTTAAGGGCACGATAGCGGGAAGAGAAACGCTGTTGGGAGTCGCCTATGTGTGGTCAGGGGATGACAGTGAGGTTAGAAAAAAATTAGTTTAAACATCCCCCTCGCGAGGGGCACGATCAAATGCAGAGCATTTCCGCGGGGGGCGCGCCTGCAAGTCGTATGGATTACATATTGGTTGTTGTTGTTGTAATTGTTGTCTTCCAGCTTAGACATTGTCGATGAAGTCGATGGTGAAACGTGAAACGTGCCGTGAACCCCCTGCCG
This sequence comes from Haemaphysalis longicornis, assembly GCA_013339765.2. Taxonomy (NCBI): domain Eukaryota; kingdom Metazoa; phylum Arthropoda; class Arachnida; order Ixodida; family Ixodidae; genus Haemaphysalis; species Haemaphysalis longicornis. The sequence goes on along the minus strand of CM023450.1, from coordinate 209,759,139 downwards.
CGGCTATGACGCAACGTGGAGCGGCTATGACGCAACTTGGCGCGGCTATGACGCAACACAATCCAACACAATCCACTTTAATTCAATCTAATCCAAATCCAAACCAATCCAAGCCAAGCCAAGCCAATCCAATCCAATCGAATCCAATCCAATGCCCCTCGCGAGAGAGTGTTATAGCGCCGAAATCGCGCCACCACACGAACGCGTGATGTTGACGACACGATTACGCCACAGATGTTAGCGACCGGAACGCGCGCGAACGACATATGTGGTTTAAGCGCGAACCGACCGCGGCGAGAGAGCGCGATGCGAGCGCCCCCACCTGTTCTTGCGCGCGAACCGACTCTTGCTCAGCGCGAACCCAACGCGGCGAGAGAGGGTGTTCGCATGTCCCCACCTGTTGTGCGCCCGAACCGAACGCGGCGAGAGAGGGTGTTGTGAGCGGAGAGAAGGCGAGGAGGACGCGGGGGAGAGGGAACACCTGAGGCCGATGGTTGAATGAATCAAGGATATAAGGCGGGTTCGTAACCTTCCATTCTGTGTCGGCTTTGTGGCGCAGTGGGTAGAGCGCCATGTACCTTGCGTTTCGCCCGCAGAGTTGTGGGATCGAAACATGGCGCCGGTAAGTATTATTTTTTTATATAGTGTAGGGGGAGCGATGCGGACTTCGGACGTCAACGTGGGTGACATCGTGAGTTACTGAAATGCTCTGCAATTAAAAGGAATGAACAACTTGTAGGCTGCGTTAACAGGGACCTCGATCGGTTAAGAGGTGATTCTAGTGGGAGACATGTGTCATGATTAAGGGGGCAATCCCCCCTTGAAAACAAAGATGACGTGTCATAGTAGAGGCAGAGGCTGACGAAGAGGAAGACGGAGAGAATCAAAATTTCCCGCGAAGAGGGAGGACTAATGACGAGGTGACGCGATGGAGGCACGTGGAGAATTAACCAATGTGGTGGTGACCCGTGTGGCGGACACGGGCACAGCGAATGCGAGAGTGCTGCGACGGCCGGGAAAAGGCTATTTAAATAATCCCGGGACACAGGCCGGGGAGGGGAGAGAGATAAGAAGAACGCCACAGCAGGAAGGTCAGGTGGCACGAGTCCGAGGAACAAGCCGGGGGTACGAGGCCACGCCATCGACCAGAGCCACGTCAGCCTGGGCCGGAGTGGACCGACGTGGCATCGGCTCCCACTTCCGCGTCGTACCACCAACCTGCGCTTTGGTGGCCCCAGCGGCGACGGTCGGGCGCCTGCGTACAGCGAGCACGCACCGTCAACTAACGCCTTGGCGGTCCCCACGCGGCGACGTTCCCGGAGCTCCCCGGTGCTACCTGTTTCCACGGCGACGGCCCCGAGACCAGGGGCTGCTTCCTGCTACGAGGGCTACCACGAGGAGTAGCTGAAGAGCGGTCCACCGGGTTACTACCACACACAACTACGTTGGTACCATCACCACCGGCACCGCGGCAGCGGACAACTACGACCACCAGCGTGTCACGGCCACGCTACGGTTACGACACGTCAGCGCCGGAGACAGCGGTAGGCCCGTCCGCTAGGGACTTGGGTATTATATGACCCTTGTTGTTAAGATGGCTAACATGGACGTTGTATAGAGAGGAACTAGGACTGGTTGCGTTATTAGGGACTTCATTATACTGACTTTCGGTTTTGTTTGGTGGCTTTTCTGGGTTTTTGTTAGGGATTAGTATTTAGGAATTTCTTTGGTTGAGTTCTTTGTTTGCTTTGTTGTTTATTTCGCTAAGGGGTTGTAGTTGTGGGTAATAAATGTGTGCTGTGGTAAACATGCCAACGATTCTCCAGTGTCCATTCTTCTGAGCTGGTCGAGACGTGCCACAAAACGTGACAAACATTTGGCGAGCCTGCCAGGATAGATTTATCCTCAAAAAGGATATTTCCATTGGGGCCAGTCACGTGTCTAACCAGCTTGGAGAATGGATTTGGAAAGGTTGTTGACGTTAGTTCAATCGCGAGGTTTGAACAAAAAGCAGTTTTTCGAATTGTTAGATGAAGAGAGCCGCAAAGTGCATGAGAAATTGGATGCAGAGATAGAAGAACTGCGAAAGAAGGTAGAACTAAAAGAATCGAGGCGGCGGTTCGGGGAAAATAGTTTCTACGAACAAGGAGGGAGCGTTGAACCCGCCGCACGTGAAAGTCAGGGCACGCGCATGGCAGAAAGCAATGAGTGCACGAGAAGAATAGAACAAAGCGGTTAAAGAATGGAAAAAGACAAGCGGATTCGCGACATAGCGTTGCAGAAGAAAGATGCAATGAGAGCGGTGAACGTTCCGCACGTGAGAGCGAAGGCACGGGGAACGCCGACCGAGACGAGGCACGTGATTTAGAAAGAACGCGGGTCGGAAACAACCACGAGGCCGCGGTAAAAAGGAAAATAAAGAAAACGATTGTGTCTGCAGACAGCGCACTGACGAGAAAGCCGCTTTCAAAGAGCGAGGGGGTGAACGTAGTCAGTGTGACACGGTAGCAGAACAGATGCAGAGAGATGAGCGCTCTGAGAAGAATCGCGGCGAGAAAGGTTTGAAGCCTCCAAGTAATTATGATGTTTCGAGGTTGCCCAGCTTCTCTGCGCAAAAAATAGCCTGCGGCAACAAGTCTTTAGCTGTGTAATTGTCCAGGAAAAGGGCAATGACAGTCAGGCAGTACAATCGGAGTCTGAGCTTGTAACCGAGGTGAACGCTGCAGAACCCTGGGACGATGTCTCCAGACAGATAGGGCCGCGCCCTGAGACCGGATGCTTTGCAGTCGACCCATTGCAAGAAAGTGAGGCTAACGGGAAAAATGGCCCGGATAACAATCAAAGTTAACAAGAGGAGCAGACTAAGGGTCAAGATAAAAATAAGAAATAAGAAGGCCAAGAGTGAGCACGAGAAGGGTAGCTCTCGACGAAGATGTGACGCGCTAAGCAGCTTGCGAGCTAGTAGTGGGCAAAGAACCGCGCTAAAGGGCAGAGTGACAGGGGAGATTGTAAAGCGCTGGTTTCTTGCCAAACCATCGGGCCAGGCTGTGTGCCAGCGACACACGAGCGATATGAAGGAAGGAACTTATGATAACCGAGTGGATTGTGTAGAGAAAGGTACTGAATGGTTGAGGCGGAAGAACGTGAACATGAAGCCGTAGCTCAGCGAACCCGGTTGAAATCATGGAGTCGACATGAACAGAAATTGGACCCTTAACGGTGGCGAAATAAGTTTTGTATTGTGGTGCAGCACTAGTGAAATGAATGAGTTAGTGATGAAGCTCGGATTGAAAATAGGGGTGTCGAATATTAGAAAATTGATGTGTTTGATTTGGCGATGCCGTCGAACAGGTCGTATGAGTAGAGTGGTGTAAATGCATGATGTGTAGTTATAAGAAGTGGTTGGAAAGTGCGATTGAGGAATTTGAGGAGGAGGAAATACGTTTTTTTTATGGAGATTGATAAAAGTGTAGTTGAATAAGCGATCCATGGTGGGTTTGATTTTTATGATGCTCTAAGAAAGCGACGTGTTGATGATAAAACGGGAACATTGTGTGAACACTAGAGAAGTGTTAAAGAAATGAAAGTGAAGGGGGTAGTGATACATGATTACTGGGGTTTAAATGAGTGAAGGGGTGGGGCGAATGTATATTATGGTGTGTAGAAGAAGTGAACTGTAGAGTGTAAACAAGTGAACGGTGTGTGTAATGATGTTTTTGGTGGTGGGTGAAGTGAGTGAACAGTGGTGGTGATCAGAAGATGTGGCGACAAGTGAGCAGTTTGTGGGAAAAAAACTCTTGAAGAGGGGGACCATTGTCATGATTAAGGGGCAATCCCCCCTTGAAAACAAAGATGACGTGTCGTAGTAGAGGCAGAGGCTGACGAAGAGGAAGACGAAGAGAATGCAAATTTCCCGCGAAGAGGGAGGACTAATGACGAAGTGACGCGATGGAGGCACGTGGAGAATTAACCAATGTGGTGGTGACCCGTGCGGCGGACACGGGCACAGCGAATGCGAGAGTGCCGCGACGGCCGGGCAGAGGCTATTTAATCCCGGGACACAGGCCGAGCGGGGGAGAGAGATAAGAAGAACGCCACAGCAGGAAGGTCAGGTGGCACGAGTCCGAGGAACAAGCCGGGGGTACGAGGCCACGCCATCGACCAGAGCCACGTCAGCCTGGGCCGGAGTGGACCGACGTGGCATCGGCTCCCACTTCCGCGTCGTACCACCAACCTGCGCTTTGGTGGCCCCAGCGGCGACGGTCGGGCGCCTGCGTACAGCGAGCACGCACCGTCAACTAACGCCTTGGCGGTCCCCACGCGGCGACGTTCCCGGAGCTCCCCGGTGCTACCTGCTTCCACGGCGACGGCCCCGAGGCCAGGGGCTGCTTCCTGCTACGAGGGCTACCACGAGGAGTAGCTGAAGAGCGGTCCACCGGGTCACTACCACGCACAACTACGTTGGTACTATCACCACCGGCACCGCGGCAGCGGACAACGACGACCACCAGCGTGTCACGGCCACGCTACGGTTACGACACGTCAGCGCCGGAGACAGCGGTAGGCCCGTCCGCTAGGGACTTGGGTATTATATGACCCTTGTTGTTAAGATGGCTAACATGGACGTTGTATAGAGAGGAACTAGGACTGGTTGCGTTATTAGGGACTTCATTATAGTGACTTTCGGTTTTGTTTGGTGGCTTTTCTGGGTTTTTGTTAGGGATTAGTATTTAGGAATTTCTTTGGTTGAGTTCTTTGTTTGCTTTGTTGTTTATTTTGCTTAGGGGTTGTAGTTGTGTGTAATCAATGTGTGCTGTGGTAAACATGCCAACGATTCCCCAGTGTCCATTCTTCTGAGCTGGTCGAGACGTGCCACAAAACGTGACAACATGAATGCCCACATTGAGGACCTGGACGGATACAGAGACCGCAACGGCAAACTCGTACTTGATTTGTGCGAAGAACATAATCTCATTGTAGTAAACAAAGAGAATAAATGTGAGGGACAAATTACTTGGGAACGAGGGGAAAAGCAGTCCAGTATAGACTACAGCCTCCTTTCAAAAGGAGTGTATGAAAGGTTGACTCTATTGAAAATGGATGAAATAGGTGCCCACAGCTTAGGAAGTGACCACAAACGGATAACTTTGACTTTTGGAAAAATGGAAGGTCAAATCCCGAAAAGGGTGGTACGCGACTTGAAATTAAACGATCAGCAAACGGCTAATATTTCCAAAAGCCTGGAGACGGAAATCGAGAGACAACCTACGAAAGATTGGGAATACCGCGAACTGATTGGTTTCATTCAAGAAAAGATAAGGAACCCGAAAGAACGCAACTACTGGAAAGGAAAAAGAAAACCTAGAAGCTGGTGCAACAAGGAAATCAAGGAAGCTATAACACAAAGGCAGCAAGCATCAAGAGAGCACAGGAAGGCCAAGCTAGTTGGAATGCAAGCAGAAGAAATAACTTTGAAGTGGAATCGGTACCGCCTAAAGAAGCTGGAAGTACAAAAACTTGTACAGCAAAAACTTAAATGAGAAAGTGAACGATGGGTCTAGAATATACGGGCAAAGGTTAAAGGCGCACCGAGAAAGTTTTGGAATCATGTAAAGGAACTAAGGAAAAAGATCGAAGAAGTACAACGTCGTGTCCTCAACGGTGATGGCCAGGTACTGAAAGGTTAAGAGGCGGTATTTCACATACGCTCAATGATACAAGAGAAGTTCAGAAGAACGGAGAGAGGGCTACATCATTTAGAGAGTGGGGCAACTGAGGTACGTGCAGATAGAGGGCTAAAGTTGGAAAATCTAAACTTCAAAAAGCCGAAGAAAATGTTCCAGCTAATACGGCAACAGGGACGGATGAAATTCCTATACGGCTGGTCAACCTACTGGGCCCAAAAATCAAGGAACAACTGAGTCGAGCAATCGAAAAAGTGATAAAAACTAAGCAAGTACCGGACAATTGGCGTAAGAGCAGGATGAAGATGATATATAAAGGTAAAGGATACAGGGCTGATGCCAATTCGTACAGGCCTATTACAGTTACCTCAGTGGCATACAGGCTGGCAATGCAAGCCGTAAAAGCGGAACTACAGGCGTGGATAGAGGGGAACGGCGTACTGAGAGAACTACAAAATGAATTCAGCCGAGACAGATGCTAGAGGACAATTTATTTGTCCTAACCCAATGCAGAGAGGTGTGCATGTCTGAGAAGCGACCCCTATGGATAGCATTTCTCGATATAAATAGAGCCTACGACAACGTGGATAGAGAACTTCTATGAAGCATCCTTGAGCGAGAGGGATAAGGCCAGATATTTATACCGCTGTTGCAGGGAATTTACAATGAGATCGAGGTGCAAATTACCTGGGAGGACCAAAAGTGCACGGAACCGGTAGTCACAAATAGAGGTTTAAAGAAGGGTTGTCCTCTGTCGCCATTGCTGTTCATACTGTACATGGCAAGACAAGAAAGAAAGCTTGAATGCAGTAAAATAGGTTTGAATCTGTGTTATAGCCGCAAAGGACAGAAAGTGTAACAACATATCTCGGGACTGATATATGCAGATGACATAGCACTACTAGCAGATAGCAAACAGTGTCTGCAACAGCTCACAAATATCTCGGGGAAGAAGTTACTGAACTGGGGTTAGAGTTTAGCACAGCAAAGTCGGGAGTTCTGGTTTTTAATGACGACGCCCGTAATGAATCGGTATTCGTTCAAAAAGCAGCAATACCGTGGGTAACGGAATACAAATATCTGGGTATATGGTTAAACGAAAGTCAGGCGTATCTAAAAACTCATGAGGAGCATTTAAGAATGAATGGAAAAAGAAACGCCTCTATCATAAAGCACAGATCACTGTGGGGATATAATAGGTATGAAGTAGTGAGAGGAACCTGGAAGGGAGTAATGGTACCAGCACTCACCTTTCAAACGCAGTAGTGTGTGTCAAATCAGAGATTTAATGGCTAGAAGTAAATCAGAGGGTGGTAAGTCGATTGGAATTAGGAGCACACAGTAAGACAACAAATGAGGCAGTGCAGGGAGACATGGGATGGGCATCCTTCGAAGTGAGAGAAGTACAGAGCAAAATATGTTTTCAAGAACGACTTAGAAACATGGATGTTCAGAGATGTGCGGGGAAAGTGTTACGGTATCTTTACATGAAAACGCGTGGACACACAGTGGAAGAAAAGAACCAGAAGGCTCAGGACAAAGTATATGAAACCTGGAAGTGCAGAGGAAACGACAAAGGCAATAAAAAATGAAGTGAAAGAATCAGAGAGAGCGACCTGGAAAAAGAGGATGGACGCGAAGAAGTCCTTTGATATCTACAGGATCGTGAGGCAGGAGATCACAAGGGAAAAATTATTCGATAATACCAAAGGGAGTGCATTGCTTTTTGAAGCCCGAGCGGGTTGCTTGCGGACAAAAACGCCTATCCGTGAGCCGGCACAGGAAGAACTATGCGCAGGCTGCGGAAACGAGCCAGATACCATGCTACATATTGTAACGGAGTGCAAGAGTATCCGTCCAGTCCTCAGTGAGGGAGCCATCCAGCTTCCTGACGCCCATGGCTTTAAGGTTAGCGGAAAAGTGAATTGGACAGCAGTAGAGGTTAGTAAAAGAAGGTTCGATGTTGGTGGGAAAAGAGCAGAGAACAATTTGGGAAGACATGCGAACAAAGAAGTCAGACTAGCACAAAAATTTCGTAAAAGTATTTTTTTACTTCTTTTGTTTGTATTTTTAGGCGAGCTGATTGTACAGTGCCGTTGCGACTAAGGCCGCTGTGCAACGCAACCCCGTTATAAAGTGGAAGCTGCTAAGCATCATCATCATTTTGTCCTCGATGAACGCTCCGTGCCGGTGCGCACTGTGCACCGCTCCGGTTTTGGGCGCAACCCCGGTGCGTCTTTATCGAGGACGCTAAGAGTCATTGATTTGATGGGACCTATTCTAGACTTTGCCAGATCATTGTCATCTGCCTGAAAGTTTCTTCGGTTCTGTTTGTTCGGTTTGTCTCGACGGCTAAAATATACTGAAAGGTCATACGTGACGACTCATGTTCGCTGAAGACTTCGGCAGGTGGTTGGCCTCAAGAAACTGCGCATGGCGCCATACAGGTACCGTGTCATCCGGCCAGCGCCACCAATCTCGGGAACCGGCGCTAAAAAATTACTAGCGCAGGTTCTTGTAAGGGATTGTTAGTCCAGTGTATGTGTGTGTGCATTGAACTTCTAAGGATCGGTGACGGGACACCGGTCTGTGACCCTTCCGAAAAGCGGTCCAGCGTGCCAACGGGCCACCAATGGCAATTTCAGGAGCCTACGCAGAGAGGTGAGTGCGTTGGTAAGCGCCGATGACTCACCTTGCACCGGGCATCTTGGTACCGTCTTGGAGACGCCCCCGATAAGAACTCCTTTTGTAACAGCCTAAGTGGCTCATGTCCCCGGCGGACACGAGGGGACAGCGGTCACTGACGGAGAGGACGTGGAGAAGGGGTAGAAGTGGAAGGAGTGGAAGAAAGCGACAAAAGGTATTAAAAGGGGAGCCCAACCAGAGGAGAGGGGAGAGAGAGAGAGACGGGGACAGCGATCCGAGGAGCGGACGAGACAAGTCGCGAGAAGCGCTAGGTAGAAGGCAGGGGGGCTCCGGACCTAAGAGCCCAGCCGACGTTTGCGACGTCTGGCGGGAGAGCGATACGGGGAGCGGACCAGACGAGTCGTGAGGAGCGTTAGGCAGGGGAGCTTAAGGCTCCGGAGTCTAGCCATCGCTCCAGTGCGACGTCTGACCACCCGCATCCACACATAGCCAACCGATGTCCAGCCACCGTTAGAGCTCGCGCAGCAGCAGCCTCATCGCGGCGCACGCCACCTCTTCGTACGAGCCCGAGCCAAAGCAGCCTCACCGCGGCAGACTCCACGCTCAAGCCCGCGGCAGCCTGGTTGCGGTGAACGTCAGGCCCTTCCTAAAGCCCGTGCCGCCTCACGCCGAAGCAGCCCAGCGACGCCGAGCCGTAGGCGAGATCGAGCCAGTTGATTCTATTAAATACTATAAATATGTAAAAAATTCCATGTCTGTGCCTCCATCACCACATTCCCAGCGTGGACCCAGGGTCACTTTCAGAATCACGACCATCACACACAGAATACTCCTTTTGTGGAAAGTTGGGCGTCGGAAGGGCCCGAAAATATATAAAATCACCACTGTTCAAAGGAGCCAGGAAGCATCCAAGTCGCTGAGCTAATAGCTTCCTCGATAAACCGCATCGGGGCGCACCAGCGCGCCTTTTCACCCTCAATAAACCGCACCGGTGCGCATCATCTGTCCTCGATAAACCGGGGCGCACCGTCACGGGGCAATTTTCGCTTGCCCCGTCGCGCAGCGAGAGTGTCGACAGGGTGCACTCCCAAGCTGCATCATGAACGACGCCGGGAAAGCGGCTTCTTCCGCCGTCTGGTGCAGCGACTGCACATCGGCTGGCTTGTGAATAGGTGGAAACGGTTGTATATTGTTGCTGACCAGGATGGGTCACTTGCGAATTCATCAGGCAGCGATGCTATGGGCTCACAGCGGGCGTTAATAACGTCCAGGGATTGCATATAGGAGCACACAAACGTTACGTGCCGTGTATACGAATTTCGGAATCATTGCAAACAAGGCTGCATGGCCAACCATCAAGAGTAAATATTGGAGCCTATAGCATTCGTTTTGTTTGAATGAGGTATCACGCACAGTCACTGGAGTGCGTAGACCATGAAGGGCCACATATTTTGCCGTAGCTGAGGGACAGTCAGTGAAGGCAGCCACTCGCGTTGTTGGGGCTTTCAGAAGACGAGCAGCATGCCGCTTGTAGGTGCATGTGTTAGGACCGCATATAGCTTGTGTGGTGGCTTTCAATAAATACCAGTTTGTAGCAGCGTTGTTTCATATTGAGCTATTTTTTCGAACTTGTTAACGCTTTCTCATAGCTCAATAGATGACACTAGTGTAGAAGCGCTCAGTTTTCGTGCTTTCGTGAGCCACTGCCTACGCCGGAGAGGAGCTAGGCCTAACCTATCGCCGACTGACACGTCCGTACCCCGAAAAGAATAAGAGGTGGCGCAAGCCGCACACCGATGGTGGCTCCAGCTCTCTGACATGGCGAGAAGCAAAAAGCGCGCAGGCAAACTACGGATGAAATACAGGTGCAGTGTGACGAAAGCCCCAGGTGGGCCTATATGGAGGAAAGGGACACAGTTTGTGAGCAATCTGTGCACGCAGCTGGCTGCGCTGAGTGCCGAAATTGATGATGCACGGATGGATGCTTCTGGGCTCCGTGAGCAAATACAACGCCTCCAGGAGGGCTTGCCGCAGCAAAAAAGCTCATCTGATCGGAGCCGAACGGAACGACTTTTACCGATGCGACACGCGCGAGAGCGTAATCCAGAGCTCCTCGTGCGCCAGTGCACTGAGGTATACAGGTCAGCTGCTGTTATCCTCCCGCAGCCGGAACTAAATACTTTGGTTATCGATACGGCCTACCAGTGGGGCCAGTGCAGTGCGCCGCACCATACCCGGTTTCCATGGTGGGCGACTGGGTCCAACAGTATATGTCCTTCTAAAGGTCTCTACAACAACCGGAGTAGAAATTTGACAGTATAAACCTAGGCGTCGTAGACGAAAGCTCAGGATCGACGTCAATATCGGCTTCTTAAGTAGTCTTTCGGGACTCAGGTGGGCAGCGCTGCCCTGCCACAACGTAACAATATGAACGAAGCTCGACACGGGAGGAGCTGCACCATGCACTGAGGTCAGAGCAGATATTTATACTCGCGGTGGCCGAAACTCGTATCAGGGATTCGGAGGAGCCTCCCGTACAGCCATAGTGGTTCTGGGCGGGAACGAACAGGGACTGCAGTAGCCGAAAAAGGGGGAGGAGTCGGAGT